>CM069295.1:47275779-47715779 GCA_035609425.1 Epinephelus awoara
CCTTATTCACTAATATATTTTCACACGAGGACATTACTGTAAAACTTCAGTTAGTAGCCCGGGCTATTATTTACTTAAATGACTGAACTCAACTGGTCTTTATTTGGGACAGGCCTTTAATTCCCTCCACACTAAACTGTTCAGCAAAGATCAGGAAATACAGTGAAGCTGTTTATTCAAACCATTTGAATGTAGTGCTGGGTTAAAATAATTGATTCATTTGAACGACCCGGTATCAATTCGTAAAATCTGAGATAAATCTTTTAATACACACTTTTTCTCACAGATGTGTGAAGCTTTAATCTTGTTAATCTTGCCAGTAGTGAACGGGCCGCTTCACTAAGTCACCAATGACTGTAGTCTTGAGAATCTCCGACGTTGCCGGCGTCTGGTGTAATTTATCATTGTGCTGCAGCAGCCGCTCCTCCTGCCGTCTGTGCGTCGGGGTTGCTGCGCCACTTTACACACACACACACACACACACACACACACACACATACAGACAAACACGTAGTAGAGATGCTGTAGTGCAGACAGGAAGTGAAGATAACTTGAGCTGATGACAGCTACGCTTCTTACTGTGAGTGCAGTAAAAGTCAATACTTTATCAATACAGCTGATCAGCAACATGTAAACGTGAGAATATTTCAGTCTGCTCTGTCTGTCTGCATCGTGTTATAAAGAAGCACAGAGGCTTTACAGATAACAGCCAGTGGGGCCATATAGGGGAGAAAAGTTAGGACAATTAGTGGCATCCTGCAAGGGGTGCCAGCTGGGGACTCCATAGTTCTCCTGGGGGGACTCAACGCTCACGTTGGCAATGACGGAGAAACCTGGAGGGGGGTGATTGGAAGTAACGGCCTGCCTGATCTGAACCTGAATGGTGTTTTGTTTTTGGACTTCTGTGCAAGTCACGCACTGGCCATAACAAACACTGTGTTCGAGCACAGGAAGGTTCATAAGTGTTCCTGGTACCAGAACACCCTAGGCCTAAGGTCACCTTTTAAGATGGGGACCACCCGTTTCCACCAAGCAGTTCAGTTCAGTTTGCTTTTTCTGTCTCCAAAGTAAAGTTGTGGATGGTCCCAACAGCAGCGTTCCTTAGCGTCCCCATGTTTGGTCCCCCCTCTGTTGGGGTACCTAGCACACAGATCTGGTACTAAAAGGTGGAGCTAGAAACCCTGCAGTCTGATTGGTCAGTAGAGGACGGTCACTCTGGTTTTATGTAACCTCTGTTCATACATCAGTAAACTACAACTATAAAATGAAAGAGACAAAATCACTTCATTCACTGGGCCGACTGCCGGCAACTTTTAAGGTGGAACGTTAACTTGTAATGTTACTCAATGCATGAGTTGATGACGTGAATCCATCAACACACCTTAAATTTCACTGTGACAACTTTGACCATCACTTTAGTTTTTATATGACACACACTTTTAGTAATGACTTTAAAAATATAGATTAATTTGGAGCGGATTATGTGAAGGTCATATATTCTAATCCTCACTTCCTGTGGGCTACAGCAACACTAAACCCCTGAGCTTGCCTGAGAAGGACTAAATGCACAAAGCTGCTATTTTTAAATATCCCATGGAGAGAGACTCTCACTGCAGCCTGACGATAAACCAGGTGCAGACTTCCATCTGTGTCACCGCTGATGAGGAAATACAGCGAGTGCTGGACGGAGCAGTGAGTGACAACAACCCCGCCCACATGTAAGAGGACTGTCTGAACAGACCGAGGGTCTAGGTACCATGTCTGAAGGCTCACTGCTGGTTCCACAGGTGCTGGACTGAAAGGGTTTGGTGGAGACGGGGCTGTAGATGAGGACTGAACTGTAGTAATGTATAATGTCATTAAGTAGAATTGTTATCAGTCAAAATGACATTATGGCTGACATGTTGCCTTGAACCAGTTTGAACCAGTCCAAAAGCAGCTGCTGATATCTACAGTTTCTGTCACTGCAGATTAAGTGGTAAAAGAACAAAGAGGAAAACTGTTTGACATGACAGAAAAAAATAACAGACACATGAAAATAAAACTTTTTAATTCAAAGCAGCTGATTAAGGAAAACATGCAGGTGGACTTCACTTTAACTCTGTCTGTCTGTCTGTCTGTCTGTTTGTCTGTCTCAGGTCTGGACACAGAAGACTCGCCTGTCCTTGTCTCCGTTGAGGATTTCGCTTCAGCGTTAGAAAACTTCATGCCGTCAGTTTCACACGAGGAGCTGCTGAGATACAGAAACATTCAACAGAAGCTCACTGCCAAGTAGAAACTGATGGTGATGATGTTCACCACTCAGATGAAGGTCTCATTTAAAGCACAAATGTACTCTGTAAAATAATGTAAATGTAAATAATGTAAACAAAAGTTAATTTATGAAATTCTGAGATATTAAATATTGACGTTAACCTCGACTAATGACACCAGACGTGAGAGTTCTGTTTTTCTCTTGATGGAAACATCGCTACGTCAAATGCTAATATTGATTTCTAAAGGCTTTTCACAAAAATCACTTTACTATTAACAGTTACTTGATTACTGTTGTGATATTCCAGCTCTGCATTAACTGCAGTACCTCTGCCTCATATTCTTATTCTTATTATTATAACAACTATAACCAGTGTTAAATATACACATGCATGTTGTAAAGCAACTTTTTAAAGGGTTGGATCATGTCGTCACACAGAAATTTAAAAATCATATCCAGGTGTGAAGGAGAGCTAAAGTGTTGGGATTAAAGAAAAAGTCACAAAACTTGAAATAATGCTGATTTTATCACTTTTGTCAAAACAAAAATTGAAGTAGGCATTTAAAAAAAAGAAAAACTTTACAGATGGTTCCTGGGCAGAGCGTAAAGAAGCTGCTATGAGACGCAATGAAAATACATTTTCATTATCAAGTCTGTTAAGGCTGATTTCTACATTTCACTGCAGTAGTCATAAAACTGTGATATAAAGTTATGAAATTTCAGTCGACAAAATCACAATCTGTCAGTTCACTGATCATTTGGAGAATTCCATCAGTTCAGCAATAAACAAATTCAAAAAACTTCAACGACTTGGCAGATGATGAGTTTTTGCTTCACAAAGTCATGACATGGCTACGCTATATACAGCAAGCAGGTTTTATTTATTTTTTTTTAATTTCAAAATGTCAGAATCACGTCAACAAATAAAGCAGTGCAGGATAGAGCCAAAGGCAGAGAATTAGATGCAACTAAATTTCCCCCTCCTGTTCACTTCGACACTCGATGAAAAGGAAGCAGCTGCGACCCAAAATGTCTCGTTTGAGTTTGAATTAATGTCACAGTTGAAACACACAGTCGACAGTTACAGATTCACAGAGAGTAGCATTGCTAAAACAAGAACAGAACACCTGAACGGGTTGTCGTACCATTTTCCCGCCTTTTTTTCACTCAAAATCTAAACTTCTAGCTAGCACGTTAGCCCGTCAGAATGTTAGCGGACCGACTGTCACATTCTAATGTAAAAACCTTAAAATGATAAGACAAGAAAATTTTCTGGCACCATGTGATGGTAATGTAGCTTAGCCAGTTAGCTGTCTTCAACTCTAAAGCTAAAAAGGAACAGTTAGCATAGTTAGCTATTTGGTTGTTGCCAACCACTCCTCTGACAGTTCAAGCCTTTTCATCATAGTTACTGATGCATTCATTTTACCACACATCATAAAAAGTTAAAATATTATTGCGAGAGAAAAAAATCAAAATAAGCTAGCAGTGCTAAATGGATTATAACACAAACTGTGAAGTAATGCGTGGAAGCATTTTGGATTTTACACCACAGATTAAAAGAAAATCTTGTATAAAAGTAAGGCTGTTTGTTGACAGTGTGAAATGCAGCGACAGTAACGGTAGCTTGTCATCAGGTGAGGCACCACAAATAAAAATTTGTGAATTCTACAGTGTAGTTTAGCATTAGCCTGCAAGTATTTTAGTGAATGAGATGTTGATTTTTAATTATTTAAACTTTTTAGCTTAGCATCAGCTAACAAATGTTGCTTTGTTATTTCACAGACATTAGCCCATTTTTACACCATCTGTGGTGCAGGCTAGTCAGCTAAAACAGCTCCGAGCCATGTGTAATATATTAAAATGAATCAGCACCACAGGTAACGCTAACAAAAAGTCTCGGCCATCATGACTGGGGCCATGTTGACTCTGTCAGTTCAGCCTAAACCAGTTAATTTCTTAATTTTTTTTCTCCATCTCACAACCAAATCAAGTTTTATGTGTTATTATATTTTTCCATTTTAGTTTTTTTTCCTCTAGTTGTGAGTTTTATTGTCAAAACAGTAAAAGTCAGAATCTGGTAGAGAGGAGTAAAAGGGCAGTGTTGTAAAAAGAGAGATCTGTAGCATCAGCAGTTAGCTTTAACCTGCGCTATGCTGACATGTACAATAAGACACTGATGCTCAGCTAGATAATTCAACTGTTCAGATTTCCTAAATAAATTCACTGAACTTAATTTAGTATCCAGAACCTGTGTTGGTGGGTTACACATCACTTCATGTTTGCCGTCTTAATCAATACAAGTATTCGGTGACACTTTATATTAAGTCAGTAGTTTATTTTTTGTTTTCACTTTTTACAGCAGGTTGATAGGTTCAACAAAGATAGGTTTCCTCAATGGATGTCACTATGAAGATTTAAAAAATGGCCTCAAACAGAGATTGATCAGATATCTTTAAATTGTGGTGACAATATGGCAATAAAATCTACAACAAGTGGAGAACTTAGTATAAAGTGTTACCGTGTTAGATTCAGCTGTCAACATGCTGGATGTGTTTATTCATTTTGCAGTAAATCCATCATTATAGCAAAGTGAGTGGCACATGACTGCCAGACCATGACGTAACAACACAAACACCTCAAAGACTGGGAATCTGGAGAAATTTCAAAAAGCTGGTTAAAAAAAGGACTGAAGATTATCATTTATGTTCAGAGGTCAGATTTCAAGCAGCATTATTTATTACTGTCACATCAACACCTGTAATGATGTCACACTTGGCTGTAGACCCTTTAACTGTTAGTTGTTACTGTTGTTACTTAGCTGGAGGCAAACAGTTCTCCACAGACATTAGCTAGCGCTAGCTAACAAGTTGTGTTGTCTTGTGTTAGACGATGGAGGAAGATGATGTGAGTGGTGCGTTCAGAAACACTCATTGTGAGTGTGGGAGCGACTCTGACACAAACTGGAGCGTTGATAAATTGGGAGCGCTGTCTGAATGTAGCGTTGGGTTATCCAGAGCAGCGCACTCTCAGAGTGGCAGAGCGCACTCTGGACACTCTGTCTGTGGAGACGGAGCAGCAGAGCGCCGAGCGGAGTGAATGTGTGATTAACTTAACCGTTGGTTCATTCATGTAGAAATATAACGCTGCGTTTCTTCCACCAACAGGGCTCTCATTTTAGTGTAGAGCGTCAGACTGAATTTACCAACGCACCATGTCAGGTCACTCACTCTCCGGGACCGCCAGTGTTACTTGAATAAGTAAACACTGAGCAACGGGACCAGACTGGCCGACCCGTATGCTCTCACTCAGTGGATGGATGATGTCACAGGAAGCCAATCTTACAAAGGAGGACCACACTTGTTTGTTTTGCTATGGAAGCTAACGTTAGCTAATGTGCTAAAAAGTTAGCGTTGCAGAGAAATCCAATATTCCTCTTAATCCCTCCCCAGTTTCTGATGAGGTGGACATGATAACCCTTAATACACATAACCTTATTCATCCCTACAACAGGAAATACTTTTTCCCTAACCTGATATGAAGTGTGCGCTGCACATGTGAGCATTTTTGATGATGGCCTCCGTCCAGTCCTTTGGTCTGATCACATTCACCATAGTTGTCTTTGTTTTTGTTGACGGGCAGTGGCGGCTGGTTTTGAGCCATGACTCCTTCTGTTCTGGCTCCAATAACACAACAAGACAAACACATGTTCACACTCCTGTGGAGCCTACAGCCCTGTGGGGGAGAGGCAGCTGCTCCTCCAGCTGATTACATGATGTCATCGTGATGTCAGCACTGAAAGCGATTATGAGATGTGGGATTTTAAATAATCTATCCATGGTTCTGAAAGGTATTTAGCTAAAATAACAGAAGGACAGAATGCTCTGTTTGATCAAAAGAAAACTATATTTCCATTTTATTTAATAATTTCTGTCTTCCAGATGTTGCCTTGGATAAAGTGGACTAGTTTTTTAGCACACCTTTACGTCCATGTTCTCAGTGTAAATCAGGGTCTGTTCACATTAATCTCATTTCCAGTACCTGATCTGGTGATCTTTCTGACTGGGACCTTCCTCGACTAATGAAATTCCTTCACAGTTACTAGTAAAAGAACGTCTTTGGCTCGACGCCATTTAAATTTGCAGTCTTTTTATTTCTGTGATGTAGCTGCTGAATAATCTGTTGATGCTTGTAAGAGAATATTATTTGTTTGGCTCAACCATGTTAAATTGTCCCACATGAAGCAAATTTCTCCAGACTCTCCATCGTTTGAGCCAGAGGTGTCGTTACCATTACGGACAGACAAACAACAAAAATTAAGCGTTTTGTTCCAAACTTTTTCTGCCCACTTTATGAAAAATAAAAGAAAAAGGAAAAACCACATTAAGTTTGACTAAAACCTAAAAGCTCCAGTCTGCAAATGTGTCTGTTTAGTCAGTCCAAGACTTCAAGTTCTCCTGCAACGACAGCACAGATCATTCAGCTAATTTATTTCCGTCTCTATCTCAGACAGGTTTTGCCAAGATTAGCAACCTTGTTTCCTAGTCGCAGTGTCTGAATCATCTGAATCATCTGAATAGACATGACAAATTTCCAGATCATTAAAGCTTGAATTTTGTAACATTCACACATTTGGGAGCAAAACATTATGTGACGCTGTGCATCGTGTGGAAGTGACCGTTGAGTTTTGATCTGAGAGAACATTGTGAGGCAGCAGTTGGCGTCCCCTCAGAGTTTAATCAGCAGCTGGTTTGGACTCCTCTGAGACTCAAACACAAACACTGTGAAACCTGAAAGAGCCTGAACTAAGAACACAGGGACAGTTTGTCTTTGGATACGAATGATGTACAAGCCACGGTCATGAGTCTAATGAGCCAAAACAGGTGTATGTTTGAAGAGAGGGGGTGAAGCTGGTAGTCCAGGTCTGGGTGTAATCCTGATTAGTCTGGAGGTCTCAATCTCTGTGGTTCGTCATCTGACGTCACTCTGTTATGTGGTTCCTGGATTTTAGTTTGTTGCTGGGGCAAAGATCCAACACACAGGTCTTCCTTTTCTTTGTCGTCCATATCTAACGAGCAGTTCCTCTCCGTGAAGGACTCAGGTGAAGTGGGGCATCCGGCTGCAGGTTCTGGAGAGAGGGAAAGTTGGGATTTAGATGGATCACATCAAAGTTTATCTTTTCACTCAGACTGTTTTCTTTGTTCACTTTTACTGAACAGGAAAATAGAAGGCAGACAGACAAAAAGGTCGTACAAGAAAAGACAAACTTCTTTGGGAAATGATGATTACAGAACTGGACATTTTATTCTAACCAACAACCACAAGGTGAACACAAAACCCCATTAAAACCATGGAACAAGAATACGCTGGAAAATTTGAGAAAGATATTGGTTTGTGTCTCAGCATAAAAAATTAACCACAATCTTTCCAGAATCTTAACAAAGACCTTTAACCTGCTGCTTTGGGCCGAAACATGAAATAAAACCATTAAAGCAACATCGTCATTTCTCATCAAAAAAGTCATAGTATAGCATGTCGAAAAAATTTGTTGAAGAAAGTCATAGTACAGCATGTCGAAAAAGTGTCGTGAAAAAAGTCATAGTATAGCATGTCGAAAAAGTGTCGTGAAAAAAGTCATAGTATAGCATGTCGAAAAATGTGTTGAAAAAAGTCATAGTACAGCATGTCGAAAAAGTGTCGTGAAAAAAGTCATAGTATAGCATATCGAAAAATGTGTTGAAAAAAGTCATAGTATAGCATGTCGAAAAAAAGTCATAAAAAAAGTCATAGTATAGCATGTCGAAAAATGTGTTGAAAAAAGTCATAGTACAGCATGTCGAAAAAGTGTCGTGAAAAAAGTCATAGTATAGCATGTCGAAAAATGTGTTGAAAAAAGTCATAGTACAGCATGTCGAAAAAGTGTCGTGAAAAAAGTCATAGTATAGCATGTCGAAAAATGTGTTGAAAAAAGTCATAGTATAGCATGTCGAAAAAAAGTCATAAAAAAAGTCATAGTATAGCATGTCGAAAAATGTGTTGAAAAAAGTCATAGTATAGCATGTCGAAAAAAAGTCATAAAAAGTCATAGTATAGCATGTCGAAAAAAAGTCATAAAAAGTCATAGTATAGCATGTCGAAAAAAAGTCATAAAAAGTCATAGTATAGCATGTCGAAAAAAAGTCATAAAAAGTCATAGTATAGCATGACGAAAAAAAGTCATAAAAAGTCATAGTATAGCATGTCGAAAAAAAGTCATAAAAAGTCATAGTATAGCATGTCGAAAAAAAGTCATAAAAAGTCATAGTATAGCATGTCGAAAAAAAGTCATAAAAAGTCATAGTATAGCATGTCGAAAAAAAGTCATAAAAAGTCATAGTATAGCATGTCGAAAAAAAGTCATAAAAAGTCATAGTATAGCATGACGAAAAAAAGTCATAAAAAGTCATAGTATAGCATGACGAAAAAAAGTCATAAAAAGTCATAGTATAGCATGTCGAAAAAAAGTCATAAAAAGTCATAGTATAGCATGTCGAAAAAAAGTCATAAAAAGTCATAGTATAGCATGTCGAAAAAAAGTCATAAAAAGTCATAGTATAGCATGTCGAAAAAAAGTCATAAAAAGTCATAGTATAGCATGTCGAAAAAAAGTCATAAAAAGTCATAGTATAGCATGACGAAAAAAATTGTTGAAGAAAGTCATAGTACAGCACGTCGAAAAAGTGTCGTGAAAAAAGTCATAGTATAGCATGTCGAAAAATGTGTTGAAAAAAGTCATAGTATAATATGTTGTAAAAATATTTTAAAGTCATAGTATAGCATGTTGAAAAATTTCATGAAAAAAGTCATAGTACAGCATGTCGAAAAAGTGTCGTGAAGAAAGTCATAGTACAGCATGTCGAAAAAGTGTCGTGAAAAAAGTCATAGTACAGCATGTCGAAAAAGTGTCAGAAAAAAGTCATAGTATAGCATGTCGAAAAATGTGTTGAAAAAAGTCATAGTATAGCATGTCGAAAAAAAGTCATAGTATAGCATGTTGAAAAATTTCATGAAAAAAGTCATAGTATAGCATGTCGAAAAAATTTCATGAAAAAAGTCATAGTATAATATGTTGTAAAAATATTTTAAAGTCATAGTATAGCATGACTTAAAAATATTATCACAAACATCAGAATGGCATTTGGTTGAAAAATGTATTAAAAAGTGATAGTATAGTGTATTATAAAATATTTCCTACAATATACAACCCACTGCCATCTCCTCTGGTGTCATGTGCTGGGGCAGCAGGTTGAGGTCAATGGACACCAACAGAATCAACAAGATCTTCAGGAAGGCTGGCATGGTCCTGGAGGCGGAGGGGCTTGATTCTTTGGTGGTGGTGTCAGAGAGGAGGATGCTACGCAGACTGCAGAGCATCATGGACAATGACTCTCACCCTCTCCACCATGTGCTGCTTACACACAGGAGCATGTTCAGTAACAGACTGATACCACCACAGAGCACCACAGGAGGTCCTTTATTTCTGTGACCAGCAGATTAAAATCAGCGACCTCAGGTTCAAAGATGGACAGCGGAGACACGAGGACCTGAGCCAGCCTTTATTCTCTGTCTCTAACTTGCACACACAGATTGTATCTTGTGCGATTCTTGTCGCTGGGACTTGACTCCCTAAAGCTGACTCACAGAACATAATGTGCAATATTGTGACATTAAAAAAATATCATTGACATAATCATAAACTTTATTTACCATGCACTCTGTCAGATCAGAGGAAGTTGCTGTTAGAGTGCCACTGTACAAATGTACATATTACAAACCATGTTTTATCATTTTGACGATAATTTGTGTTTGCGCCTTACCGTCAGCCTTTTTTTAAAATAACATTTTGCATCTCTCTGTTTGAAATTTATTAAAGGATAGGCCGTTGAAATGTAGCATCTCTTTTTCAAGGGCGTTGGCTTATTTTATAGAACACACCTTACTGTTTTCTCTTCAATATTTATTTCATATTTACTACATACTGTATTTTATATTTGCTGTACATATGTTTTTCCTGTTCTTTTATTTCAATCATTTTATATTGCACCCATTGTTTGTGGAGTCCTCTAATTTTGTATTACATCTGCTACACAGCAGTTTCCCTCATGATAAATCAAATTCCTATGTTGTGTTATCTGTTATTGTAGTACACTGTATCGCAAGAAAAAAAATCAATGAAAAACTTGTAGTATACTGTGACATAAACAAATAAACTAATATAGTATGTTAAGTGAAAAATGACATGATAAAATTCATGGTTTTTGGTTTCTCCTGCACATTTGTGATATGTTGTATCTGTTCTATATATTGTATTTTTTTGTGCAACTCTTTCATCGTGCTTTTGTATTTTTTTCTCACGTGCTAATAAATGACTTGAATGCAATCATGGCATGGCATGTTGAAAAAATGTCTTGAAAAATGTCATAGTATAGCATGTCGAAATATTCTCATTAAAAAAGTCATAGTATAGCATGTTGAAAAATTTGATGAAAAAAGTCATAGTATAGCATGTCGAAAAATTGTCGTGAAAAGTCATAGTATAGCATGTCGAAAAATTGTCAGAAAAAAGTCATAGTATAGCATGTCGAAAAAGTGTCGTGAAAAAAGTCATAGTGTAGCATGTCGAAAAAGTGTCATGAAAAAAGTCATAGTACAGCATGTCGAAAAAA
Organism: Epinephelus awoara; assembly: GCA_035609425.1. NCBI lineage: Eukaryota > Metazoa > Chordata > Actinopteri > Perciformes > Serranidae > Epinephelus > Epinephelus awoara. Next base: position 47,286,739 of record CM069295.1, read on the forward strand.
GTCATGAAAAAAGTCATAGTATAGCATGTCGAAAAAGTGTCATGAGAAAAGTCATGAAAAAAGTCATAGTATAGCATGTCGAAAAAGTATCATGAAAAAAGTCATAGTATAGCATGTCGAAAAAGTGTCATGAAAAAAGTCATGAAAAAATTCATAGTATAGCATGTCGAAAAAGTGTCATGAAAAAAGTCATGAAAAAATTCATAGTATAGCATGTCGAAAAAGTGTCAAAAAAAGTCATAGTACAGCATGTCGAAAAAGTGTTGTGAAAAAAGTCATAGTACAGCATGTCGAAAAAGTGTCATGAAAAAAGTCATGAAAAAATTCATAGTATAGCATGTCGAAAAAGTGTCATGAAAAAAGTCATGAAAAAATTCATAGTATAGCATGTCGAAAAAGTGTCATGAAAAAAGTCATGAAAAAATTCATAGTATAGCATGTCGAAAAAGTGTCAAAAAAGTCATAGTACAGCATGTCGAAAAATTGTCGTGAAAAAAGTCATAGTATAGCATGTCGAAAAAATGTTGTGAAAAAAGTCATAGTATAGCATGTCGAAAAATTGTCAGAAAAAAGTCATAGTATAGGATGTCGAAAAAAAGTCAGAAAAAAGTCATAGTATAGGATGTCGAAAAAAAGTCATGAAAAAAGTCATAGTAAGGATGTCGAAAAAAAGTCATGAAAAAAGTCATAGTAAGGATGTCGAAAAATTGTCAAAAAAAAGTCATAGTATAACATGTCGAAAAAGTGTCGTGAAAAAAGTCATAGTATAGGATGTCGAAAAAAAGTCATGAAAAAAGTCATAGTATAGCATGTCGAAAAAGTGTCAGAAAAAAGTCATAGTATAGCATGTAGAAAAATTGTCAGAAAAAAGTTATAGTATAGCATGTCGAAAAAGTGTCGTGAAAAAAGTCATAGTATAGGATGTCGAAAAAGTGTCGTGAAAAAAGTCATAGTATAGGATGTCGGAAAAAAGTCATGAAAAAAGTCATAGTATAGCATGTCGAAAAATGTCATGAAAAAAAGTCATAGTATAGTATGTCGAAAAAAAGTCATGAAAAAAGTCATAGTATAGCATGTCGTCCAAAATCATGAAAAAAAGTCACAGTATAGCATGTCGTCCAAAATCATGAAAAAAAGTCACAGTATAGCATGTCGAAAAATTTCATGAAAAAAGTCATAGTATAGCATGTCGTCCAAAATCATGAAAAAAAGTCACAGTATAGCATGTCGTCCAAAATCATGAAAAAAAGTCACAGTATAGCATGTCGAAAAATTTCATGAAAAAAGTCATAGTATAGCATGTCGTCCAAAATCATGAAAAAAAGTCATAGTATAGCATGTCGTCCAAAATCATGAAAAAAAGTCATAGTATAGCATGTCGAAAAATTTCATGAAAAAAGTCATAGTATAGCATGTCGAAAAATTTCATGAAAAAAGTCATAGTATAGCATGTCGAAAAAAGTCATGAAAAAAGTCATAGTATAGCATGTCGTCCAAAGTCATGAAAAAAGTCATAGTATAGCATGTCGTCCAAAATCATGAAAAAAAGTCATAGTATAGCATGTCGAAAAATGTCATGAAAAAAAGTCATAGTATAGCATGTCGAAAAATTTCATGAAAAAAGTCATAGTACAGCATGTCGAAAAAAAGTCATAGTATAGCATGTCGAAAAAGTGTCAAAAAAAGTCATAGTACAGCATGTCGAAAAAGTGTTGTGAAAAAAGTCATAGTACAGCATGTCGAAAAATTGTCGTGAAAAAAGTCATAGTATAGCATGTCGAAAAATTGTCGTGAAAAAAGTCATAGTATAGCATGTCGAAAAAATGTTGTGAAAAAAGTCATAGTATAGCATGTCGAAAAATTGTCAGAAAAAAGTCATAGTATAGGATGTCGAAAAAAAGTCATGAAAAAAGTCATAGTAAGGATGTCGAAAAATTGTCAAAAAAAGGTCATAGTATAACATGTCGAAAAAGTGTCGTGAAAAAAGTCATAGTATAGCATGTCGAAAAAGTGTCGTGAAAAAAGTCATAGTATAGGATGTCGAAAAAAAGTCATGAAAAAAGTCATAGTATAGCATGTCGAAAAATGTCATGAAAAAAAGTCATAGTATAGTATGTCGAAAAAAAGTCATGAAAAAAGTCATAGTATAGCATGTCGAAAAAAGTCATGAAAAAAGTCATAGTATAGTATGTCGAAAAAAGTCATGAAAAAAGTCATAGTATAGCATGTCGTCCAAAGTCATGAAAAAAGTCATAGTATAGCATGTCGTCCAAAATCATGAAAAAAAGTCATAGTATAGCATGTCGAAAAATGTCATGAAAAAAAGTCATAGTATAGCATGTCGAAAAATTTCATGAAAAAAGTCATAGTATAGCATGTCGAAAAATTTCATGAAAAAAGTCATAGTATAGCATGTCGAAAAAAGTCATGAAAAAAGTCATAGTATAGCATGTCGTCCAAAGTCATGAAAAAAGTCATAGTATAGCATGTCGAAAAATGTCATGAAAAAAAGTCATAGTATAGCATGTCGAAAAATTTCATGAAAAAAGTCATAGTACAGCATGTCGAAAAAAAGTCATAGTATAGTATGTCGAAAAAAAGTCATAGTATAGCATGTCGAAAAAAAGTCATAGTATAGCATGTCGAAAAATTTCATGAAAAAAGTCATAGTACAGCATGTCGAAAAAAGTCATAGTATAGCATGTCGAGAAATGTCATGAAAAAAAAGTCATAGTATAGCATGTCGAAAAAAAGTCATAGTATAGCATGTCGAAAAATTGTCAGAAAAAAGTCATAGTATAGCATGTCGTCCAAAACCATAAAAAAAGTCATAGTATAGCATGTCGTCCAAAACCATAAAAAAAAGTCATAGTATAGCATGTCATCCAAAACCATAAAAAAAGTCATAGTATAGCATGTCGTCCAAAACCATAAAAAAAGTCATAGTATAGCATGTCGAAAAATTGTCGTGAAAAAAGTCATAGTATAGCATGTCGAAAAAGTGTTGTGAAAAAAGTCATAGTACAGCATGTCGAAAAATTGTCGTGAAAAAAGTCATAGTATAGCATGTCGAAAAATTGTCGTGAAAAAAGTCATAGTATAGCATGTCGAAAAAATGTTGTGAAAAAAGTCATAGTATAGCATGTCGAAAAATTGGCAGAAAAAAGTCATAGTATAGGATGTCGAAAAAAAGTCATGAAAAAAGTCATAGTAAGGATGTCGAAAAAAAGTCATGAAAAAAGTCATAGTAAGGATGTCGAAAAATTGTCAAAAAAAAGTCATAGTATAACATGTCGAAAAAGTGTCGTGAAAAAAGTCATAGTATAGCATGTCGAAAAAGTGTTGTGAAAAAAGTCATAGTATAGCATGTCGAAAAAGTGTTGTGAAAAAAGTCATAGTACAGCATGTCGAAAAATTGTCGTGAAAAAAGTCATAGTATAGCATGTCGAAAAATTGTCGTGAAAAAAGTCATAGTATAGCATGTCGAAAAATTGTCAGAAAAAAGTCATAGTATAGGATGTCGAAAAAAAGTCATGAAAAAAGTCATAGTAAGGATGTCGAAAAAAAGTCATGAAAAAAGTCATAGTAAGGATGTCGAAAAATTGTCAAAAAAAGTCATAGTATAACATGTCGAAAAAGTGTCGTGAAAAAAGTCATAGTATAGCATGTCGAAAAAAAGTCATGAAAAAAGTCATAGTATAGCATGTCGAAAAATGTCATGAAAAAAAAGTCATAGTATAGCATGTCGAAAAAAAGTCATAGTATAGCATGTCGAAAAAAAGTCATAGTATAGCATGTCGAAAAATTGTCAGAAAAAAGTCATAGTATAGCATGTCGTCCAAAACCATAAAAAAAGTCATAGTATAGCATGTCGAAAAATGTCATGAAAAAAAGTCATAGTATAGTATGTCGAAAAAAAGTCATGAAAAAAGTCATAGTATAGCATGTCGTCCAAAATCATGAAAAAAAGTCACAGTATAGCATGTCGAAAAATTTCATGAAAAAAGTCATAGTATAGCATGTCATCCAAAATCATGAAAAAAAGTCACAGTATAGCATGTCGAAAAAAGTCATGAAAAAAGTCATAGTATAGCATGTCGTCCAAAGTCATGAAAAAAGTCATAGTATAGCATGTCGTCCAAAATCATGAAAAAAAGTCATAGTATAGCATGTCGAAAAATGTCATGAAAAAAAGTCATAGTATAGCATGTCGAAAAATGTCATGAAAAAAAGTCATAGTATAGCATGTCGAAAAATTTCATGAAAAAAGTCATAGTATAGCATGTCGAAAAATGTCATGAAAAAAAGTCATAGTATAGCATGTCGAAAAATTTCATGAAAAAAGTCATAGTACAGCATGTCGAAAAAAAGTCATAGTATAGTATGTCGAAAAAAAGTCATAGTACAGCATGTCGAGAAATGTCATGAAAAAAAAGTCATAGTATAGCATGTCGAAAAAAAGTCATAGTACAGCATGTCGAGAAATGTCATGAAAAAAAAGTCATAGTATAGCATGTCGAAAAATGTCATGAAAAAAAAGTCATAGTATAGCATGTCGAAAAATTGTCAGAAAAAAGTCATAGTATAGCATGTCGTCCAAAACCATAAAAAAAAGTCATAGTATAGCATGTCGTCCAAAACCATAAAAAAAAGTCATAGTATAGCATGTCGTCCAAAACCATAAAAAAAAGTCATAGTATAGCATGTCGTCCAAAACCATAAAAAAAAGTCATAGTATAGCATGTCGTCCAAAATCATGAAAAAAAGTCATAGTATAGCATGTCGTCCAAAATCATGAAAAAAAGTCATAGTATAGCATGTCGAAAAATGTCATGAAAAAAAGTCATAGTATAGCATGTCGAAAAAAAGTCATGAAAAAAAAGTCATAGTATAGCATGTTGAAAAATTTCACGAAAAAAGTCATAGTATAGCATGTCGAAAAAGTGTCATGAAAAAAGTCATAGTACAGTATGTCGTCCAAAATCATGAAAAAAAGTCATAGTATAGCATGTCGTCCAAAATCATGAAAAAAAGTCATAGTATAGCATGTCGAAAAATGTCATGAAAAAAAGTCATAGTATAGCATGTCGAAAAATGTCATGAAAAAAAGTCATAGTATAGCATGTCGAAAAAAGTCATGAAAAAAAGTCATAGTATAGCATGTCGAAAAATGTCATGAAAAAAAAGTCATAGTATAGCATGTCGAAAAATTGTCAGAAAGAAGTCATAGTATAGCATGTCGTCCAAAATCATAAAAAAAAGTCATAGTATAGCATGTCGTCCTAAATCATGAAAAAAGTCAAAGTATAGCATGTCGTCCAAAATCATGAAAAAAGTCGTAGTATAGCATGTCGTCCAAAATCATGAAAAAAGTCATAGTATAGCATGTCGTCCAAAATCATGAAAAAAGTCATAGTATAGCATGTCGAAAAATGTCATGAAAAAAAAAGTCATAGTACAGCATGTTGAAAAATTGTCAGAAAAAAGTCATAGTATAGCATGTCGTCCAAAACCATAAAAAAAAGTCATAGTATAGCATGTCGTCCAAAATCATGAAAAAAGTCATAGTATAGCATGTCGTCCAAAATCATGAAAAAAGTCATAGTATAGCATGTCGTCCAAAATCATGAAAAAAGTCATAGTATAGCATGTCGAAAAATGTCATGAAAAAAAAAGTCATAGTACAGCATGTCGAAAAATGTCATGAAAAAAAAGTCATAATATAGTATGTCGAAAAAGTCATAGTATAGCATGTCGAAAAATGTCATGAAAAAAAAAGTCATAGTATAGCATGTCGAAAAATGTCATGAAAAAAAAAGTCATAGTATAGCATGTCGAAAAATGTCATGAAAAAAAAGTCATAGTACAGCATGTCGAAAAATGTCATGAAAAAAAGTCATAGTATAGCATGTCGAAAAAAAGTCATGAAAAAAAAGTCATAGTATAGCATGTCGAAAAATGTCATGAAAAAAAAAGTCATAGTATAGCATGTCGAAAAATGTCATGAAAAAAAAGTCATAGTACAGCATGTCGAAAAATGTCATGAAAAAAAGTCATAGTACAGCATGTCGAAAAATGTCATGAAAAAAAGTCATAGTATAGCATGTCGAAAAAAAGTCATAGTATAGCATTGTTATGACTGTGGTCATTTATTTGATTGTTTATGTTGCCTGTACTGACAGTTCTCTCTCTCCTCCCCTATTTCTGCAGTAGCAATCAGCCTGTCTGTGTGTGTGTGTGTGTGTGCGCGATGAGCTGCAGGAGGTGTGATTTCTCAATCAACCATGTGATCGGGCTGCTGCTGCTGATTGGCTGACTGCTCAGTTTTAAACCTGACTGACGCCGGCCTCCGGCCTCTCACTCTCCCCATTCCCAACACGACAGCAGCTGGTATTCTGTGTAATTCTTGTGTGTGCTGCAGTAGCATTTTGAATGTAGAGCGACTGCCTTTAGTTGTGTGTTCAATCTACTTTTTGACCTTTGTAATTAGAACGGCTTGTTGTAAGTTGTAAATATTAATATTATATCAACTCAGTAGCAGCCTTATGGTAGGAGGGAGAAGCCATTTTTTTGTTAATCCCTTTTTCTCCTGTTCATTTCAGTTAGGAGGTAGGTTAGTTCGATTGTCTTTTGTTTCTACATTTATTTACTGACAGGTAAAGTAGGGATCTGGCATTAGTTGTTTTGTTTGTTATTTTTGGCATTGCTCCTCTCTGAAGGTTTAAAAAATAAAGCTGCTACTTTGAACTTTTGACATGGAAGTTGGCTGATCTTCTTGGGAGTGGGAAGAGCGGAGGCACTTCATCATGTGTGGCCCAGGTGCCCCTAGGCCTGGGTCATAACAGCATGTTGAAAAATTTCACGAAAAAAGTCATAGTATAGCATGTCGTCCAAAATCATGAAAAAAAGTCATAGTATAGCATGTCGAAAAATGTCATGAAAAAAAGTCATAGTATAGCATGTCGAGAAATGTCATGAAAAAAAGTCATAGTATAGCATGTCGAAAAATGTCATGAAAAAAAAGTCATAGTATAGCATGTCGAAAAAAGTCATAGTATAGAATGTCGAAAAAAAGTCATAGTATAGCATGTCGAAAAAAGTCATAGTATAGAATGTCGAAAAAAAGTCATAGTATAGCATGTCGAAAAATTGTCAGAAAAAAGTCATAGTATAGCATGTCGTCCAAAACCATAAAAAAAAGTCATAGTATAGCATGTCGTCCAAAACCACGAAAAAAAGTCATAGTATAGCATGTCGTCCAAAATCATGAAAAAAAGTCATAGTATAGCATGTCGTCCAAAACCATAAAAAAAAGTCATAGTATAGTATGTCGTCCAAAATCATGAAAAAAAGTCATAGTATAGCATGTCGTCCAAAATCATGAAAAAAAGTCATAGTATAGCATGTTGAAAAATGTCATGAAAAAAAAGTCATAGTATAGCATGTCGAAAAATTTCATGAAAAAAGTCATAGTATAGCATGTCGAAAAAAAGTCATGAAAAAAAAGTCATAGTATAGCATGTTGAAAAATGTCATGAAAAAAAGTCATAGTATAGCATGTCGAAAAATTTCATGAAAAAAGTCATAGTATAGCATGTCGAAAAAAAGTCATGAAAAAAAAGTCATAGTATAGCATGTCGAAAAATGTCATGAAAAAAAGTCATAGTATAGCATGTCGAAAAAAAGTCATGAAAAAAAAGTCATAGTATAGCATGTCGAAAAAAAGTCATGAAAAAAAAGTCATAGTATAGCATGTCGTCCAAAATCATGAAAAAAAGTCATAGTATACATGTCGAAAAAAAGTCATGAAAAAAAAGTCATAGTATAGCATGTCGTCCAAAATCATGAAAAAAAGTCATAGTATACATGTCGAAAAAAAGTCATGAAAAAAAAGTCATAGTATAGCATGTCGTCCTAAATCACGAAAAAAAGTCATAGTATAGGATAGTGTGCACATATCCAGTGCGGCCCTCGGTCATATCGGTGCCTAAACTGGCATTCATCATAAAAACCGTCCAAACTGTAAGAACCCAGATCCAAATGGTTTGTTTCACAATGCTTTAAGAATGGTCAGGTCGGCTCTTAAGTTTCGAGACACTGTAAACATTGAGGTTACAAACATCCCATAATGCAACGCTCACAGTAGGAGCCAGTAGTCAAACAGAATATCAGATCTTACAAACACGTAATTGTCTCTTCTTTGTGTATAACACCAACTTTAAAGTCCAGACAAAGAGAGGGGGTTATATTTGAGTTTCATCAACAGGAAACATGCTGCAGATCCTCTGACAGGGTGATGTATCATATTAAACACATGTGCTGTGTGAATGGGTTAAACGTGGGTGTTGAATGTGTCTGAAGGCTGCAGTGTGGTCGTTACTGAGTCGGCTCAGAGAGGAAAAAAAGTTATCACATTAACTTGGTTCAGTTTTTGAATCAGTGGGATGAACGAGGAAGAAAGAAGAGCAGAAACAACACAGCCTGGTGGAATAAATCTTTGTATGGTGACCTGACAGTGTCGGATATTATTATTATCACACCTCTAACTACAGGCTGGACTTCAGTCCTCTCGATGATCCAGAGTTTAATCATTATGTCATAAAACAAACAGTCCAGTTCAGTGTGTGTGAAGTAGCCCGTTTCTGTTAACGTTACGTTTCTAACCACTTCCTGTGTTTTGGTTGATGATGGGGTTCAGCATTCCTCCATGCAACATAAGCCATATTTACCGCTTACGTGGCCTTTGCTACTTTTGTGCGCTTCATCCTTTTCCTCCTCATGAGGGTCACCTGAGGCCTCTTCAACCCTGCGATCAGCAGCAGCAACCTGGGCCGCGACTTGGTGAGCCAGCTTCTCAGTAGCGTCCCCTTGGGAAACCTGCAGGAACAGCAGCGGTCCGTTAAAGTCAGGACGTCCACAGAAACTGGAGGGTTTTAATTCCGTCTCTAGTCAGTCATTATATAACAGAAAACCGTCGGGGATCTCATAGTCTGGTAGAAAACACCTCAGAGCAACGTTCCAGTGAAGCACAGGCGTGAATTCAGATTGTACTTATAAAATCACACAGTATCCTCACAGGATTACAACAAACCACACTTTGGTGGATCTCTCAACAACCACTGGATGGACTGTGATGGTTGTGGTTCATCATTCATGTTCCCCTCGGGATGAACTGTAAACACTTCTCATCTAGCGCCACCTTCAGGTCAACATTTAATGTGTCCAGTACTTTGGGTTTATGACCTGCAGAAGTGATGACATTCACATCAGCCTCAGCTGGACTCTATCTGATGCTGGCATGCCAACGTCAGCATGAATCATGTACCATAGCTGCCAACTCTCACGCATATTGTTGCAGTGACTTGTTGTGTTGTCTTTCTACGGTTATTGCTGAAGCTGTTGTGTCATGAATATGTTCTACTTTGTAATTGTGTTTTTTATATAATCGTGTCTTTAGGCAGTGAAATTATTCTCTGTTTCCTGTCCAGGCCCTACAGATGAAAATTAGCTTATAGCTAACTCTGGTGCAGCTTAAATGCAAAGCTAAGACTGTGAACATGGTATGATCTATGTTATAGTCCTGACGCTTTGTACTGGGGGTGGGAATCACCAGAGGCTCCACGATACAATATTATCGTACAGAAGTCAATCTATGGTCATGAGCTCTGGGTAGTGACTGAAAGAATGAGGTCACAGATACAAGCGTCTGAAATGAGTTTCCTCCGTAAGGTGTCTGGGCTCAGCCTTAGAGATAGGGGGAGGAGTCAGACATCTGGAGGGAGCTCGGAGTAGAGCCGCTGCTGAACAAACTCAACCAGATCAACAACAGACTCTACCAGCAGCTGAGTCCTCAACACTGAACCACTGGTTAAAAATCTGACTTACTCCTCATTGTTCTGAGACGCCTGTGCATTACAAGATTTACCGGTAGAGAAGAAACCTGAATGCCCGCCAAGTCTTAAGCTCCGTCTCCACCGAGCAGTTCAGTTCAGCTCATTTCCTTCGGTTCCCACAGTGTAAAGTTGTGGATGGTCCCAACAGCAGCGTCCTTAGCGTCCCCATGTTTGGTCCCCCCTCTGTTGGGGTACCTAGCACACAGATCTGGTACTAAAAGGTGGAGCTAGAAACCCTGCAGTCTGATTGGTCAGTAGAGGACGGTCACTCTGGTTTTATGTAACCTCTGTTCATACATCAGTAAACTACAACTATAAAATGAAAGAGAAAAAATCACTTCATTCACTGGGCCGACTGCCGGCAACTTTTAAGGTGGAACGTTAACTTGTAATGTTACTCAATGCATGAGTTGATGACGTGAATCCATCAGCACACCTTAAATTTCACTGTGACAACTTTGAGCATCACTTTAGTTTTTATATGACACACACTTTTAGTAATGACTTTAAAAATATAGATTAATTTTGAGCGGATTATGTGAAGGTCATATATTCTAATCCTCACTTCCTGTGGGCTACAGCAACACTAAACCCCTGAGCTTGCCTGAGAAGGACTAAATGCACAAAGCTGCTATTTTTAAATATCCCATGGAGAGAGACTCTCACTGCAGCCTGTTCTATTTTGTTGTGAAAATGTGGGCGTGCAGCCTCGTTCTGTGGACGATAAACCAGGTGCAGACTTCCATCTGTGTCACCGCTGATGAGGAAATACAGCGAGTGCTGGACGGAGCAGTGAGTGACAACAACCCCGCCCACATTTAAGAGGACTGTCTGAACACACCGAGGGTCTAGGTACCATGTCTGAAGGCTCACTGCTGGTTCCAAAGGTGCTGGACTGAAAGGGTTTGGTGGAGACGGGGCTTTAGAGGCTGGAAAGCATCTGCAGATATCAAGTAGAAAATACAGATTCACATTCATCACTTGTGTTTTCAACTGTCGCCTCTCTGAAGCAACAGCCGTGTTGCAAAAAGAAACTGTGGCATTGTATGTTTCTGCAAACCATGGACACATTCCATTTGTATGTTTCATGAGAATCATATCAACATTTCTAAAGTGATGCAGTATACGAGCTGACTGTCATCAGGAGGAGGAGGTGAGTGTGGATGGCAGGAGAGACACCTGCCAAGCTGCAGAACACAGGTCAACACCAACCAACAACAAAACCAGTTGTTTGTCAGACATCACGGCGTCTCCAGCTGTGGCTGTGGCACCAAAAGCAGGTTTTTCTAGCCAAAACAAGATCATTTCCTCACTGTGGTCTCTGTTTCTGCACATAACCACACGTTAACGATGGTGTTAATAAGGAGTAAAGAACCATAAAATGTGTGTAACGTATCTGCTCCATACCATCATACAAACGCGGAGAAAGCAACATTTTCACTGGTGATCAGGCTGTGGGCAAGTTTCAAGTCTCTGCAGAGATTTATAGCAAAGAGTATCTGTAGTATCTGCAGTGCAAAGAGTAAAGGAGATGACCTGACGTGAACAAGCTGAAGCACCCACAAACAGACGACTTTCCATCCCCCAGTCTCATGAGACGGACATGATCCGCTCCAACAGATCGGACATGTATGACAACATGTCTGTTACGCCACGCAGCCACAATTCAACACTGACAACTTGTTCAGCAACTTCCTGTGGATGTTTTTGTTTCTTGTTGGAAACAAACCTCCAGGTTATAAGGAAAAAAGGTGAACAGGTAAATCATGATTCAAGCTGTCTGTTGTGATCACACCTTACAGAAGCACTTCCCGTCTCAGCTTCGTCTGCAGTAGTGCTGCCATCTTCTCACACCTCAGCAATGAGGATGATTATTAACAGGAGGGACACTCTGAGAGTGCAGACCTCCACCAAGGCCAAATGCCCCGACTCAGCGCTAACCAAAGTGAAATATATTTAGTGTCTCTGCTCTGTTATTCAGAGCCACTCTAAAATTGAATGTGTCCTTCCTCAGTCCACCATGAAAACTAGTGTTTCTGTAATCCTGCTGAACCTGAACTGAAAACATGACCTGCTTGTTGGAGGTAATAATGGAGGCAACTACAAAAATACGCCCCAGGATGTGATAAAGCGAATTATAATTTAATGAGACACACAACACAAAATCAAATCAATCCGTGAGGAATGAAATATGAGCATTTTGAATTGCAGCTGTGTAACAGTCACGAAAGCTGCAACGAACGTCTTCCTTTAAGGATCAGTGAATGTTATTTTATCGATTGTTCGGTCTGTATAAAAACAGAAAATAGCAAAACATGCTCAGCACAAGGCGACGTCATTACATCACATGCTGTTCAACAAGAAATAAAACTGAAATTTACTGGGATGGAGGTAATGTGCAATTTCTCACATCAAATTTAGTGTAAAATGAGTGAACAAAGAGCCCAAAGTGACGTCCTGAGCAGCTCATTCTGTTCGACCTGCAGTCTAAAACCAAAACATGTTTAAACTGCCGGCGTATTCAAAGAAAGACGAGCAGCAAATCTTCGTCTATGAGAAGCTGGAAACTGCAAAAATTTGGCAATTTAGCTTAAACAATCATTTGTCAACCAAAAAAAAATCACTGATTTATGTTCTTTTAAATAATTCATTTATTGACGAACCATTGCAGCTCTACATCTGTATTTCTACTTTACACCATAGTTTCAGAGCAGCAACAGGAAGCACTGACTTCCTGTTTGATCACACGAGGTAATAGACTTCTTACACGTTCACGCCACTGCTGCTGAAGTCTTTTAACTTCTAATCCATAACTTGACAACATGTGACCGAAGAGCCAACCGACCAATCACATCCACTCCTTGTGCTCTTCAATTACACATCGCTAATGTTGCATTCATGAGATGTTGGAATAATTGTTAAAATGAGTTCAAGTGGACGCCCACTCAAGTCAGAACTACAACTCGGAAAGTCTGCAAAAATTCAGGGACACGACTATCACAGTATGACAGGTCAGCAATATTTTAGTTAATGATGCAGCGATTTATTGGCAATGTTCTCTTTGTTGACTGCCATTGGTCTATCATAGCACTGCAACTTGACACAACTGCAAGTCACTAAGAATCGACCCGCGACTCACTGGTTGGGAACCACTGCAACATGTTTGGAGATCTTCCCCAGGACGCTTTTGAGATGAAAGGACGCAGTATCAGTGAGTCATGAAACACACCCGATTGTTTCCCCGATAATTCCACATTATGAACAACACGTCTGTGATGACATCAGCAGCAGGAGAGCGAGTTAACGTCAGCTGTGACCAGAACTAACAGCTCACAAGGTTGCATTGAGATACATTATGATGCGTTCAAGCTCTACTCAGTAAAAGTATTGGGTGACGATTTCTATTAAATCTGTGGTGCATGGAGCCAACGTTGAGTGCTGAGCGCACGGAGCAGGTGCTCTAAAAACCTGCTGCCTGAGCCGGCTACTTCCTGTTTAGCGCTCCACTACCTCCAATCACAGTTAGCTAACTCCAGCGATTTAATCTAGACTGTCCAAATGAATCAGTCAAATCCTGACAGTGAAATGAGTCATTTTGCAGCGTTGTGACATTAAAAAAAAAAAGTATCCACTGATCAACAGACGGCTCTTTCACACTGTGAGTCCACGTGACGTCATGTGATGGAGCCAGGCGGTGTAATTTCACTGTTTGCCCACTACAACAATTGTCTCCGAAGCCCGGCGCACCTCTGGAGGCCTGGTTCAAATGTAATCTGGTAAAACTGAGTTTTGGTGATAATGTTACATATTAACTACATATTAGAGAGGGAATCATTAGCAGCTGTTGTTTTTATGTTGTTCATGTGACAGAAGGTTCTTTCAAATCATAAATTTAAGCTCATTCAAAGGACTGAATGAGCTTAAACAGTCAGTTAATTTTTAGAGCTTAGGACACAAAAGGAGAAATTAACAACAGTAAAAACAACAACACAAATAAAACCGCAGGTGTTGGCCCTGAATTTCATCAGCACATCTCTAATTTTGGTGCTTTTAGGGGACGCACTGCTGCCGCTACAGCGATCGACATCTTGTTTGAACACTCTGAGCAATAAAATGTCAGCGTGTCTCTGTAGCCTCCGCGTTACAATCAAAAGCTCTTGAACACACCAAAGCTGGAAGAACGACTTCCCACCTCGGGAAATGGGACTGTCCGAGGAGCACGTGAATGCAGCACGAAGCCTGGATTAGAAAGCAGGACAGTACCTCAACCAGTAACACTCCTCACCGAAGCACCATAGCAAACAGTCTCCTCCAGACACTTCACATCCTCCACAAACAGCGCCGCCGCCGCCGCAGCCACAAACCTTTGTGTCTTTATACGAGTCGTGACCTGCTGAGCGCCATGAAAAAAAAACAAAAAAAAAAACAAGCTTTGTGCTGTTCGAGCACACTGAAACCAGCCAGAGAGAAATCTAGCAACGTGTAGACATGGACGGGCCTTGCTGACGCCATTGTTGTTGCCTGCGGGGCTCGATGTTAAATGTACCGAGGGGAACATTGTTTGTGTAGCTGACCCTGCCTGACCCCCCCCCCCCCCCCCCCCCCTCCCCGCAGCCTGCTCATTATCTACTCTCCTGTGGACCTTTGTCTTCTCCTCAAGGTTTCACATGCATCTTTCTCTGTGTGACAATCAGCCGCCATCTTTAGAGGTTCCAATCAGGTTTCTTTGGTCTCTTGTTTCTTTAACACTTCTCTCTTATTTCTGTTGTTTGTCGTTTCTGTCCTCTGTAGTTTCTCTTCTTCCGTCTAATCAAAGCAGGTTCAGTACTGCACCGTCTTATTAGAAATCACACCTTCCTGTTTTTCCCTCAGGTTGTATTCTGTCAGCTTCTCTAATGTTTTCTCCCTACCCGAGCCTACCATCTCCTCCTCCTCCTCCTCCTCCTCCTCCTCCACAGCAGACATCTCTGTTGTTTCCTGTTACTGACCGGTCGCCGGCGTCCTTAGAGTCAGAGGAACCAGGTAACTTTGACATTGTCCTCGTCCGTCCGGCCTGTAGCAGCGAGCGAGAGGAGCTCACTCTTAATATCTGAGTCACCTAACACACACAAGCTGGCAGATCATCATCATCATCATCAGCAACGTCACAAACGCTCCCTTCTGTCTGCTTCAGCATGAAAAGAACCATTCATCCCCAAACTTAGCAATCCAACTTCATTCATCGGAGAATAGAGGAACCACTAAGTTGTTTGTTCGTTTCAGAGCAAACGTCTACGACTCCACAAACCAAAAGACTTGCCTTAGATTCATCAAGAGTCCGAGTTCTCACTGTGAGCCTCTGAAATCTATCTGTTCAAAGAGGAACATGGAGTCCCGGTCGATGTTCTCCACATCCATCACCTCAGCACACAACTTAGCAGTCCTCTACCTCCACTCGCTACCTCTGCACAAGGAACACAACAGAAAGCAGTCCTTACCAATTGACCCCACACATTTGTTAGGTTATGCCCCCGGCGTCCCTGCAGAGGCACATATATGATCCCCGCTGCACTTTTTTTTCCTCTCACACTAGAAGCTTCAGCCAGGACGCAAAAACAAATCTGCTAAATAATAGGAGGCCATGAAGCGGCCGGGTGGGGCCTTTAAAAAGGAGGGTCCACTCAGCACTTCTCACTGCACTGCACGCGCGGCCAATCAGGGAGCGGACTGCACCTGTTGCCATGACGCCCGGCACTGACCGGTATAAAAAGGTGTGGAGGGGTTGGAGAGTGAAGGAAGACGTTAGCTAAGTGTCAGCTGAGACACACTTTGACTAAATACACACACTGTCTCTCTGAAGCTCTGCTGCCATTAAAAACCTCTGAGACGGTTCAGTGTGTCTCAGCGTCCTCTGTCGGCTTCCTCTCAGTCCAGAGACGGAAAGTAACTAAGTACAACTTTAAAGTACTTCTACTTTGATACTCCACCACATCTTGGAGGGAAATATTGAACTTTTTCTTGCAGTACATTTATTAAATAACTTTAGTTACAGATTCATTATTATTATTATGAATGATGCAGAATATATGAATAAATAAATCATGATGTTTTATTCTCAGCTGAGGTTTTATTGATCACTGGGGAGACATTCAGCAGTTTTTAAAAGTAGCTCCACCTTCACCAGCTGATTAACAATGCATCAATTATTATAACACAAATATATACGGTAACACTTTACTAACACTTTGCATGACACTGTCATGTCATAAATGTTTATGACTGCTGTCATTAAGTTCCATTCGGTTTTTGTAATGACAAGTTGACATTAACAAAACAATGCACCTCTTTTTTTGCTTATGACAAGTTGACATAATGATTATTATAATTAGATGTCCAAGGTTACAGACCGATTCTAACACTCGGTCAGATGATTACCACTTTACTTGAGGTCAAAGAATTTATTCCTCACACTGTTGTAATGATGTCATGACGGACACTTTTGTGTTCTGGTAATGTCATCCTGGTTAATGTCAAGTTGTCATGACAAAGACAGAATGACACTTAATGACAGCAGTCATAAATGTTTATGACATGTACATAGTGTTCATGACAGGTTCATGACCGTGTCGTGTCACTCTTACGTAGATACATTCAAGTAAAGTGTTACATAATAAACTATGATTCTGCATGATGAGTCATTTTGGTAATCAAAGTCTATTTGGATATTAATACTTCTGTACTTGTAATGATGTGAGTACTTTCTCTGCTGTGACAGTGAACTCAGGATGTGTATGCTGAGTGTTTATTTATTTATTCTTTTTTATTTTTTGTGTTTTTTAGTCTTCAGTATTTTCCACTCAAACGTCCATCAGACGGCCCATTCGCAGGTAAAAAGTGCTGGCATTGTATGTTTCTGCAAACCACCGATATGTTACATTTGTACGTTATTATGTACGTTGAAACTTCACGTTTCAACAACACTGTGTTGATCATGTGTTTACATTAAGTTCAGCTCAGACCAAAGATTCACGACGAGACGAAACCGTTTTAGATTGTCACAGATTAAAGTGTCAGCGGTGTGAACTGGTCGGTCTGAGCTGGACTCCACACACACAGCCTGGTGACTTGATTTCCTCATCACTGCTACATGCCACCACCGTCCAAAAAGGCACCACCAACACTTACAAAATAGACAGACGAGCCTGATGTCATTACAAATTTAGCAGAGCTGACAGAGGTGACTGGAAACACGTATGAAACACAACAAATCTTGACGTATTCTTGGTTTGCAGAAACTCGTGTCAATATTTTCCTCTGGCGACTCGGCTGCATCAGCAGGAGGAGAATGTCTCAGAAGTGAAATGAATGACATTCAGAATATGCCGAGCATCATCGTACGTATTTAGGTTTGAAGCATCGTGTGTAAGTGTGCCATCTTTACCTTAGTGTTTCCAACCAGAGGGAATATGCAGCGTAGGCGCAGGCTCTACAGAAACACACGCCGAACCCTGCGTTGTAGCCTGATGAGCACCTGCCCATTGATGGAACTAAACATTGCGGCGACGCAGACCTCCTGTCTGTCTCTGTGAGCTGAAACCATTTCCCTCAGTGGAAACAAAGCTTTGATTTACTTTAATTTCACAGATAAGAAACAATAAATTGTGAAGACAATAAAGCCTCCACACACTGTGTGTGATTTATCCTTGGAAAAACTCAGCTAGCCACAAGGCTAATTTATGCAATGTAAAATGCCATAGGCTTATGCTAATGATGTTAGCATGTTGTATTTGTGCAGAGAACTTCTGGTATCGGACAATTAATTTGTCAGTGAACCTTGTGAGTTGTAATTAAGCTGAACTTTGTAATGTTACCTTTGTTAAATGTCGCTGTTGCTCGTGGCTTCATATGAATAGAAGAAAACTCTGCTAGCCCCAATGCTAATGTATACAACGTGAAATGTCTTAGACTTATGCTAACAATGTTAGCATGATGTATTTGTGGGGACTGTCCTTGTTGATAAAGCTCATAGTTAGGCTTGGCTGTGGCTCAGACGAAGAGCGGGTCGTCCACTGTCTGGAAGATCAGCGATTCGATCCCCGGCTCCTCCAGTCTGCAAGATACTGTACCCCAAATTGATGCTTCTGTGTGTGTGTGAGTGTGTTGAGTAGCAGGTGGCACCTTGTGTGGTAGCCTCGGCCACCAGTGTGTGAATGTGTGTGTGTGAATGGGAGCGCTTTGCATGGTCGGGTGACTAGAAAGGAGCTATACAAGTCCAGGTCTGGTTAGGTTACCACTTACCAGCCCCTAGTTAGGCTGACGTAGGCCTAGTCTGCGGGGCGACCTCCTGTAAAACGAGAACAATATGAGATATTTGAGAACAAAAGATTAATTATTGGACATTTTTACAGACCTCCTAATTCTCCTACAGAATCCACCAATTGTATCTTGTCTACCATTAACTCTTTAGAGCACCAGGACACACAGCCATGACTGACAGCCGAGAAGCACACCTCATGTCTTGATGCACCATCTCCCCACTGGCCTCTACCACGATCATGGAGGTCATCACCTGAGCCTGTCGGTGGGCGGCGGGAGAACAGCTCAACCCTGGTTCATGGCTCCACTCGGCCGGTGAGTAAATGTCCTGCAGACAGGCACAGAGACAGATACATCTGCTTCACAGTTGATCAAACATCAGATGTGTCCTTCAAATTTCAGTCAAAATAAATCCAAAATGTTAACCTCTGGTCCTGTTGGTTCTGAAACATTAAACAAGGTATTTTCTTCAATAAAAACACTTCATGATTTATGATTCTTATGTTCTGTTCTTGAGATCGAAGCTCAAACCTGCAGCTGACTGTGATGTCTGTGTTTGCTCTGTAGAGGGCGCTGTGGCTTCAGGATAACACAGAAAGATGCAGGAGATGCAGAAGAGGAGGAGGAGGGAGGAGGAAG
This sequence comes from Epinephelus awoara, assembly GCA_035609425.1. NCBI lineage: Eukaryota > Metazoa > Chordata > Actinopteri > Perciformes > Serranidae > Epinephelus > Epinephelus awoara. The sequence goes on from CM069295.1 coordinate 47,305,566, forward strand.
AGGAGGGGGGCTGTGCCGGCATGTTTAGTGTCGGACTGAGAGGATCGCCCTGCTGTTTGTTCACTGCTGCAGAGATCAACCTGGAGGAGGAGGAGAGGAGGAGGAGGAGGGGTGGCACTGCAATGCAGAACATCAAATGAGGAGGAGGAAGGAGAGAGAGGAAGGAGAGAGGAAGGCAGGAGGAGGAGGGAGCTGCCAGCTCTGCAGAGAGCAGTTTTTTTCCGAGGGGGAGGTTCAGGGATTCCCTGTTGGTTTGGAAAAGATCCAGCGACACGAGTTCAGAAAGACGAAGATGAGCAGATTTCAAACAGAAGACATGAAGCTGATTTAACGAATTTAACTTGATTTGATTGAAAACATCTGAATAATAATTTTCCTCCTGTACTCACTGATAGATGCTGCTCTCTGATTGGCTGGCAGGCGGACAAATCAAACATTGGTTTACCAAATCGGAGCTCTACGTTTATTAACCTGCAGGTTACCATAGCAACAGCACTGATTAGTTATCAGACTGATGATGACGTGATGAATTCATTCAGACCGACTCACATCTAAAAATCTGAACTTTTCCTTTAAGAGAAATAAAAAGTTGACATTATACTTTTTATCTTTTACATAACAAACACACATGAATATCTTATGAAATATGATGCACTTCTATAGATCAGACAGTCCTCACACTAGTTTCATTTGTGCTGTTGGTTTTTTACTTAAAGGTGTTTCTGTTCACACTCAGTGTTTCTTACAAAATTGATTACAATATCGTTTTGCTCCAATAAACATGTTTAATGTTTTCTTTCTTGTACCCAGTGTGCAGTTTACAGGTAACCCAACCACATCTTTAACTATTCAACATCTAAGTTTCTTTACAACAGGACGAGCCGAGCATTTAATATCTAAGTGTAGCAACAGAAGAAACGCTGACCGAGGTTCTGCTGAGCACCAAGCTTGTTCCACTGTTATTGGAGCACATAGTAAAAAGCAGCAGGACTTTGGAGGATAACTGTGTCACCTACGTGCACGAGGCCTTGAAGACGTGCACCAGGTTTTGAAGCCAATCTTCATAGTGACTGCAATTTCTGGGGTCTGTCATGTGATGTCACTAAGCCTCCAAAGCTTTTTTTTTCCATTGACTTACACTGGGAAAGTGATGTCTATAAATCAGTGGATACATTTTTTTTAATGGCACAACCCCTGCGAAATGAACTGATCCATTATCAGGATTTAAACCATTTGGTCCGACAACACTTCAAAAGTCTAAAAGAACCATAAGGTTAAATTACTTTTGTCCCCAATCAGGCGTAGCGCGAAACCGAAAGTCAGCGGCTCGGGCTCAGTGGCTGTTAAGCCCCGTCTCCACCAAACCCTTTCAGTCCAGCACCTTTGGAACCAGCAGTGAGCCTTCAGACATGGTACCTAGACCCTCGGTGTGTTCAGACAGTCCTCTTAAATGTGGGCGGGGTTGTTGTCACTCACTGCTCCGTCCAGCACTCGCTGTATTTCTTCAACAGCGGTGACACAGATGGAAGTCTGCACCTGGTTTATCGTCCACAGAACGTTCATAGTTGTAGTTTACTGATGTATGAACACAACACAACTTCCATAGGAATGAACGGGCTCCCTCCTCCAACGCTTTATTCAGGTCAGTCATCAATCAGTAATGTGCATCATACAAACAAAGGGGGGAACCGGTTGCTAAAAAAAGTTGCTCCACAGCACTGCTAGTGGTCAAAAACACCACAGGGTACCTTTAAATAAAAGGATCCCATTATCTATACAGGCAAACTCTACATGAGACTGTAACCTGGCTGCAGTCCTGTTAGACTGTGCGTCATATTCACAGTGTCTGTTTTCCATGGAAATAACAAAACCTGGTGGTTGGAGGTACAAAGTGCTCGTCTTTGGCGTCAAACACCACATCCTGTCTCCACCAACAGCAGGTGTCATTTTAACTTTGCCAAGCCGGTTCTTTTGAAAAATGACTGTGATCTGTCCCTGAACCTAATTAAGAACATTTCACTGCCAAACTGAACTCACAGAAAGAACAGATCAGAAAACATCCAGACGATCTGTGTTGTTGTTTAGGTTGTTGGTTCATTAGTTGCTTTAAAGCAGACTGATGGTTAAATGAGCAGTTAGAACGTTTAACAGACAAACAGAAGAACAAACAGATACACAAAGTACAAAGTAAGAAATCGTTTATTGTCGACATTTGATGTGATTTTCTTAGAAATCCTTTGTGCTGATACAGTTTTCATTCCTGACAATAAGACAGAACATATAGTTTATCTGCGGATAGTTTACTCTCAAGCATTCCCTCAAAGCTGTGAAATTCACAGAACAGCACATACGTGACATTGATAAAGACGTTGTACCTTTTCAACAGTGAGGTGCTCTTCATGCACAGACGGCGGTCGTTACATACATGTGACCGACAGCAGAAGGTATTAAAGTTTAGAGAGAAGGAAACCTCTGAGTCCTCCGAGATATTTAAGTAGCAAGGCAAAGTCAGCTCGGCTTCAGTCTTTCTTTAAAAAATAAAATAAAAAATAAAATAACAAGTTTCAGACACCAGCGTCATGCAGAGACGACCAAAGTGCATCAGTGCCGATACTGGCGGTGCTCGTGGGACAGTGTGACGACACAGAGTGCCACAAACAACAATCAGTCTCTCAGTATAAACAGCATAAATGGCATTAATTGCATATTATGATGCTATATTACAATCACACCTACACAGGATACACAAGATACCAAAGTCAGGACGAACGTACAGCTTCTTTCTTCTCAACTGATGATGTGATGGGTTACATTTCCCCAGATCCCCTGCGACACTTTGTAGATAAGGTTTCTTTCAGTCTGTTATCATGTTTGCAGATGATACTCAACTTAAAACTGCAGAATGTTTTATACTAAAAACCAAAATATGTTCTATAAGATCAATCTGGTTTGCCTAAAATCTGCGTTCAAAGAAGAAAAAAGATTCCTGCACACTGTTGCCAAACTTTCAAAATATTTAATGGGACAAGGCAGCTACCGTGGAGGAAGTAAAGAGGAACGTAAATGTGGAGATGCCGCCAATAAATCCCTCGTGTTTGTATCATAAACTCCTGTGTGATGACTGACAGGTTGCACCTCTTGGTGGAGAAGTTTTATATATGGAGGAGAAAGAAGTGACACAGCCAGTACGATAGCTTTCTCTATTTTTAACCAAAGCTACTTCAGATTACATGTAATCAACATAACAAACGAGACGTTGGATGTAAACCCGACTGGAGTTGAGACAAGTCACAGCAGTCATGTTCAAAGAGAAAATGTTGCATATAAAGTTATTGAAGTTTCCTGCGCTGGAACTTTGATGGAGGCACAGATGATGATGCTAAAGCAAAAGCTAAGGCTAAGGCTAATGCTAAAGGAAGAACTGTACAAGCCATGTAGAAAACAGAAGGATTCAGCTGAGCCAGTCACAGCTCTCCTGGGCGTCTACTGGCTGTTGTGACCTCAGACTAAACGAGTCAACTCTTGCGAATTAGGCGTAAAAAACTGTCCAGATAAACTACAAGCGACAGCAACATTCAGGGAGCCTGTCGAGCCCTGATGGAGCCTCAGCAACAGCTCGCTGCTGCTCTGAAAACAGGCGAGAGGTGTTCGCTGACACATGGTGCAGGTTAATCACTGGGAAACACTGAAACAATCTGATGTGCGCTGGCTCCTTCGCATCACATCCTGTTAGTCATCGCTGTAACCGTTCTGTGATTCCAGTGTTCCGCACGTTTGACTGCTTTACAATCATCCCGCAGGTCCAACGCAGACAACCTCTCCAGCTTCAACAATGATCTTACAGTTCTGGACTGATGGTCGTTTCCCAACATGGCGGTCTGTGCTGATCAGACAGAAAAAAATCACTTGACTCCATCTGCCTCTTCCTGCCATCTCAAGCTGCCAAAATAAGAGCGACTGATGAGTCCTAGAGCCCATTCAGTGCAACTACTTCAGAAGACTCTCCAGGGACACCTACGATGTAAAAGACAAGGGTAGCCAAGCTAGCTCTTGTGCTAGCACGCTAATCCACTGGCTCTGATTACATTAGCATTAACATGTTGTCATCTGTCTCCTGACACCGGCCTCAAGACAACGTCCTGCACCGGGTCAGGTATCCAACAGGTAACCAGCAAAACGCTGTGTGACGAGTAAAAGTAAGTATCATCCATGCAGGTGGGCTTCTTCTCAGAATAAAACAAAGTAGAAAGCTGTGCAGTATATGTGTAATATTCTAACATCTAAATCACTATTATCAAGCTGCAGTTGCTTTTATTTTGAAAGTCAGTGACATGTGTAACCTTTGACCAGCCATGAAACTCTGCAGCCCGAGGATGAGGTGGCAGCCTACATGGAGTTCTTGGTGGTGGTGGAAGGAGCATGCTAACATGTTTCCTAACCTGGCAGTGATTGAATGTTTCCACCATCCAGTCAAAGAGACGGAGAACCAGCTTCATGTGAGGGACTGGAGCCTGGGGGGGTTAAGCAGAGGTGCATTCAGGTTGCAGGACGTTTATTAACAGTGCGGCTTTGACTAAGCCATAATGACAGGTAATGGGTTTGTTCTGGTACTGAGCATTACAAGTTTGGGTGGGTGTGGATTTTCAAAACCAGAGCCGTTAAGATACGTCTCAAAGTCAGACTGCTTCCAAGCATTTGGAGAACATAAAATAAAACAGTTGTGCAAGTGTACGTCATTGAAAAGGTCCTGCCTTCAACTCCACGCAGCAATTTTTAAAAAGTGGAGGGAACATAGTACGTGGTATTTCCAACTGTGCTCTTCAACTATCTTGTTGAAATGGAGCATTGGTGCCAGTCTGCAGGAGGAGATCGCACTGTCAGCGCCTCAGTTTGTACTTGCATAAACACATTTTGCTTTACTTTGATCCAACACATTTATGGTGATAACAAATTCACAAATTTCAAACATTCGTAACGAGCCACCTGCTGAAGCCCCGCCCTTCCACCTCTGGTTGTGTAACAGTTTTCAAGCGCACTGTTGCTGTGGCACCGCCAAGAACGATTGTGATTGGTTGAAAGAAATAAAAAAAGCCAGTGCGTTTTTTTCTCCAATCTTAAAGTGAGAGTCGGCGCAGCCAGACCTTTCTTTTCTTTCTGGTGAGCGAGACTAATCCTTCCTTGACTTTAAGAAACAGATACTGTGTGGATTCCTCTTCTTCTTCTTCTTCAGTTTTCACTCCAGGTTTGGTCACCCCCAAACAATTTTTGAGTCAGGACAATTGTCTTTCAGATAGGTTGTTCTTCAACTTTCACAACGTTTGAACAATCTGCTTGTTGGACGAACTGATGAATTTCTGGTAGGTCAGAACTGTAGTGAGATCATTTAAAGAGGCAACAGACAGCATCTGTTCCTAAATATATCATGATGAAAATAATGTGGGTTGCACAGGGTAGTGTCCACAGTAATATCACACTATCAGTGTTTACATAGGTTACTTAGTGGTTGTGCAATCTTTGCAATAAGCTTCTGCCACCAGGGACGAACTTTCGCGGAAAAAATCTGCTTTATGGCAGGAAAGACGTCATGTATTGCGAAACTGGTCGGTCAGCCAATCAGGGCCTGGAGCTGGTCCTTATGAGGAGTTGGGCATGAGATAGTTGAGTCACGAGCACAATGGCAGACGGACAAAGTTTGGAGACAAGTGAAAAACGGCCTAGCTAAAGAAAAGGAGCTCCTCTGTGTGAGGAGGCAAAGAAGAGCAAAAAGGAGAGTGATAAAAGAAGAGGAACAACAAGAGTAAACCTCAGTCAGGCGTTCAAGAGATGGAGGGAGCTCCGTGACCAAAGAGGCTTCAAAACCCATGTCCAGCTAGCTTTCTTTCTAATGGATCAGTAAGTAACACGGCTAAATGTTAGCTAGACCAGAGAGGACTGTACTGTACTGGCTGCTAGTTCATTCCTAGCTGGCCAGCATCGCAAATCGCCGCAACCAGGGAGCAGGTAGCGAGTGTTGGTCGGCTGACATCCTGGTTGCCATTCTACGGCAGCCCTCGGACAGTGATGCCCCCCTTCCTTCCTTCTGTTCTCTTCTCACGGAGGCAGCTATCCACGCACATCGCCCAGCTAAGTTACGCCCAGCTAAGTGAACACTGGACTTTGTTTCCCATTCAATTTGAGCTCCAAGCGGCCGCATGGTTTCATACGGTAGTGTTTATTCTAGAATGGGGACTGTTTACATGCATATTGGTATAATTCACTGTGTCTACTGTTGTTTGTACTGATACTGTACATATTGGTGTCATTTACTGTGAGCTGTTTGCACTGGTACTGTGCATTCTGCTATAATTATTTGCATTACTATTTGTTTTTTCTTCAGATAAATCTGATAATTGTTGCTCGGTCTCTTTACTCATTTATTTAGCAGAGTGTCCACACACTTTCTCATTCTACATATACACAGAGGTATACTGGAGGCTTTACAGCCTACATTTGATTCATTATCTCTGATCCCAACGCTCAATTTGGTCGTTGCCACAGTGCGACGCAACACCGCTGATGCTAGGTGGTGCCAAGCTAAAAAAAACCCGAATCCTATCTGTTGCCTCTTTAAAGCAAACAGTGCTGCTGAGCTTTACACATCGTAGCGGCTCCCCGCCAGGTTTGTTAGCCCCGCCCACCCAATTTGCATGAAACATGATGTAACCATGCTTTAGCAATAAACCGTGAAAATGTAAACCATCTCTTTAAAAACAACTTAACGTAAGAGTGAATGTACAATGAGTAAAAACATATTCCACTTGAATTCAGACGCATTCAGAGATCAGAATTATTACCATCCAACATGTGTGATCTTCAACACTGAAGCAGTAAGATTCGTTTTATGTTTGAATTGGGATGTGTTAACTTGGCGGCCTCCGATCAGAGCTGAATCAACATGGAAACATGCATACACCGATTTTATTTATAAAAACTAAGAATCCAGACTAACCAATCAAATGTCCAGCTCTGTGCAGGAATCAGACATCAGGCACATTTAGGGCCTCGTTGTCACTGAGCTGCATCAAATCTTTCACATTCATTCTGGATATAAAAACGCCACCGAACATCCCAAACATTAAAGTCTGTACACACAGTGTTTAGTCTGCATGAAGGTGGGAACATTCTGACGCCCAGTTAACTGAACCATTGACCGAAACTCTGGCCCACAATGTCCTTTAACAAGTTCAGCAGCCTTCTGCTTACACTGAATGTCCGTCTTTTGATTGACGCTCTTAACAACCAATCACAGAGCGATGCTTTGATATGATGTCATGCAGTGCTATCGGAAAAAACAGCCTATGATACATGGAATCTGTGACATCATGGACGCCATCATGGACGCCATCATCATTTTGTCGGTTTAAGAGGTTTGAGATTCATCTGTCCTCTTGAATCGAGTATTTGAAGGTTCGAAACGGCTAAACAGACTTTGTGGGCCAGAACTCACAAGACCAGGGCAAAGCCACTGAATCACCAACCCTTAGTACGCAAAGTCCTTCATCACAGTGTCACAGCCCTGTTTGAAACAACGTTAAAGCCATCTCTTATTATTGCCAAAATCATGAGAAGGTCCAAATCCTCCTGAGGACCAAAGGTGCCATCATGACTGTCATGACTCTTTCTAAAGTCTCTGATCAAATTAAAAATCAGCTTCATCCTCTTTCCCGTTTGACATCTTGTCAGTCTGACGTCTCGTAGAGCGTTGCTATGAATGTGACAAAGTGCTTTTGTGTCAGACGATCTTCTCTGACATCTGGAGGCCAAAAGGGTCGAGTTCCTGCGGACCGACTCTGTGTCCAGTTTAGGAGAAGCTGTCCTTATCAGAGTCAGGGGAAGGAGGCCGCGAGATCTCGAAGAAGGAGCCAGATGACTTTCTGGATTTGAGGAGTCGCAGCATCTCAGCCAGCTGAGTCTCAAGCGCCGCCATGCGACTGTTCAGAGATCTGATGTCTCCTCTTAACTCCTGTTTCAGCTCCAGGAAGGAGGCTTGCATGCTCTGCTCCGGTATTGGACAGAAGACCCTCTTCTCGTCAGACTGGACCGGGCTTTGCTCCTGCGGTGTTCTCGCTTCGCCGACACTGTCCAACCGGAGGTCGCTCTTTGTGATGCCGCTGTCACAGGAGTCAGTTTTCTTGAGGGACATCTCATCCTGAGACTTAGTTCTATCAGGCAGCGTCTCCATGGATTCGGCCTTAGAGACGCTGCTCCACGACTCGGCCTTCACGACAGATTCCTTGAATCGTCCCCAGCCTTTAGCTTTTGGCGGCTCTGCAGATTTGCAGCCAACCAGGTTTCCGTTTTGGGTGGCGGGAGTGTGGAGCATAACTCGGCTTGAGGTCCTGGATGAAGAGGGCGCGATGGATGTTGAGGAGGTGGTGGGTGTGGCTGGGCTCTCCGTCACCATGACTATACTGGTGGAGGCCAGGACCTCTGGACCCCTGGCTGGCTCCAGGCGAATGACACCTTTCTCCACGTCACGGACGCCCTGTTCGGCCCGCTCCATGGCTAACCTTGCCTCCCTCTGCTGCCGAAAACGCTGGAAGAGCCGTCTGACTGGGTGATCCGGAGGGAGGTTTAAAGGAGCCTCGTTCTTTCTCTTCAACATCTCCTCCTCCTCACGTTTCACATCACTGATCTTCCTGAAGACGATCTGTGAAGAGAAGGACGCCAGAGAAAAGATCAGCATGGTTTCACCTCGTCAAATAAATATTTTTACTTCTTTGCATCTCCGCGAAGCAGTCCAGCTGTTACAGTTCACATCCACGTCCGTGCAGATTCACTAAATATAAATAACAATAACTTTATTTATGTATCACATTTTTGAACACACAGTCACAGAGCACTTCATGTTTAGATAAGACTAAACATTACATTACATTACATATTATAAAAAAGGCCAACTTATAGAAAGCAAAACACAGATTCAGCACCTCTGGATTTAAAATATGAACAGTGAACAGAGAGGAGGCCTTGATCAGGTGTTCAGCTTAGCCAACTGGTGAAAGAGGGGCTCAACATCTCTGCTATAAAAGATAATACCATGGTTTGGGTCAGGGGTAGGCACCCTGCTGCCCTGGAGCCATATGCGACTCTCTGTAGCTTTGACAAAAACAAAATCACGTGAAAATTAATAAAAAAAAATTGTAGCATTTTCATTTATTTATTTTTCTTTTTTAAAGATTATTTTTGTGGGCATTTTGCCTTCAATGGATAGGACAGTGTGGGAAATGGGGAGAGAGAGAGAGAGAGAGAGTGGGGACTGACATGGAGCAAAGGGTCGCAAGCTGGACTCGTAATGGTGAGGCAATGCTTCTGCACATGGGGTGCGGGCACTATCCACTACCCTACCTACGCCCCAGCATTTTCATTTTTATTTATTTTTTATCAATTCTAAAAATGTGTAGCCTATGTACTGAAATTTTTAAAAAAAAGTTTTAATATTTCGACAACTAAAATGTGCGTCATACGTCTAGGACCTGGCACCTTTTCCTCTAAATTTCACCAAACCTCAGTCTGGTCCTGAGCCTCGCTAACTAGACTAGCAATGGATTCCATATCCATAAAATGAGTGTCTCAGAGTAAAACACAGAATTCAGTATTGAGTGGACAGATTTGTTTGCTTTCACCACCAACGCTGTAAAGTTAGAGTACCAAATAATCATAAGTAGCCCACTACAGAGGAAAAACCTAGTGGTAAAACATATTTCTGAATTTTCATTTGCAGTACCCACAAATTGTATCGTGGCAGACTTTGCAACATCGGCAAATATTGTATCATTGTCCAAAAAGTTGATATGATGTTGTATGGTGATGAAACTGGTGATTAACATCTCCAGTTGAGATTATTAGGTTTAACCGAGAAGTAAAGCTGCGTGTCGTCAGCATAGCAATGGTAAGCGATACCCACTACAAGAGATAAGAAGATTGCCAAGAGGAAGCATATATAGACTCTTTTACTGTTAGTAAACAGTTTGTTGGTGGGCGGGGCTTAGCTGGAGGCAAACAGCTCTCCACAGACATTAGCTAGCGCTAGCTAACAAGTTGTGTTGTCTTGTTTTAGACGATGGAGGAAGATGATGTGAGTGGTGCGTTCAGAAACACTCATTGTGAGTGTGGGAGCCACTCTGACACAAACTGGAGCGTTGATAAATTGGCAGCGCTGTCTGAATGTAGCGTTGGGTTATCCAGAGCAGCGCACTCTCAGAGTGGCAGAGCGCACTCTGGACACTCTGTCTGTGGAGACGGAGCAGCAGAGCGCCGAGCGGAGTGAATGTGTGATTAACTTAACCGCTGGTTCATTCATGTAGAAATATAACGCTGTGTTTCTTCCACCAACAGGGCTCTCATTTTAGTGTAGAGCATCAGACTGAATTTACCAACGCACCATGTCAGGTCACTCACTCTCCGGGACCGCCAGTGTTACTTGAATAAGTAAACACTGAGCAACGGGACCAGACTGGCCGACCCGTATGCTCTCACTCAGTGGATGGATGATGTCACAGGAAGCCAATCTTACAAAGGAGGACCACACTTGTTTGTTTTGCTATGGAAGCTAACGTTAGCTAATGTGCTAAAAAGTTAGCGTTGCAGAGAAATCTAATCCAATCCAATCCATCTTTATTTATAGAGCACAGTTTAAACAAACTCAAGGTTTCCAAAGTGCTGTACATTAAAAATAAACAATAAAATAAACAATAAAATAGACATTAAAACAGAAAACATAATAAATAAAGGGTAAAACACCTGTACACATAAAATAAACAATCTAGGTGGTGTTAAAAGCCAAGGAAAAGAGGTGCGTTTTAAGAAGAGATTTAAAAGTGGCCACGGTAGAGGACTGCCTGATGTGCATCGGCAGTTCATTCCAAAGCTTAGGGGCGGCAGTAGCAAACGCTCGGTCCCCTCTGAGCTTCCGCCTTGTTTTGGGAACCCTCAGGAGCAGCTGGTCAGCCGACCTGAGGGATCGAGTAGGTGCGTAAGGGTGCAGAAGCTCAGAGAGGTAAACTGGAGCAAGGCCATTTTGGGCTTTAAAAGCAAATAAAAGAATTTTAAAATGAATTCTAAAATGGACGGGTAGCCAGTGAAGTGAAGCTAAAATCGGTGTAATGTGCTCAGACTTTCGAGTGCCAGTTAAGAGACGTGCAGCTGCATTCTGCACCAGTTGCAGACGTGCAATGGAGGACCCGCTGACCCCCATGTAAAGTGCATTGCAGTAATCAAGCCGAGTGGTTACAAAGGCATGTATTACTGTTTCAAAGTGCTGTCTGTGCAGAAAGGGTTTAATTTTAGCAAGTTGTCTTAGCTGGAAGAAGCTGTTTTTTGCCACAGCTTTAATCTGGCTGTCGAACTTTAGTTCCGCGTCCACTTTTACCCCCAGATTATTAACAGTGGGTTTGGCGAACTGCGCCAGGGAACCCAGGTCGACTGGGGAGGTCACGGAAGTGCCACCAAAGACAATCACTTCTGTCTTGTTCTCATTAAAATTTAAAAAGTTTCGAGCCATCCAAGCTTTGACGTCATCCAGACAATTTAGAAGTGGCTTAAGTGCAGAAGAGTCAGCCTTTTTAAGGGGGACATAAATCTGGCTGTCATCCGCATAACAATGAAATAAAATGCCGTGCTTCCTGAGAATGGACCCAAGTGGAAGAAGGTATAAAGAAAATAAAAGTGGGCCCAACACTGAGCCTTGTGGAACCCCGCAAGAGAGAGGAGCAGTGGAGGACACAGAGTCACCAAGGCCGACACAGAATGACCGGTGTGATAGGTAGGACCTGAACCAAGCCAGCGCCTGACCCCTGATGCCCACCCACTGCTCCAGGCGAGCAATTAGGATATCATGGTCCACTGTGTCGAAAGCAACAGTTAAGTCTAAAAGGACAAGAATTACCAGAGTGACCAGAATCAGTAGCTAAAAAGATGTCATTAAAAACCCTTAAGAGTGCTGATTCTGTGCTGTGCAATGTTTTAAAACCAGATTGGAAGTCAAAAAGCTGAGAATAGACAATCTTCTCTAAGATTTTTAATATGAAAGGCAGTTTGGAAATGGGCCTAAAGTTAGCCATAACAGTAGGATCCAGTCCAGGTTTTTTAATCAGTGGCTGCACAACTGCATGTTTAAACTGAACAGGAACCACCCCTGATGACAGACTGCTGTTAATAATACTGAGTAAGTAAGGCCCGAGAGTGGGGAAAACCTCTTTAAAAAGTTGAGGAGGAACAGGATCATTGGGCGAACCAGATGGTTTTAAACCCCCCACAATCTCTTGCACAAACGCCAGGGTCACAGGCTCAAATGAGTCAAAGACAGCAGAACAGGGGAGAAACACTGAGGGGTCAGAGGCTGAAGGTGAAATAAGTGCTCTACTAGAAGAAACTTTATCAATAAAAAAAATCGCAGAAAGTTTTCACACACAGGGGGAGAGGGCTCAGCTCCCACAGTCTGTGATGCATTCAGGGTAGAGTTGATCACTTTGAACAACACACGAGGTTTGTGACAGTTAGAGACAATAATGTCAGAGAAATATTTCCTTTTTGCCTCTTTCACAGAGGATTGATAACGACGCCAACAATCCCTCAATATTTGAAATCCTGTTAGACATTTGTGTGAAGTTTTGTCATAACTAATGTATGAATTCTTGAGTTATGTCCAAAAACATAATTTGTGAGATCACAGTGACCTTTGACCACCAAAATACATATTGGTTTAAGTTGACTGCAGCTCTGTGTAGCACTAGTGCACCAGTAAAAACCTTAATTGAAATGTCTCATGTTTCCTGTCGTGACGCAGAAAGATCCGAATCAGGAGCTCCCACCTAGAGCTTGAGGCCATCAATTAAAACTGCATGAACAACAGTGTTGAATGGAGCACTCACATCTGAAAGTGTGTGCATTGAGCATTTACTGCTTCTGCTGTTAAAACAAGTCATTTATTATTAAAGCAACATCTCTGCTGTTCAGCGCACTGGGACCTGACTGGTAGAAAAAGAGCCGCTTTGATCAAAATGTCAGCGCAGAAAAAAGATAGTTGAGATTAAAAACCAGCCAAATACCTTGATTTTAATATGTAAAGATGAACTAGAGAAAGTTACTCTTACATCAAACATATTTTTTAATTTAAGTCTATTTTGGAAGAATAATAAAAGAGTTCAATAAGAAGTGGGGCAGGAGGGATCTGTTTACCTCCCGATTTGAAACGAATTGTGATTTTACAAATATTATGATTCGATATTACAATTAGTTGCAATTTTTGTTTACTTGTTTAGCACCAGACCACGGGAAAAAGTTGACTCATACACTTCTATAGACTGTATATATCCTGAGCTGTATTCCCAAATCGACAGCGGGATTTATAATTGTGCGCAGACCCTATGCATGTGGCCTACACATTTATACTTCTGGTTTCTGTGAAGTGATATAGAGTTTAGCTGATTTAAAACACACATTAAACACATAAACACACATTAAACACATTAAACACACATTAAACACATAAACACACATTAAACACACATTAACACATAAACACACATTAAACACACATAAACACACATTAGACAAACAAACACACATTAAACACACATTAAACACATAAACACACATTAAACACACATTAAACAAACATAAACACATAAACACATATTAAACACATAAACACACATTAAACACACATTAAACACATAAACACACATTAAACACACATAAACACATAAACACACATTAAACACACATTAAACAAACATAAACACATAAACACACATTAAACACACACTAAACACATAAACACACATTAAACACACATTAAACACACATTAAACAAACATAAACACACATTAAACACACATTAAACACATAAACACACATTAAACACACATTAAACAAACATTAAACACACATTAAACACACATTAAACACACATTAAACACATAAACACACATTAAACACATAAACACACATTAAACAAACATAAACACATAAACACACATTAAACACACATTAAACACATAAACACACATTAAACAAACATAAACACATAAACACACATTAAACACACATTAAACACACATAAACACATAAACACACATTAAACACACATTAAACACACATAAACACACATTAAACACATAAACACACATAAACACACATTAAACACACATAAACACATAAACACACGTTAAACACATAAACACACTTTAAACGCACATTAAACACAAACACACATTAAACACACGTTAAACACACAAACACATAAACACACATTAAACACACATTAAACACAAACACACATTAAACACACAAACATTAAACACACATAATCACATTAAACACACATTAAACACACATTAAACACACATGAACACATTAAACACACATTAAACACACATAAACACATTAAACACACATTAAAAACAGCTCTGCTAAACTTCATTTACTTACTAAAATGTACATGTACAACAGAATGAACACAAAATGCTGTACACACTTTTTGAAGTAAAAAAAGTGCTGCTACATTTGTCGGTCCGTCCCACAGTTAACGCAAATTCAGCCAATCCACTTGAATTCTGTGCAAATTTGCAATTTTGTCCAATCACAACAACTTTACGGCAAATGTGACGATTTAAAACGAGTAAAATCTGCTTTCGTTGTAGAGCTGCATGCAGCGTATTTATTCTCTGTTGAATGAAACTGCTGCTGCAGGACCGGAGCTCTGTGTCCAGGACAGACGGTGACTTTAAAAGTTAAGGATGCCTCCTCCTTGTGGGTGCTTCATGCCCGCTGAGAGTACATACATGCATCCTTGAAAATTCTCTGAAGGAAGGACTCTGTCCTCGGTAGAATTCGAAGGATCCTTGACACTGGAACAGTCCTTCAGTGGGATTCGATGACATCATGTCCTTGAAATTCAGCCGTTAAATGATACTTCCTCAACTTTTAAAAAGCACCAACTGTCTCACACACACAGTGACAGAGCTAACTGTTAGCATCAGACAGCTAACATTACCCAACAGTTTTTACAGGTTTAACTACAGTCGAGCCGTTCATTGTCAGTGTGAGATCAATAGCTCTGTGTCTGCTGCTGCAGGGTTTAAAACAAAGCAGCAAAATATGATGAGTGGGGATGAGATCATGTTCTGTGTTAGCTTGTGCTAACAGGGAGAGCAGGAGAGCGGCTCACGGGGACAGTCCATCAGCGCTGCGTCAAACGGCAATAAGAGCTGAGCATCAATGATCAGCTGTCACCCTCCAGTCATCATAAACAGATTGTAATTCTGTGGGAAACACTGAACGCTTATAATAATAAGCTCTGACTCGGTGACAGCGTCGCAGCTATTTTTGCAATTTACACTGATCCCCACAATTTTATTGCAAAAAAACTCCTACATCACAATATTTTAGGAAAGCCATCTACATCAGACATCAGACATTTTAGGCCGCATCAATCCAGAAACCATCCTTGACTTAGCTTTCCCTGCAGTGTTTCCCACCACTTAGATTTCTCTTTTGTTTTTTAACCATTTAAAAGGGTCAAGCTGAACGTCTCAGAGTCGGTGTTTCCGTGGTGATCTGGAGAATTCAAGGATGAGGCCGATCACGGAGTTCTTTCTTAATGCACGTTTAATGACGAGCTCTGATCAACATGGCTACATGCAGAAGCTGTGTGATAAGTGTGAACAGGGGGAGACAAAGCTTATATAGGATGGTGACATGTATACTGTTACCTAAAATGGTGCCTTGATACATTTAACTTGACCTTGGGCCAACTAAAATTAGTCTAACTTGTCCATTCATCAGTAAATCTCGCACTTCTGACGCCATGACGTCTGTCATAACGGAACATGATCCGCCGGGGTCTTGACCAATCATCCACTGGTCAGTGGAGATGTACAAATACATACTAACACTGTCCCTCTGCTCAGACCGTCACTTTAAGTTTGTTTTGCCTGAATATGACATCATATTAATAGCAGATTACCAAAGTAAAAGCGGTATTCCAATTGAAAATCCATTCATTCATGGATCAGATTAGAGGAGTGATGTGGATGGAGCGGCACTGATGAGGCTGTGAGGATACATCTACTCCTCTGACACATATAAAGCTGAGGCATGAAGCTGCAGCAGGTGTCTGAACGTCTTCACTCCAGGTGTGAAGGTTACGTTACAGCTGACCGGGCTGTAAATCAATGATTTTACTGTACATCAGCCACATGTGGCCTCGTGACCTCTACTGAGTCTCACTGTGTCTTTATTCTGCAGCGCCAGCAGCGAGGCTTTCCCCTCATCATCATCATCATCATCATCATCATCATGTCATCAGTATGTTGAACCCTGAGCCAATCAGGAAGCTCCTGACCTGCTGAAATTGGATCGTGTGAACGAAGCAGCAGCAGCTGGTTCTATCAGAGAGCACTCAGGGGTGACGAGAACAGAGGAACACAGGACGTGAGGGAACTGCAAATGTTCTTCTGGTGCAAACACAATACATCAGAGTGCTGCTCGGATTCTCTGTGTGCTGCATTCAAGTGGAAACACGGAAACCCTGCTGTCTGCAGGGACTCTCAGCAGAAACAACACAACACAGTGAACACAACACAAGCGATGACTCATTAGGACTCTTTGTTTGTGTCACCTGATAAATGTCAGTCCAATATTCTGTCCACCAACTCCTGAGTGAAATATCGGCCTATCTAGCTGCTTAATGCTCCAGAGGTGGGTGAGAGTAAATGATGGACGTATGGAGAGAACTGGATACAGCGTTCATTCCTATGGAATCTGCTCAGTGGCGCATGAAGCCAAAAAGTTGGACTTCCAGGGTATAAAATAACTGGATCTTCCACATCTTTGCGCCAGAGTGTGTCCAGAGTGCATCCAGGTTAAGTCCAGCCCACAGGAGGTGGGCATAATGGACATATGAAAGGTGCCTTTCCAGAATAATTCCCTTGGATGTGGTCATACAGACTTGGAACCAGGTCTTATTCAATGTCATCCATCTTTCTGCATCCAGCAGTACCAGCCTTAACTTCCTCTGACCACAGGAAGTGGGCGTAATGGACAACCAGAAGGCGTTTTCCTAGAATAAGAATAAGGAACCAATTTCTACTACCATATATTTATCCTTTTGCATCCAACAGTACCAGCACCAACTTCCTCTGACCACAGGAAGTTGGAGTAAGGACATCTGGAATGTGTTTTTCTTGCATAACGCCCTGGGACATGGTCCTGGGGAATGAATGGGGTTAAAGGAGAAGTCCGGTTGGTTGGGGGGGGGCTTATGAAACGTAACGGAGCCCCCTGGGTGGAATCACTAAGGTGCAGTCAATCAAAAAGTTGGTGAAGTAGAGAAGAGCACCAGGGTCACGCTCTGACAGCAAAATCAATTCTTGCTTTTAACAAACTGTTCAAACAAGTCAAACCAAACTAATGCTGCGTTCACACAGGCCGACTGCTCCATATGAATATGTCTTAATGAATAACTTGTTTATTTCAAACCTTGTAAAGAAGCTTAGATTCAGTTAGTCTGTGGTTTAATTTTTGTTTTAAGAAGCAGTTTCCTGTCTGATCTAATCTGATTCATTCAGGATGAAAACATTCAGCCAGTGTGAATAAATAAAGCCACTCTCCTTCAAACACGCTGCGTCTCGTGCAGCTCAACACTGGAGATCACACAGTCTGTCTGTGTTTAACTCTCAGTACTTTAAGAGCATCAAACTGAACCTGAGATTTCATCATCTCCTCTGTAGTGGTTGACGTATTTTAGTGTTGGACTGACGTCTCTGTCCATCAGACACTTTTCCTTATTTCCTTGAGTTTCCTAAAAGACAAAGTACAACTATGACACCACAGTACCCTTTTTTTCTCGAGGCTGAACATGAGATTCAAATGTTGTACGGGCAGCAGTTTGTGCAGCTGCTGCTGAGTGTGTTGTGATGCAGCTCTATCTCAGCTGTTGTCGGAGGGTTTAGAGGTGAGCGCTGCCCTGGCAGGTCGTTTCTCTTCACCAGCGTCATTATTGCACAGCCAAGCAGAACAGGACACAATGGCTTTCACATCGATTTACAGCAGAGAGCGAGAGAGAGAGAGAGAGAGAGAGAGAGAGAGAGAGAGAGAGAGAGAGAGAGAGAGAGACAGAGAGAGAGAGAGCTACCATCACAAGATTTTATATCCTGTCTTCATTCCAAACTCTCCTTGTTTGTTTTCATACGATTTCATCGGCACAAAAAGTCTCTGCATATAAAAATATATTGGCTGAATATTTTGTTCCATTGAAACCTTGTAAAGAAGCTGAAACTCAGTTCGTCTGGAGTTTCATTTTTGTTCAAGAAGCAGTTTCCTGCCTGAACATTCTGTTAGTGTTAATCTGATGTCTTCGGCCTTCAGGATGAAAATATTCAGCCGATGTGCAGAAATAAATCAACTCGTTTCTCAGCAGTGTTTCTTCTGTTGTCCCGTCTCTACAGTGGCCAAGACGTGTCAAACAAACTGCAGATCCAAAATGCTTTGCAAATTGTATTTGTAGTTGCATTTCCATCACTGCTGATCGGAGTCAGAGTCGATAAATTCCTGTGGCTACTGTAGAGTCATTTATCCCAGGTGTGAATGCTGCTGTAATCTTTACCATTAAATACAAATGCCACATGTTAGTAGGGGTTAATGGTTTTTTAGTGGAGTGAGAAAGGAGTTTTTGTCAACACCCGCTGATGCTCACTCCTGTTAATGCACTTGTGGTTTTCAAGTGTTTCGGATGAGCAGTTTGTTTGCAACGTTTCTGCCACCGTACTTTTCAGCTGCAGGGTGAGAGTGGAGGATGCAGGCTGTGGTGCTGTGTGATACTGACAGGTGGTAGATGTCAGACTGGTTGGTTAACAGTCTGTGTTTGGCATGTTGCTCCTGTGAGTTAATGATCTGAGCATTTCCTCCACCTCTGCTGATATCTGACATGGTGTGTGTAAAAGAATTAGTGTGTTGTAAAAAAGCAGATGTGAGAGTGTGTTCACCTGGTGTTTTCACTTCCTATAAAAACTACTAATAGTTGTGGTCTCAGTTGTTTTAAAGCAGCTGCTTGTTTCACTTCAGCTCTCCAGATTATATTTATCCAAATGTCATTTCATATTTTCAGAAACTAAATCGCAAACACTGTGCCGCCATTCACAAGCTACAGCCTCATCAGTTCAGTTTGTATCAATTTAAGTTTTAAAAGTGTCTCTTACAGCTCCTGTGTTTCTCTGTGACATTCAACATTTCCTCTGCATTTCACTAACAAAGTGACCGACTGAGTGAGTGTAGACTGAGGTCAGGCGTCCGAGTGACAACAGGAAGTGAATTTACCTTCAAAGGTCTGGACATCTGCTGTCTGAGTTAATGTATCACTGATGAAATCTTTTAATCAGTGCATTGATTCTTGTTGTTTCGATCAATAGAAGGTCCTTTTAAATTGACCTCTCACGCCTCAAGGACGCATTAATGTCTGCTGATGATGACAGAGGGGAGGAAGAAGACAAGCAACAGCATGTAACGACACAGCAACAAACAGCTGCTTTATTCATTCATTCATTAGCTATAACAGCTGATCCTGGTCAGGGTCACTGGGGAGACACTGGGTGAGAGGCGAGATGCACCCCTGACACACAGAGACAGACAATTTAGAGTCACCAGTTAACCTGCATGTCTTTGGACTGTGAAAGGAAGCCGGAGCACCTGGAGGAAACCCACGCTGACACAGGGAGAACATGTCAGAGCACCTGGAGGAAACCCACGCTGACACAGGGAGAACATGTCAGAGCACCTGGAGGAAACCCACGCTGACACAGGGAGAACATGTCAGAGCACCTGGAGGAAACCCACGCTGACATGGGGAGAACATGTGGGGGCATCTGGAGGAAACCCACGCTGACAAAGGGAGAACATGTCAGAGCACCTGGAGGAAACCCACGCTGACACAGGGAGAGCATGTGGGAGCACCTGGAGGAAACCCACGCTGACACAGAAAGAACATGTCAGAGCACCTGGAGGAAACCCACGCTGACACAGGGAGAACATGTCAGAGCACCTGGAGGAAACCCACGCTGACACAGAAAGAACATGTCAGAGCACCTGGAGGAAACCCACGCTGACACAGGGAGAACATGTCAGAGTACCTGGAGGAAACCCACGCTGACACAGGGAGAACATGTCAGAGCACCTGGAGGAAACCCACGCTGACACAGGGAGAACATGTGGGAGCACCTGGAGGAAACCCACGCTGACACAGGGAGAACATGTGGGAGCACCTGGAGGAAACCCACGCTGACACAGGGAGAACATGTCGGAGCACCTGGAGGAAACCCACGCTGACACAGGGAGAGCATGTGGGAGCACCTTGAGGAAACCCACGCTGACACAGGGAGAACATGTCAGAGCACCTGGAGGAAACCCACGCTGACACAGGGAGACCATGTCAGAGCACTTGGAGGAAACCCACGCTGACACAGGGAGAACATGTGGGAGCACCTGGAGGAAACCCACGCTGACACAGGGAGAACATGTGGGAGCACCTGGAGGAAACCCACGCTGACACAGGGAGAACATGTGGGAGCACCTGGAGGAAACCCACGCTGACACAGGGAGAACATGTCAGAGCACCTGGAGGAAACCCACGCTGACACAGGGAGAACATGTCAGAGCACCTGGAGGAAACCCACGCTGACACAGGGAGAGCATGTGGGAGCACCTGGAGGAAACCCACGCTGACACAGAGAACATGTCAGAGCACCTGGAGGAAACCCACGCTGACACAGGGAGAACATGTCGGAGCACCTGGAGGAAACCCACGCTGACACAGGGAGAGCATGTGGGAGCACCTGGAGGAAACCCACGCTGACACGGGGAGAACATGTCAGAGCACCTGGAGGAAACCCACGCTGACACAGGGAGAACATGTCGGAGCACCTGGAGGAAACCCACGCTGACACAGGGAGAGCATGTGGGAGCACCTGGAGGAAACCCACGCTGACACAGAGAACATGTCAGAGCACCTGGAGGAAACCCACGCTGACACGGGGAGAACATGTCAGAGCACCTGGAGGAAACCCACGCTGACACAGAGAACATGTCAGAGCACCTGGAGGAAACCCACGCTGACACAGAAAGAACATGTCAGAGCACCTGGAGGAAACCCATGCTGACACAGGGAGAACATGTCAGAGCACCTGGAGATAACCCACGCTGACACGGGGAGAACATGTCAGAGCACCTGGAGGAAACCCACGCTGACACAGGGAGAACATGTCAGAGCACCTGGAGGAAACCCACGCTGACACAGGGAGAACATGTCAGAGCACCTGGAGGAAACCCACGCTGACATGGGGAGAACATGTGGGGGCATCTGGAGGAAACCCACGCTGACAAAGGGAGAACATGTCAGAGCACCTGGAGGAAACCCACGCTGACACAGGGAGAGCATGTGGGAGCACCTGGAGGAAACCCACGCTGACACAGAAAGAACATGTCAGAGCACCTGGAGGAAACCCACGCTGACACAGGGAGAACATGTCAGAGCACCTGGAGGAAACCCACGCTGACACAGAAAGAACATGTCAGAGCACCTGGAGGAAACCCACGCTGACACAGGGAGAACATGTCAGAGTACCTGGAGGAAACCCACGCTGACACAGGGAGAACATGTCAGAGCACCTGGAGGAAACCCACGCTGACACAGGGAGAACATGTGGGAGCACCTGGAGGAAACCCACGCTGACACAGGGAGAACATGTGGGAGCACCTGGAGGAAACCCACGCTGACACAGGGAGAACATGTCGGAGCACCTGGAGGAAACCCACGCTGACACAGGGAGAGCATGTGGGAGCACCTTGAGGAAACCCACGCTGACACAGGGAGAACATGTCAGAGCACCTGGAGGAAACCCACGCTGACACAGGGAGACCATGTCAGAGCACTTGGAGGAAACCCACGCTGACACAGGGAGAACATGTGGGAGCACCTGGAGGAAACCCACGCTGACACAGGGAGAACATGTGGGAGCACCTGGAGGAAACCCACGCTGACACAGGGAGAACATGTGGGAGCACCTGGAGGAAACCCACGCTGACACAGGGAGAACATGTCAGAGCACCTGGAGGAAACCCACGCTGACACAGGGAGAACATGTCAGAGCACCTGGAGGAAACCCACGCTGACACAGGGAGAGCATGTGGGAGCACCTGGAGGAAACCCACGCTGACACAGGGAGAGCATGTGGGAGCACCTGGAGGAAACCCACGCTGACACAGGGAGAACATGTCGGAGCACCTGGAGGAAACCCACGCTGACACAGGGAGAGCATGTGGGAGCACCTGGAGGAAACCCACGCTGACACGGGGAGAACATGTCAGAGCACCTGGAGGAAACCCACGCTGACACAGGGAGAACATGTCGGAGCACCTGGAGGAAACCCACGCTGACACAGGGAGAGCATGTGGGAGCACCTGGAGGAAACCCACGCTGACACAGAGAACATGTCAGAGCACCTGGAGGAAACCCACGCTGACACGGGGAGAACATGTCAGAGCACCTGGAGGAAACCCACGCTGACACAGAGAACATGTCAGAGCACCTGGAGGAAACCCACGCTGACACAGAAAGAACATGTCAGAGCACCTGGAGGAAACCCATGCTGACACAGGGAGAACATGTCAGAGCACCTGGAGGGAACCCACGCTGACACAGAAAGAACATGTCAGAGCACCTGGAGGAAACCCACGCTGACACGGGGAGAACATGTCAGAGCACCTGGAGGAAACCCACGCTGACACAGGGAGAACATGTCAGAGCACCTGGAGGAAACCCACGCTGACACGGGGAGAACATGTCAGAGCACCTGGTGGAAACCCATGCTGACACAGGGAGAACATGTCAGAGCACCTGGAGGAAACCCACGCTGACACAGGGAGAACATGTCAGAGCACCTGGTGGAAACCCACGCTGACACAGGGAGAACATGTCAGAGCACCTGGTGGAAACCCAAGCTGACACAGGGAGAACATGTCGGAGCACCTGGAGGAAACCCACGCTGACACAGGGAGAACATGTCGGAGCACCTGGAGGAAACCCACGCTGACACAGGGAGAGCATGTGGGAGCACCTTGAGGAAACCCACGCTGACACAGGGAGAACATGTCAGAGCACCTGGAGGAAACCCACGCTGACACAGGGAGACCATGTCAGAGCACTTGGAGGAAACCCACGCTGACACGGGGAGAACATGTCAGAGCACCTGGAGGAAACCCACGCTGATACGGGGAGAACATGTCAGAGCACCTAGAGGAAACCCACGCTGACACAGGGAGAACATGTCAGAGCACCTGGAGGAAACCCACGCTGACACAGGGAGAACATGTCAGAGCACTTGGAGGAAACCCACACTGACACGGGGAGAACATGTCAGAGCACCTGGAGGAAACCCACGCTGACACAGGGAGAACATGTCAGAGCACCTGGAGGAAACCCACGCTGACACAGGGAGACCATGTCGGAGCACCTGGAGGAAACCCACGCTGACACGAGGAGAACATCCAAACCCTGCACAGAAGGGCCCCGAACCCAGTACACTCCGTATTGCAGCGGTGCCTGGATAGTGTGACGTGTGTGGTTGTGCTGCTGCCGTGGTCCTGCCAGATGCCTCCTGCTGCTGCTGCTGCCATCATTAATCATTAGTCATACTTCTACTGCTATTATAGACATATGATATTATCATACATGTATACTGCCTGATACTAATATATACTTTCAACATATTGTACCACAGTAGCCAGAACTACAACGACAGTATTATTACTTTCATGAATGTTGTTGTAAGCTACTGTCATTACCGAGGATGTCATACAGATTACTGTATTGTGTCATACAGAATACTGTTAATTTGTTATGCTGATCTGTTCTGTACGACATCTACTGCACGTCTGTCCGTCCTGGAAGAGGGATCCCTCCTCAGTTGCTCTTCCTGAGGTTTCTACCATTTTTTTTCCCTGTTAAAGGGGTTTTTTGGGGAGTTTTTCCTGATCAGCTGTGAGGGTCCAAAGGACAGAGGGATGTCGTATGCTGTAAAGCCCTGTGAGGCAAATTGTATTTGTGATATTGGGCTTTATAAATAAAATTGATTGATTGATTGATTGACTCTTACTGTGACGCAATAGTGCTAACCACTGCAGCACTGTGCCACCCTGTTGCTTTGTTTAGGGTTATTTAAACTTTTAGCAGCTCCAACCTGTTTCTGACTTCAGCACATGAGTGCTACATGAGTATTACAGGAGTAATACGACACTATGAAAATATAAAAGCCTACAAAATCCCAGTGAAGCATTTCAATTGCACAAGTTTGGATCTGAAAAGTGAGACAGTGGCCAACTTGGCACCACTGGTTGTGAGCATCTGTCCACACAACAGGACATAACTTGTCCTTCAACCACAGCAGGATGGAGGACATGACCGCCACAATCAGACAATCGACCGACTGACTGTGTTCATGATAGAAGTGATCAGTGTTTCTGGTCAGATGCCTGTCTTCTGCCTGACTGAGGTGAATTTAAGGGTTAAACTGAGCAGAGTGTTTCAGCATCAGTTAAGGTGTGAAAACAGCCGTCTGTCACCGTCCACCTCTGCACTGTTGGCTCAGCGGACATCACACCTGCTCTGTGGAGGAGGATGAGCTGGAACAACATGACGACAACAGAGCGAGTCCAGCGCCGGATGAGCTGAGGTCACGTGACACACACACACACACACCCTTGTTTGTCCCTCTGATCTGATTTTAGAAACATTTTGGTGTTAGATTCAGTCACAGTTTAAAGTCTGATGCATGAACTTTCTTCACTAAAACCGAATTCTCTCGGGTCATGAGACACGGACGGGACATCCTCTCATTTTCTTCTTCTTGTCAAATATAAATATCACATCTGGTGTCTGAATTAATCTGATTTTATCTCTGTTACACGAGAAGAAGAACATCAGTGTGACAGCTGATTCTGGACTTTTAAACAGTGGTGTTGGTGTAGGTGAGCTGAGTGATGCGGAGCGATGTGGCGTGTGGACTCACCCTCTTCCTCAGGTTGTAGGTGAGCACCAGGTTTCTGGCGAAGTGATTTGCGAAGGAGGAGTAAAACTCCAGGACTTTCTGCAGCGCGTCTCGTTTGATGATGTGGAGGTCGCAGTAGGTCAACGCCCGCACGTTAGCGCACGACTGTGCCAACGTCATCTCCTTCCAGAACACGTCGCCAAACACGTCGCCTTTACCTGCAGACACACAGAGAGACAGGTTACAGTCTCACCTTCACAGCGTTTTAACAGCCAGTCTGAGGAGTCGAATCGTCCGTATGAACCTCTGAAACTTCTGCAGACTCGTGTCCTCCACTCCACATCTGTATCATTAATATGTTCCAAAACTTTCACATCTTCACCAAAATCTTTCCAGAGGAGTTTTTGGAGCTTTGAGGATTAAAGTTCACAATCAGTGCATTAAGTCACATTTTGGGACCCACTCAGTTCATGGACACACAACAGACCTAAGACAACATGCTGGGTTTTTCGTGTTGAGTCAGCTGAGAGTAAAAGCCACAGAATAAACCACAGATACAGAAACATAGATGTGTCATTGGCTGCTGGATCGTACCTCAGTGGTGCTGTTGTATTGGAGAGGTTGTCTACAAAGTGTCGACAGAAATAACTAAGTTCAATTTCAGACTTTTTAAAGCCTTTTTAATACACACACATTATATTTATGTGTGTGTGTGTGTGTGTGTGTGTGTGTGAGACACGTGTAGCAGTACATAAAAAAATGACAACAGTTGGGTGAGTTTAAGTTTACTGTAAAAAGAAAACAGAATCTTATTGATGCCATGAAGGCTATTTATTACTGAGAGTCTTCAATCTGTCAAATCAGTGATTGTATAGTAGTAAGATTTTTACACCTGAGCATCTGATTTAAACGTCAGCGCATCAGGAAATATCCATCAAGAACCCGAAAATGTGACAACGTGGTGAAATAACAAAGCTACCTTTAGTTTAATGTTTTATCTACAGATGAGCTTCAGTAAGAAGACAAATGTAAAATGTGTGTCTGAAACAGGTACACTTCAGTGTCAGGAATTTACATGATGGAGGATAACGACACACAGCATCTGATATCAACGTCCAGCTGGACATTAGACTGTTTCACAGCTTCCTCCGAGCATCATGTGACCGAACACATCAGGTCTGTTACTGTGGCAAAATGTCAGACTGATCTCTCAGTTTGATCTTCTATAAAAAACAATCAGATAAATGACGACATGATGAACGCTGTCATTAACGGCGCGGCGGTGAACACACACAATCATCAGAGGGAAGGAGAGCGTTGACGCAGCTGCTTTCAGAAAACATCAGTGTTCATGAGAAGAGGAAGTGAAGCACGCGGACTCTAACTAGTTCCTGATGTGATGTGAACGGTGAGGCTCAGAGTGTTTCTGCAGTAAAAGTCTAAACATTTATCCAGACAGGAAGTGAAGCTGATAAAACATCTGTTGTGGCGATTATCTGGAAGTCAAAGCAGATATCTAAAGGACAGAAACGAGTCACTGAGAGGCCGTCAACACCTCTCGCTTCCTCTCAGCAGCTGTGCCAGTGAGCAGCAAGAGAACCTGGCTGCCATCTTGGCTCCAGTAATGCTGTGTTCATATTCTACTTATTGTAACAACAGTCAGCTGAAACATACCTGCTGTATCTCCCAGTAACGACTGTGGTGTTCACAGACAACTGGTTGCGAGATCATTATATAACCCAGTATGATTCAGTCAGTCATGTCTGTTTCTGGGCTTAAACTCTGTTTATTTGACACCAAAAGTCAGTGAGGAAAACATGTAGGAATTATGTGTCACTGATCCCAGGTCAGAATAACAGGAGGCTTCTCTGCTCTGCAGAAATCAGACTGTACTTCCATCTTTTCACCTTTTCACCTGTTAGAGCTGCACCTAACTAAAATAATATCACAATTATCAGGGTGGTTTTGTTTTGCTGACGATATTCTTAATGAAACAACAAATTAGTAAAAATAATATGTCATTTTTAATTTCAGAACATAGCATTGCAACAAAATAACTGATATAGTTTTACAGTTTGCCATCAAAGATTCAGTAAAGACTAGGGATGTACGAAGTTGGATTTTGGCCTGTATTCAATATTTTCCAACTCATTTTGGCTCGTTGCCGACGCCAGTACAAAACGTGCTCAAATGTTTTCCCACCCAACTGCAGAGAACATCACGTCTCTCCTGTAGTGGAATAGACATAAAATACAAAAACACGACATACGTATCTTTATGTAACATTTTCAAAGTAAACTGTAAAACTCATCCCTCTTAAACAGGCTTTGGATGCTGGTCTCCAAAAGACAGAGCTGACAACAGACAAAACCAGGCAAATCTGACCTGTATCAACTATTTGAAAAATCTTTTTTTTTTTTAAGATATTTTTTGGGACATTTTAGCCTTTAATGGACAGGACAGACAAGCATGAAGGGGGAGAGAGAGAGGGAGTGACATGCAGCAAAGGGCCACAGGCATTAGTCGAACCCAGGCCGCTGCAGCAACTGCCTTGTACATGGGGCGCTGCTCTACCACTAAGCCACCGACACCCCGAAATATCTTCTTGGCCTGTCATATTGGCAGAGATCATCATTTCAGGCCGACGCCGATAAACTATTTTAAAGCTGTTATCTGCTGATACTGATTACGTGCTGACACTATCAGGTAACGCTTATGAAAACTAAAATGATGTTTCATTTCTTCAGTTTGTGAACAACAACAGTAACTCAGAGTCAGATTCAGATTCTGTCACAATATTAATAGTTCAACTAAATCAAATCTACCACCAATTACACATTTAAACAAATGTCCCCTGGGATCTATATATATATAAATCAACAGCTGATTTCCTTCTCTGTTTTTATGCTCTGCCATTTCTCCTCTAACCATCAGGATGTAACCTGTGACAGGCTGTTAGGAGACAGTCACATATATGGAGTTTATTCACGTAGGTTTCCATCAGCAAAGGTTTGTGACAGAATCACTTGAGGAAAGTGTCACATTTATCTTGCAAGTGTACTCTTCTTCAACGTTTGCTTTACTTCCTGGATTTTTCCCACATGGAAATTCTGACCAATCAAGAGCAGCTTTCTCACACAAGGCATTTGATCTGGTCCTCTTGTAAATGCTGCCGTGAGAACACGAACCAACTCTAGGCAATTATACAACTTTGGAACAACATGAGTCCCTGATTCAGACCAGAGGAGAAACACTAGGGCTGACAGCAGCCTGACATGCACACAAGCTGCATGTTGAAAAGGTCTTTAGTATGTAGCATTGAGCATGTTAGCTTGTTAGCATGCTACAATGATATGTGAGTGTTGAACTGTTACCATGTTAGCATGAAAGTGTCTATCCTCCTGAGACCCCAACTTTTGTTTGGTCTGCATTTTTACTTTCTCCGAGCTATTTGGGATCAGTAGGACCTGACAGGTATATAAAAACTAAACATTGCTAATGATAACAAAGTCCCAACATCCTCAAACAAGTACTTACTAAATAACGGTGTCTTAGCTTGTCACTGTTGCCAAAATTTGTTTCCATATCAAACTAACAAACAAGTGTCAACCATAACACCTCATCAGGTTTTGGGCCACATCCACTTTTGTGTCTGATCAGTTGCAGACTGACTGTTTTTACATGGATTAGTGTATTGTGCTCTTACTACCACTGGATGGCACAAAGAAAGTGTCCACGAATGAGGACAACAGGTCTGAGTTTAGTAGAATGAAGTATAAGGTGCAGTAAATCCAAAATATGATGTCCTCATGTGAAGACGCAGGGTGGCAGGAGGATGGTTTTATCAGTGACAGTGTAACGTGAGGTTAATGCCTGTTTGCAAGCCGACATTATGTCAGGATGTTACAACAACATGTAAAGTTCATGCTAATGTTTGCATGTTAGCAAAGTCAGAGGATCACCATGGTGATTAAGATTCATCCTCTGGAGAGCATGAACATGTGAATCACAGTTCATGTTGTTGACATTTGAAACAGACTGACAGTGAGACGTCATCATGTTTGATGCAAACAAGGAGCTGAGTCTCTGCCCGCACGCTGCCTCACAGTATTCATCATATATAAATATAAATGTGTGTGTGTGTGTCTCAGGGAGCTGTTAAAGAGCTCAGAGGTTTGGTGAACACGCAGGGTGAATTGCATAATGACTCTGACAGCTGTTCTTTGAGCTGTGCTCCGCCTCGACAGCTTACTCCATCATCTTTCACTCTTTCTGAACCGGTGAACACTCTCCCTCCATCAGCCCCAAAAACACACACACACCAGGCAGCATGATTCAAAATGAAACCAAACACTTCATGCATAAAACTGATGCTTTGCTAATGAGAGCCCCGGAGCATGATTCCTACGCACGCTGACAAAAATAGCAAACACGTTTGGTTTTGATGCAGCGAGGAGGCAGCAGAGCTTCTGTGTGTTTCTCTGTGTGGCAGGTGACTCTGCAGGCTTCGCTCTTTGTGTTTCAGAGCTCAGGTGTTTCCTCCACAGTCAGGCGGGGTCAGCTGGCAGCAGCAAAAACACAGTTTCAATTCTCCGTCTCACATCCAGACTAAAACCCTGACATTTCATTTTGTTCCAGCCGAGGGAGCTTTTATAACCCTGAGACAGGCCTGACAGGCAGAACTGGACTGTTTCTAACAGGAAGTCTCTTATTTTAGTAAAGACACCTGACAACTGGACGGGAACTAAGCGTGCTGTTCAGGAGGCTGGAGGAAACACTGTAGGACACAGAACTGACTGTAAAGGATTGTGTTTGGTGTTTGTACCTCTTTGCCACGTCACCTGGATGAACAGCAGGAAGTGTGTTGTCACAGGTGGGAGAACACGTAGGGCAGGTCATCAGATGGTTTATTAGAAAAATCTGAAATGTGAACAGCTGCTGTGTTTGAGTGGTTCACTCATACAACCTATCATCAGGAAACTATGCACCGTGTCGTTCAATTGATGCGGACCAGTTTAAAATACAACTTCCACAGCAGGTTCAATAAACACTTCCATCACACAAACAACAAACAAAAAAAACATACATAACTAACCTGTGAAGTGTCATCATAATCCACAGATAGTAAATATTAAAATCCCGTAAAATATTTCATTCAAACACATGATTACATCCAGAGACATCCACACACTGCACCATCTCAAACGTACATATTTCTCCACATACGGTGCATAATAAATTCATTTTGCATGTAGACATCATCGAAAGCTGGGTATGGAAACTGACCCCTGACCTTTTGATTGACACCTCATCTGAGCCAATAGGAGCCTCCCTGTCCTCTCCACAGCCTACAGTACTTAACAAGGGCCTGCGTCACTTCTAAGGTTACAGAGCCAATCAACAGCCAGTGATTGGCCCAATGGCTTGTGGGTCTTGCAGTCAATCAGTCCATTTCCAGTCACAGTGAAGTGGAGCTCCAGTCCCAGCTGGACGAGGACATCTAACTGGCCTACTGTCCTTGTCCCAGTACACAAGCACGGGAGGGGAATCCAATTATTGAGCCAAGTATGTGCGACTCCTCTACGATAGGTGGAGATATGCCCCCTTTCAGCTTGTTAGTATTGGACCTTTTTCCTGTTGACCTATTACGACACAGACCAAACAATGGACAAACAAGTTAGCTACGGTTAGCTATAGGGCTGGGCTGTATGACAAAATTTTCATATCACCTTTTTTTTTTTTAAAGCCTTTGGAAACACAGCCTGAAATAGTAAAAATGCATATATTATATCAAAGTCGAGTGTCTCATTAATCATCCACAAAAGTCTGAGTGAAAATAACCATTCACAACTATTAGAAAACCTGGTTTAAAAACAGCTCATTTTGCTGTTTAGACCACCTGCCAGGACAGAGTGGGCGTGGCAGATAACGCTCTGATTGACAGCTCCCTCGTTTTGATTGACAGCTCGCTGGCTCAGCAATGGCTGCCACAAATTTAATCCAGCCGGACATGTTTGAGCCCTCTGATGATTCAGAGGACGAAGCAGAAGCTGAAAATGACTCCTTTCAGGTGGTCACTGAATAATAAGTTTCAAAATGTTTTGTGATTCATATTAATGTTACTTCGTAGAATAGTTAGCATAACTTTTACATGCAGTGTTAGCTGAGATCTCTCTGGCGTTGTGTAGAAGTACTTGTCCGCCTCAAATAATGTTTCCCTTCGGCTAAAATTGTGTTGTTTCCCGCAGCATCACCTCCGCGATTGGGGATATGTTTATGCGTAGCTAAGCTAACTGCTTGAGGTTGGGGTTAGGGGTGAGGAAGGGTGCACATTACGTCCCCTCCCCGCGAGCCGACACCGGCACCGGGCCCGGGGGGCAAGCCCGGCTGCTCACAAGCCGATCAATAGATAGATCGATGGATAGATAGATGGAAAGATAGATAACGTTAGCTAGCTAGATTGCTAACGATAGATAGCTAGATAGCTTACGTTAGCTAGCTATCTAACGTTAGCTAACGTTAGCTAGCTAAATCGCTAACGATAGCTAGCTAGATAGCTAGCTAACGTTAGATAGATAGATAGACAGACAGACAGACAGACAGACAGATATATAGGCTATATAAAATTAGTTGGGTGTCTAATCGCAGATGTCTATGAAGAGACGAGTTGGCTCAGACTCAAAGAGGCAGATTTAGCTGGAGCAGAAAGGTTTTGTTGCGCTGCCACTGGGGGGCGGGATGACACAACTGATGGATGATTTATGATTGGTTTGGAATTTATTGCGTAATAAATCTGAGAGATAACCACGGCCCAATCAAACCCAATTTCAAGAATGTACAAAAACTTAAAAGACAGATATTTCGAATTCGGATGGAAACTGATTTCTAATTGTTTTACATGTTTAATATTATGTACATAAGACCCTAAATTACATAGTTAGAAGGCTATTGTGGATTTGAGTTTCCAGAGGTTTTAAATCATATTGGTTTCACGGCCCACTTGACATGCTGCTGTTGTAAAATGGGTTAAGCAGTTGCGGAAAATTAAAGAATAAATAGTTGACTGTTTGATTACATCAAGTAAAAACTAATAAAAAGCATTTATCTACCACCCGTACTGTTTTTATTTTGAGGTCTCTGCTCTCCGATGTGAGGATTTCTGTTTCATCCGATTTCTTTTGACTGAAAACAAAGTTAGAGGTAAAGACGAAACATTTGTCTGTAAAACATGATGAGAATAAAGAGCTGAGTGTACTGATGTATGGAGTGTATCCGCTCAGACTCAGCATCATTAAAGCAGAAATGGAAGGAAACATAAACAGAGTTTCCACCTCATGATGAATCAGCACTGTGAGCTGCTGTCACTGAGACCAACAACAACCAGACTGGGGCCGAAGTGATGCTGACGGAGCCCGGCCCCTGAAAACAAACTCAGCTCCCAGATGATCCATCAACACTGGTTTCAGTTTGTAACGACAGCATGAATGAGTCACTCAGCTGGAGCAGCTCAGAATCGCACTGATGAGAGGAATAACAGCGACTCATCGATTATATTTATTCTGTCTTTGTTACATTCTCTCCGTGAGATTTAACCTGTAACCCTGCTCCACTGGAGATCTGTCAGGACCACACTCACCTAAAATGGCCACCACCTCGTCGTCCTGGATGACCTCCAGTGACCCCGACACCACGAAGCAGAGGCTGTCCACGCTCTCTCCGGCATGGAAGATGAGGTCACCTGGCGCGCTGTGGACAGTCTGGAACTCCATGGCGAGGGCCCGCAGGCAGCCGTCACTGGCCAGTCGGAACGCCGGGTGTTCCTTAAACACCTTTCTGTTGAGGTGGACGCAGATGTCCGCTCGCATGTCCTTTGGACAAATCTGCAGAACCTGCGAGTGCAGAGGTCACACTGAGGTCACACTGAGATCACACTGAGGTTACACTGAGGTCATGCTGAGGTCACACAGAGGTCACATTGAGGTCACACTGAGGTCACACTGAGGTCACATTGAGGTCACACTGAGGTCATGCTGAGGTCACACAGAGGTCACATTGAGGTCACATTGAGGTCACACTGAGGTCACACAGAGGTCACATTGAGGTCACACAGAGGTCACACAGAGGTCACACTGAGGTCATGCTGAGGTCACACTGAGGTCACAAGAGGTCATGCTGAGGTCACACAGAGGTCACAAGAGGTCATGCTGAGGTCACACAGAGGTCACAAGAGGTCACATTGAGGTCACATTGAGGTCACATTGAGGTCACACAGAGGTCACACTGAGGTCATGCTGAGGTCACACTGAGGTCATGCTGAGGTCACACTGAGGTCACAAGAGGTCATGCTGAGGTCACACAGAGGTCACACTGAGGTCACAAGAGGTCACACGGGGGTCACACAGGGGTCAAACTGAGGTCACACAGAGGTCACACTGAGGTCAAATTAGGGCTGGTTTTGTTTAAAAAAATCACAGTACCAGTACTCTTAAAGAGATATTAACAGAGTACTTCATGTGATGCCCATCATGTTTATGGAAGCACTTCCTTCTGTTAAACGTCACCAGACACCACAGGCGTAAAACATGGCCACATCTCGGCACATTGAAGTGCCAAATCTGTAAATACAGCGCACTTGATTTCGCCACACCACCAGCTGTATGGGCTGTAGCTGCTGCACAGTCTGTGAAGCACTGATCATCTGACTGGGTGCCCCCCCTAATATTCGACCAAACGTCTGTCGACCAGAAAGGTCATTCGTCTGCAAGATTTCATTGGTTGACAAAGACAAACCAATCAGGGTGTCAGCTGCCTGTGACATCACAATGTGGAGGACCTGAGCAGGCGGTGAAGTGTTACCTTGTCGGTGTCGATGCCTCTGGACATGGACCAGGTGGACACGATGTAGTCCATCACCCGCTCGCTCAGGCCTTTGGGGACCTGGTAGAGTTTGAGGAAGTCTCGCACGCTGTTGAGCATCTCGTGGTAGCGGTTGGTGTTGGCGTACATCTGCTGGAAGATGGTGGTGACGTTACCGAAGATGGTGGCGTACAGCAGCGCTGTCAACAGGAAGCAAACCATGTTCAGGGTTGTGCTGTTTACCTTCTCAACACAGTGTATAAAGATGTATAAATATTTTTGGGATGATTCATCCACAGTCGTCCGTCTGACTGAGATACACGTTTCACAAAATCATACATTAAAATGTTACTTTGACGAAGAACATTTGATTTTCACACAAAGTTGTACGGACTCCCTCACTGACGAGAAGAAAATAATCATCTCATGATATTTATCTTGATATCTCATCTGTTAAACGACCGCACATCTCTTTATCATCCAATCACCGCTTCACCTGAAACTGAGATCAATGTACATACGAGATATCTCAGGTTCTCTCAAGAACAACAAAATGCCTTCGATCTATTGACCCTTTTACTGTCAGTAAACAGTGGGATGTTGTGTGGGGGGCGGGGCTTAGCTGGAGGCCAAACAGTTCTCCACAGACATTAGCTAGCGCTAGCTAACAAGTTGTGTTGTCTTGTTTTAGACGATGGAGGAAGATGATGTGAGTGGTGCGTTCAGAAACACTCATTGTGAGTGTGGGAGCGACTCTGACACAAACTGGAGCGTTGATAAATTGGGAGCGCTGTCTGAATGTAGCGTTGGGTTATCCAGAGCAGCGCACTCTCAGAGTGGCAGAGCGCACTCTGGACACTCTGTCTGTGGAGACGGAGCAGCAGAGCGCCGAGCGGAGTGAATGTGTGATTAACTTAACCGTTGGTTCATTCATGTAGAAATATAACGCTGCGTTTCTTCCACCAACAGGGCTCTCATTTTAGTGTAGAGCGTCAGACTGAATTTACCAACGCACCATGTCAGGTCACTCACTCTCCGGGACCGCCAGTGTTACTTGAATAAGTAAACACTGAGCAACGGGACCAGACTGGCCGACCCGTATGCTCTCACTCAGTGGATGGATGATGTCACAGGAAGCCAATCTTACAAAGGAGGACCACACTTGTTTGTTTTGCTATGGAAGCTAACGTTAGCTAATGTGCTAAAAAGTTAGCGTTGCAGAGAAATCCAATATTCCTCTTAATCCCTCCCCAGTTTCTGATGAGGTGGACATGATAACCCTTAATACACATAACCTTATTCATCCCTACAACAGGAAATACTTTTTCCCTAACCTGATATGAAGTGTGCGCTGCACATGTGAGCATTTTTGATGATGGCCTCCGTCCAGTCCTTTGGTCTGATCACATTTAACCATAGTTGTCTTTGTTTTTGTTGACGGGCAGTGGCGGCTGGTTTTGAGCCATGACTCCTTCTGTTCTGGCTCCAATAACACAACAAGACAAACACATTTTAACACTCCTATGGAGCCTACAGCCCTGTGGGGGAGAGGCAGCTGCTCCTCCAGCTGATAACATGATGTCATCGCGATGTCAGCACTAAAAGAGTCATTTATTACCTTGGCATAGGAGGTAATGTTTTTGGTTCTGTTTGTCTGTCAGCAGGATGATGGAAAAATTGCCTGATTTTTACGATAGGTTTCACTTAGTAGAAGGGTAAAGCATGGGCCAAGGAAGAAACCGTTAAATCCTCTGAAGTACGCTACACTCACTGGACATCACTGGAATGCTTTTGGAAATTTATCCAAACCATATCCAGATGATATCCAGATGTGCATATCCCAGTATATCATAGCTTGGTCTGCGCTCTCCCAGTGCCTTATTGGTTTTTACTGTTATTGGTGTAAACTACAAAAACACCAAAACAATTCTTCGGCTCATGCAGTATTATAGAGCTTTAATTAGGGGTGGGGTAAATAATCGATTCTTGAGCCCACAAAACAAAACGCTAACACCCGCTAACATCCGGCATTTTAATGCAATGGGAAAAGTTACAATTGGCATTCATACGCAGGTCAAATTTCAGTAGTCACAAGTGTTTATCAGCTGTACCTCCAGTCAGCAGTGATGGAAATACCACACTCGGGTGGATGTGCTGATTTGAGCACTGTTACCGGTGAGATGCAGTGACACGCCACCACAAAACGCTGTCCGTCTGTATCAAAGCAGCGCTCAAACATCGATTCAGATTAGTCTGTGTAATAACTGTAACTAGTTTTAATTGTTTACTAACCTGTTTTCCGGCCTGTCTGTGACAGCGAACATGACACACCAAAAAACCCCACACACGCACAGAAAGGCATACCCGTCTGCTGCGGAGCCATGTGCACAGTTCTGGTCCACTTTTAGCCATTTTTCCTGTGTTTAAAAAACCCACGTACACGCACTAATCTTGGTAAAAAGGGGTTTAAGATGCATCAAAATGCGGACATGAACGATTCAGCATCGGTTCACAATCATGCCGTCAATCATCCAATATGTAAATGTTTATTAATAACGTGATGTTGACGGAACAAAAGAGGCAGAACTCAATTCCACAGCAGTGCAACACAGCACAGATACACTGGAGTTAACTTGTAATTCATCTTCACAAAAGGCAGCAGTTGCAAACTTGTTTTAATTTAATATCTAAATAATTATGTTTACTAGACAAACGTGAAGTCTATTGTGAATATTTTCTACACCATCACCCAGAGAGGAACCTTAACGGAGCGGAGCAGCATCAGCAGCAACGTTAACAAACAAGACCGGCAGACACACACACACTGCAGCATTAACTACACAACTTAAACCAACATAACTCAGTCTGTTTTACTTAAAAACACCTGCATCCGGTCCAAAGCATGTGAGCGGAGCAGGGAGCGGAAGGATTTTGTGTTGAGCGAGGAGCGGCTATTTTTTTAAAAAAAAAGTGGAGTGGAGCCTTATCTCGCTCCAATTTCGCTCCGGTCGCTCATGCCCCACCCAGAATGCATCTTTGCACCTGCGCACACCCACACTATTTTCTTTCAAAACTATGGAGTTTACTGTGTACTTCAGAAAAGAAACTGAGAAGAGAAGCAGCGGTACCTTGGAGAACGGTCCCTAAGTGCGGGGAGAGGGCTTCCCCGGAGAATCTACCAAGCTCATGTCTTATTGGTGCCGTAGCATTGTTCCAACCTTATTACTGTATTTGTGTACCATAGAGGATCAGCAACGCAACAAAAGTAGGCTACTGGTCGAGATACAAGTGTCCCAGAGAGGAGAGAGTGAAACACCATAACCTGCTGTTATTAACTCTGGGGTCAGGGTTGTGTGGGGAGCTCTCCGCGGTGCTGAATGTCTCCCAGCGGGCGTATTTCTGCCTTGATGGTGCGCTGCGACCGGCTCTGGGTCAGCTGGGAAAGGCTTGAGGTGAAGCAGGCTCACGGCTTATGTCTTTCTTTTTCATTTTAACCCACACCATGATCTTTTCCTGACCCTAACCAAGTGTTTTTTGTGCCTAAACCTAACCAGACCTTAACCACAGGGCATCATGATTATTTCAGAACAACGGGACTTCGGAACAATGGGTTTAATATGGTCGGAACAATGGGATGTCGGACCAATGGGCAGCCCCCATTTTATTTGTGAATAGAAGATTACAGGTTAGGGTAGTACGATGCAGTTTTTTTGAGTGGAGTGGTGAGCGGGTGGAGCGGGATAAAGTTTATGATGGAGCGAAGAATGCACAGAACCAAGCGGAGTGGATGAGCGGCACAAAGTGACAGGTCTGTGAGCGAGGAGCGGACATTTTCACCCGCTCCGCTCCGCTCACATGCTCTGATCCGGTCTGCTCAGCATCTCCACTTTTCCCAAAGCTGATGTGAAGGCTACTCTCCGCTGCTGGAGACGCTAACACAGCAGAGTCCCCCCCAAGCAAAAGATCTGGGGGCATTTATTATTCACTAGTATGTAAATTTAATATGGTTTACAGGGAACACAACAGTGTCCAAACACTGGACAATATGCCAGCGTAAACAGTGTGGACACAATCCAACTGGTTTAAAAGCTCTGGTATATAAGCATTTATGCTGGAAGGTGGAAAAGAAAAGGGACCTGGACGAAAGCAGCTCTGTATACAAGTAAATTCATCTGTTCAAATAGGATCAAATACAGTTTGCCATGTGTTAAAAGTAACTAGTCGTCTCACAGTGAGAAAAAAAAAGTACAGAAATTGCAAATTTTGGGGGCGCCGGTAGCTTAGTGGATAGTGCCGGCGCCCCATGGAAAGAGGTGATGCCTCGCTGCAGCGGTTGCGAGTTCGACTCCGGCTTGCAACCCTTTGCTGCATGCTGTCCCCCCACTCTCTCTGTCTCCCCATTTCACACTGTCCTGTATATTAAAGGCAAAAAAAGCCCAAAAAAAAAAAATCTTAAAAAAAAAAAAAAAGAAATTGCAAATTTTGCTGCATCAATAATCGTTTCATCATCGAATCGTAGCTCTCTGAATCATAATCTAGGTGCCTGAAGATTCCTGAAGAAGAAGAGCAAATGTAACAGCGTCTGTTTCCTGTTGCGAAGCACGGTCTGATGGCGAGGGAAAGCGGTGAAAATATTTGGAATACAGCCCAGACTTAAAGTGATGTTGACTTCTGTGAGACGGTCTTGTTTTTATGTGTCGACAAAACATTTTGCTGCTGTCTCCGTCCACTGTAGTGGAGCAGCGATCAGCACATCAATCGGCTGACCAACTCACACGACAGCATGAACAAAACACCTCTGTGGTGAAGAAAATAACTCTGCTCAGTCTGCTTCACCTCAGAAACCCTGCGCCTCGTCCATTCGACGTGTTGGCTTCTTACTGAGCTGATGGTGAAGCAGAGAGGCTGATCTCCCTGCAGAGACGTTAACACAACACATCGGAGCTGCAGAACACTCTTAAACTCCACTTCCCCTTTATTTTGTGATACTGATACAGGCTGGAGACTGTGACGTGGCTTCAAATTAATAAATTCATTAATCAATGTTGCCTTTTTAAAATTAAACGGCTGCGGACCATTTATTACTCAACAGTACATGAAGTGCATACTATTTACAGTGAATATTACTGTATGCACACACTGGACACTTTGCTGGTGTCCTACAGTGGGTTAGTTATACAATCTGACTGGCACTCCCTGATTTAAGAGCTCGGATGTGGAAATATTTTTCTTCTATGAATTCAAATGGAAGGTTTTTTACGGATCTCTGGTGTTTTTACTTAGAATTTTATGTACAAATTGAAAAAATAAAAGTAGGTGGATGGAAACCAAGCTAGTGATTACTGTCGTCAAAAACTAAAGACTTCTGTTTCTCCAGCGATCACTTCAGCCCTGAAATACTTCTTTATTTCCCAGAGTCTCAGTCTGAGAGCTGACATGTGTCTCAGCTCATCGATACAAACTGCTGCAGTCCCCCCTGACTCAGCTCCCCTCCCTCACAGCCCGTCAGCAGGATGGACCCAGGGTCACCCAATCAATGCCGACCCCGTCCACCACCAGCAGCAGCAGCCGCACAAACCTGCCATCATCCACTGTGAACGGTGTGACAGCAGCTCAGACTAAACTGTCAGAATCA
The DNA here is from genome assembly GCA_035609425.1 of Epinephelus awoara. Taxonomy (NCBI): domain Eukaryota; kingdom Metazoa; phylum Chordata; class Actinopteri; order Perciformes; family Serranidae; genus Epinephelus; species Epinephelus awoara. The sequence goes on from CM069295.1 coordinate 47,345,136, forward strand.
CTACCCGACTCACTGTGACCTTCATAAAGGTCACTGATACTGAGCTGATGCTGAAACAGCAACAGCAGGTCCAGAGCCAGAGCCAGGTCCGGAGGTTCACCGCTGAGAGGCTGCACGCAGAGAGCCGAGGTGGTGGAGTTATTTTTATCTAACTGGACACGAGATGAGGAGCTCACAGCTGCATTATTTCACTCACAAACACCTGATACAGATCCTTCTTACATCTACAAACAGCTTTACACCTTAGTAATGACCAGAATCAGGTGAAAACTAACAGCACACATTCTGATAACAACAGTCCAGAAACAACCAAATATTAATAACAACAGTGACAAACAATTCCACCATGTTTGTGACCTCAGTGAACATCATCTCTTCTTAGAATTATTAGTTTCCCTTGAATGCTGTCTCCTTTGAGTCTGACTCAGAGACCAGCGTTCAAAATCATTCATGTAAAAATCATGTTTATTAGAAAACAGCTAATGTTTATCACATCCTGCACAAAACTGCACAGCTTTTCTTTAAATTCTGAAACAGTGCATATTTTTGTATTTTTTATCTTATGGTACTTTTTAAAGAGTCTTTGTCATATTTTTATTGTAACTTTAAAAAAACAAAACCTCTATAGATGTTCCTGAGTGCAGCAGTACAGAATCGCCACCTTAACGTGAAGAAGGGATTTGCGTGACCCCGTCATCCTGAGCTGCGTTGTCGGGCGGCAGTAGCTCAGTTCGTAGAGACTTGACGTGGAAACCGGAGGGCCAACTGAGGTGCCTTTGAGCAAGGCACTGAACTCCAAGCTTGGTGGTGCCTGTCCATGGCAGCCCCCTCACTCCAACATCTCTCTATTAAATACATGTACAGGTCCTGTTTGTGTACTGTATGTGTGTGTATTTCAGGCCTGTGTGTGTTTGTGACAATAGAGTGAAAAAATGGAATCTGCCCGCATTTATAAAGTCGATCTTCTTCTTCTTCTGATAACCCCTGGTAGGGTCTCCCAAGGCAAAGTGGTCCCAGGGGCGGGGCCAGACTGAGGCCCTGCCTATATGCATCCACATGTTTTTGTAAATGGATATTTTCCCCTCCGTTTAAAAAAAAAAAATCCATCAATACAACCTCGTTTTACAAAATATCTCCGTCTACACTTGCACGCTAAAATGACTCCAACCGCTGAGGTGTGCAGTGTTCACACAGACAGCATTGCTGCTGCTGTAACTTCTGTATTTCCACAGGTGAAAGTCTGTACGCTGCAAACTTATGAAGCCGTGCAGCCGCTGCGTCATCAACAACATGATCCTGCAAATATTTCACAATAAAAGCCTTGTGTTAACAAATGAAAGGGCTTTTATTTTGAAAGAGAAACAGGTAGCATTGAGTTTTTTCATGTCTGTGACAGATATAAACATTGAAACTGCGTCAGAAAGCTGCTCTTGATTGGTCAGAATTTCCATGTGGGAAAAATCCAGGAAGTAAAGCAAACGTTGAAGAAGAGTACACTTGCAAGATAAATGTGACACTTTGTAATGTCACAATGGAGGGACAACTACGCAGGTTGATTTTAGCGCTGCTCATCGTGGACTATATTGCTGTCATTGTTCATTTTAGTCAAACCATACAGTTTGAAAACGAGGCGCGGCTCCAACTAGAAAACAATGTTTTGATGCATTGGATGTGCTGAATGTGCATATTAAGGCAGTACAGGAGGAGGTGCACATTAATAATCCTCCAGGACTGTAACATGCTCATGTTAAACCCAAACAATGTGTCATGTGACTGCAGTTGCTTCACATCCAGGTCGCAACACCTTCTCACCACAAACCAACCGCACCAGAGTTCCTTTGGAACCAGACTGAGACCACCTCTTCAAGAAGGTCTTGGTCCGGTTGTTTTGGTGTGTTCACACCTGCACAAACGAACCGCACTGAAGGGGAAAACACACTTGAGTCAGACTGAACTGAACCAAACAGGACAGGTGTGAACGCAGCCTTAGGGAGAGCCACACCAGCCACAGCTCTGAGAAACACACCAGAATCTTCCTCTACAGTACAGAAGCGATGAACACTCTAGTCTCGTCTCTGTAGAAGCAGAAACAAATAAAGATTTGAACTCTGGCTGCAGGAGCTGGTCATTAATAACAATCCTGATAATAAATCTGCTGGTGCGACTGCTCTGGTCTCTCTGAGAGCAGACGGAGGACGCTCTGGAAAGAAAATGGACCAGCTATTTCTGTCCTTCCTCTCACATCCCGTCCTGATGTCACGGTGAGCATTACAACACTCACACTCGCTATGCTAATGACCCAAACTCTCATCCTGGATCCAGGATGTTGGCTGTCATAGCAACCGCTTTCCATCAGCCTCCAGCAGCTCTCAGCCACTCAGTGGGCCAGGAAGCTGACAGCCGGGTGGGGGGGGGTTAATCCAATACTCAGCTTCCTTCAGTGTTCCTCTTGAATCTAAATAGGAAACCAAAAGGCTGCACCCTCAGTACAGCCTCGGCACTGTGCCTCTACAGGAGCCCCAGAGGGACAAACTGCCAGAGTAGGACGAGTCTCACAAACAGGAAGTGAAACTGGGACAGAAGTTTACTTTAGTGGCCACTCTGTGACCTCCTGAGCTGGTTTCACTTCTGATCAACAATGTGTGAAAAAAACACCTTTTAAACTGACAAACAGCGTGTGTGTAATTTATGGCACGGTTCCAGAACACACTCATGTCTGACCGTTGACTAACGTACACAACAGTACTTCAGAAGAAGGTCCAACGGGAGACAGAGGAAGAGGAGGGACTCCTCCCTATATGTATAACACGATGAAAAGCTGGTGAAAGATAAAACACTTGTTCTGTTTAAAGTCAGAAATGAATGACGCTTGTTGGAGGTGGTGATGATGATGATGATGATGAAGGCTGGATATGATCCAGACTGTAGATCTGATGTGACAGCAGACGACAGCAGCTTCCGATGAAGGAGACAAATTGTCAGCATGAGAGCTCTTCGTCCTGCAGCTGGTTGAGGAAAAGCTTTTACCTGCAGGTGTTCTGGGAATCGTCCCCACCTGTCAGCAGCTCTCTGTACGCTCCACATTTAACGTACACGCTCCTCTCTGCATTTACTCTGAACAACTGAGACTCTGAGTTAGTGGAGCTGGAGCCCTACTCCAGGTGTCTAACTCATTTAGTCACTTTTTAAACTCATCTAATATAATTCTGCCGCTGACCTGACGGCTCTCAGCGGTAGAATTATATCAGAGCTTTAACGTACAGGAATCAGTGTTTGGTAACTTTCCAGTGATATATTTGATGCACAGAAGTCAGGTAACGATGGGACCGGCCTCATTTCCCATCATGCCCGTCTGGTGTTAATTTAGACGTTTATCGTTTTCTGGTGGGCCGATATGCTGCAGCATGTATTAATACCAAAGGTTGTGTGTCTGTTCAGAACACAGTGCCTTCTGTCGATAACCGTCATCTTTCTGCTGGTTTATAGTTTCAACCATTAGCTGTTACATTTCCTCACAGCAGCTGTACGTTCTGCCGTACCTGTATGTGACGTTAGTGCTTATAATGCAAACATATCTTTGCAAGTGTCAAAGACAGGTCTGTGGGAATATTACGATAGAACATAGACGACTGATGTAATTGGCAGACATCAGTTTCATAGGTACAGCCATCTCATCTTACGGTCATCTGAAGGACTGGATGAGGTCCCCTGGCTGAACATTTGACAGCCCTGCTTTAGTCAGTCAACAGAAAAATAATAATTATTAAAAGACAGATTCATCGTTTCAGTGGTTAAAAAACAAAACAGAATTAGCACCCCGCGGTCGTACGTCTCCTCGCACCACCCAAGTTTCTCTGACAGTTAACATCAGTGAAAACACATCTTCCCCACGACAGCACAGATCTAAACGTGCACAACAATAATTCTTCTCAGAAACACATTTGTTTTTCACACACGTCTCAAGAGTACGGCTGGGTTCAAATAATCTATTCATCAGATTCAAATCGATCTGCATTTGAATGACACAATATCGATTCATAAAATCAGAGATTAATCTTTTACTTTATGCTTTTTCCCACAGATGTGTGACGCTTTAACCCTGTTAATCTCACTGGTAATAAACAGGCCATGGCGCACTAAATTATTAACGACCATAGTCCGGTTACCGGCTCTTTACCTGTAACTGTTAGCTCACTGGTTTTATGCCTTGGTGTGAGTTATCATTGTGCTGCAGCAGCTGCTCCTCCTGCCGTCTGTGCACCGGGCTGCTGCGCCACTTTTACATGCACACACACACACACACACACACACACACACGTAGTAGAGATGCTGTAGTGCAGACAGGAAGTGAAGATAATTTGAGCTGACGACAGCTACGCTTGTTACTGTGAGCGCAGTTTCCTCGAGGAAAACGTCAATACTTTATCAATACAGCTGATCAGCAACATGTAAACATGTAGATATTATTTCAGTCTGTCCGCAGTCTGTCATCCACCGCCGCTGACATCATGTTATAAACAAGCACAGAGGCTTTACAGCTAACTGTTACAACAAGCTGAAACAACAACAGCTGTTGATGTCTGACGGTTCAGCTCAGTTTGTCTCGTATCTTAACACCTGTGGTCATGTGACGTGTGGTCACGTGACCTGCAGGCAGTGAGTCAGCAGCAGAGAGGGCAGGAGGACTGATACTGACTGATGTCTGTGTTCTTTATTCTTTCTAAACTTCACTCAGTATTGTGACGTCAGAAATATGATTTATTTTATTGGCATTTGTTTCCAGTCAGACATTGAGTTTATATTGTGACTCTGCTGTTTTAATCTTACTGTTGTTGCTCTAGAAACATTTAGTTGTGAAATATTCAGTTTTAATCCTGTTCTGATTTTATTCTTATTTAAAAATAATTCCTTGTGAATGTACAGTATTAGCTCTCTGAGGATCCTTTCTAGCAAAAACTGGTATTGTAACTTAAATATACCCCATCAAACTGATATCAAATCGAATTGGTTCAGGAAATCAGTGGCGATACCCAGCCCTCTTCAAGAGGTGCAGTTTCAAGATTAGCAGGGGTGCAAACTCATCAGACATGAAATGGTGACAGAGATGTGAACCCTCTGCGGGGGTCTGGGGTGTTAAAAATAAAAAATTAGCTTTAAAATGTGGATTTAAACTTCAGCAGAAGGAAGTCGGGGAAAACTGTCCCTTGAATTAACGTAATCTTACTGTGACAAAAGTAACATAAGGGCGACATCAGCTTTCCAGCTTCTGCAACTGCTGTTTGTTCACTTAAAGACAGGACGTAGACATGAAGATTACAAACGGATTTTTTCTATGATTTTTACAAATGACACGACATTTCCAGGCCTGAGAAATGAGACTGTTCAAATTCTGTGACTTTACATCAGGGCCCACAGAAGCAGAAAGGGGACAATACTGAATATACCCTAAAACCTCAATTAACAGTCCGGGCTATTATTAGCTTAAATGACTGAACTGGACAGGCCGATACATGAGACAGGCCTTTCATTATTTATTTAAACCACTTTAGATATTGTATAAAAATTAGGTTTCCAATAACATATCAGTTATGTTACAACACTTGTTTCACAGCACCCAGCACTTTATCCTGTTAACACAATATTCCTTACTTGGATTCATTTTATGAAAATCACTTTCGATTCTTTTGATCAGTGGACCCTTACTGACTGAAGGGGAGCGTGCCTATGTTCCCACATTTCCTTTTTCATAAATTTGTATCAGATTTTATCCCCCTTTCTCCCAATTTGGTAGCCAATTACACCCAACCTATTATCCCCCCAACCCTACCCCTAACCTTTGTTGGAGGACAGGGCTGAAATTGAAGGGAAATGTAGGAACACAAGGTCTCTGGTGCTCATGGTTTCAGCAAAATGAACCGAGCGAGTGAAGCATCTCCATATTTAAACATTTATATTTGTATGTGCAATCGGAGCAGCGAACTAACGTCAGCTAATGTGGGCAGTCAACAGTCTGATTTTATACATCCAAAGAACGTCTATAGAAATGAACTGTGTGTCAACCAGACCAGGCCTCTGATTGAGACAGGCCCCTTATTGGTCAAAACATGTAGCCACACTGGGCTGGTAACAGGGACTGAGCGTTTAATTCAAATTTTACAGTATCAAAGTGTCAAAGTAGGGACTCAAAAAGAATTAGACACAGAAATATCACAGGAGGATTAGCATTAATGTGGAAAACACACCACTCATCCGCGAGCTCCAAGAGATAGAGAGAATTTGGCTGAATAAAACTTGATCTGCTTCTTCGTCACGCCTCACATTGAGGACACACTGTCCCAGTCACAGCAGCAGTGTTAGAGACAGTGTGGACACATCAATGCCAATCACTCCCACATTTTTTGGATGTGTCCAAAAATTCAAATATTTTGGAGAAAAACATGTTAAATTGTAAAAGAAAATGTTGCTGTTTATTGTCCGCAAGACAGCAATTACAAAGAAGTGGTACAAATCTGAGCCTCTAAGCCTAAAGCTATGGATGGACAAAATCAACCCATCCTCACTGCGACCTCAGCCCTTTTTAGACACAATTCCTTGTCTCCCCAGTTGCTCATCTTTACAGTGTCTGTCAGGTTTGTGTTTCCCTCTTGCTACTAGCTGCTCGCTAATTCCTGCTATCAGCTGTTCCCTGTTTATCCACCGCCAGTGGCTCGCACGTGCGGTGTCATCAACAGCTCCTCCCACAAGTCATCAACAGCTCCTCCCACAAGTCATCAACAGCTCCTCCCACAAGTCATCAACAGCTCCTCCCACAAGTCATCAACAGCCCCTCCTGTTGCAGAAGGCCGCCTCGGTCTGTTTAAACTAAAAGGGTTCCGCCAATATGTCTACCCTACGAGGAGGAAAATTGGGCACCTCGGATCAACTCGCCAATCCGGCTCTGTGTGTCTAAACGCTCGCAGCTTGCCGGCAAATCGGCCCAACATTCCACGTCCACATATGGCGTCCAAGGTACCCTGGGTGTGTTGGTTGTTGACGTTCTGGGACGCCGTGTCAACTTCAGCCTGTTACGTGCATTGTCTGTTTTCAAAATACACTTCTGTTTTGACAGGAAATGTACAGTTTGCATACAGTCTCTTTCAAAATAAAAGCACTATGTCTGTAGAACACCGCCAGCTGATGGTTTTTTTCCTTGAACAAAAAACCCACTTAGAATCTTACGGGACACGAGCACCGACCTGCTGGGTGAAAGTTAATGTTCGTTGGACCCCTCCCACTCAACCCACTCAAACTTTTGCCGCCTTAACTTTCGTCCAGCCGTGTATCACACCGACATTAAAGGACGCCTTTTTTCATTGGCTTCTGACGCCCACACTGCCCAAACGCCAGATTTTGACGACTTTGGGCTCAGAAAATCACGTTGATCTTTATAATGGAAAACTTTGTCTCTGAGGTGTAGAGGAACAATGTTCCTCAGAACATGGGAGGAACGGACTGTGGGGTTACTTCAGAAGACGTGGATGCAGCTTCACAGTGAATGTCTGTGGACATGAAAAAGACATTTAACACATGGACTCGTGAATACTCTACCGGTGTGGCCCACACAGGGTTCGCTGTGGTCTTTAGGTTTTGTCTAAATATTTAAAATTACCTAAAAAATAAAAGTTAAAATAAAAGAAAAATTCAGTGACTTTTCCAGGTTTTCCATGACGGTGGGAACCCTGCTTATATTCATCCAGATGAAGCCAGACATTGATAAATCGGCATTTTCAAGTATTCCATGAATTTAAATCTGGACTAAGCTGAAGCTGCAACTCTGGTCACAGTCTGACGGTTACCACCCAACAACTAACCCTTAAGTGACGTGACTGATCTGCCCAAACATCAACACACACACATACAGAATATATACAGGGTCATATTTGTGAAGCAAATTTCCATGACTTTCCCAGGCCTAGAAATTGCTATTTTTAAATTCCATGACATGCAATAAGTTGTTTAATTGCACGGTAAATTAAAAGGGAGGCTTTAACTTTTCTGGCCAGGATTAATTGCCATATTCACGCGTTTTTGTTTTCCTCGTCTCTCTCCACCAAAGAGACTGGACGACATGAGCGTTCACTGCTGTGCATCGTCTGGCAGCCAGGTGAGTTGGTTCATCAGCGTCATGAACGGAGATAAAGCTCTTGTCATCGAGAGTCTTTGTCTCTGTGGGGGAGGCGGGGCTATGGGCCACACACACACACACACACACACACACACACACACACACACACACACACACACACACACACACACACACACACACACACAGTGCGATCTTCGTGAGGGGGAGATGAGGCAGGGAAAAAAAACAGTTGAGCGTAAGAGAAAGACAGGGAACTTGTCCCTAAACAAAACCCCACGGCCCCTGTGTGCGAGTGTTTTGGATTTAAACCAAATGACAGAGGGGAGCCCAGTAATGTGGACGAGCCTGTGTGCCGGGTTCGTTCTAAAACCATCTCAACAGAAAGAGTGAATACGACCAACCTCACTGCACACCTGAGAGTGAGAGACTGACAGTCTGTTTTTTTGGACTCATTTTGATATTTTTACGTGTTATTTCAGATATTTAAATTTTCTTCTTTGCATTCCTAAATATTCTTGTTAAATAAATGTTTATTTCTCTTTGAAAGGGTGCACTTGCATCAATATGCCTTTATTATCATTATATACGTTTAAAAAATGGTCTAAAAACAGCAAAATTACAACAATAATAAAAATTATCTTAAAAGCACAACATTACGCAATTATCACTTATCGCAATAATTTCTGACGCAATTAATTGCCCAGCAACATTTGTTATTGTGACAGGTCTAATCATGACCATACGAACCCTGTTTTAGGCCCCGACTCTATATATTGTCGTTATCGCAAAAATACCATCAAATATCGTGATTGTTATTTTAGGACCATACTGCTCACCCCGCCTGAGAAGTAAAACATTCCTGACGCCACAGTTTATTCCACACTACTGAAGCTGCTCCTGTTTTTGAAACCACCAAGGAGTCGGGAGTAATTTCGTTTTCTGCCATGCTTGTAGTTGCTGTGGGCAACAGTACGACATCAATGTGTCAAGAAGTCAAAGTATCGTGAGTATCACAATAGGAATGTTTCATATCATATTAAAAACTAAACCTGTATTATCGTGAATGAGATGATGTGGCACGGCCCTACTGACGGTAACAAAAGAAACAGGTGATTTATTATTATATTATTTATTTATGGAAAAGGTAACTAAATAACTGCTGACCTGAACTGAAAAACTACTAATGTTACACACTACAACAAAAAGTAATCTAAGTACTCAAATGCGTTAGACGGAGGTAGATGTAGTCGGCAGGCCTCTGCTGAGACGCTGATCACATTTATGGACTGAAGTTATTCATTTTGTACTAACAGAGAGAATTCTGGGTGTTTCCTGTTCACAGGTGATTCTAATTCTCAGTAAGCTGAGTGATTCTCTGCTGCAGCTGGTGAAGCTGCGACATAACTCAGACACACGTTACTGTGTGATACCAGAGCACAGAGCTGCAGATCAGTCAGGCGTCCTGCTGAGCGGCTGGATGTGTGCAGACCGCAGCAGACACCAGGGACGTCCCCACTCCAGCTGATCTCACACTACACTTAATATTTCAGTGAGGAACTCCGCCACAGCAGAGCGTGGCATGTCAGGCCTCATCACATCGCCGAGGAAACAAATGCCACCGTTGAGACTGTTCGTCCGTCCGTCCGTCCGTCTGGGCCACAGCAGACAGGCCTCACTAAATCTGGAACACGCTGCCGAAGTCCACTCACACTGCAGAGAGTCGACGGCCACAGTCAGAGCCAGACCAGACCAGCACATACGGCACATTCAGCTACATGTTGTCTGTAAACAACCAACCTGTTCATGAGGCCTGGGCGGTGTCTTATTTTTCATACCCTCCGAGACATGTCACCAGGGTACACACTATATAACGGTATTAGTGTGTGGCGCTAACAAACCTGCCAGGCTTTTCTCTTCATTCAAACTCAACAGAATTTAAATAAAACTCACTAAAACGGTCTGGTTAGTCAGTTCACTGCTCCAACAATCACCAGCTCTGGTTTGGTTTAAATAAATCCTTAATTCACTGAGTTAGATGTGAAATTAAACTAATTTCCCTGCGCTCTCTCTGCTTGTTGCGGGAACAACGCGAGCCGGCTGTTTACAGTCGTTCTGGTTTCGTGTATCTCCACACATCGCAGTCGATTGTCTTCAGGACTTTGAGACACAAGTTTGTCTTCAGGACTTTGAGACACAAGTTTGTCTTCAGGACTTTAAGACACAAGTTTGTCTTCAGGACTTTGAGACACAAGTTTGTCTTCAGGACTTTAAGACACAAGTTTGTCTTCAGGACTTTGAGACACAAGTTTGTCTTCAGGACTTTAAGACACAAGTTTGTCTTCAGGACTTTGAGACACAAGTTTGTCTTCAGGACTTTAAGACACAAGTTTGTCTCCAGGACTTTAAGACACAAGTTTGTCTTCAGGACTTTAAGACACAAGTTTGTCTTCAGGACTTTAAAACACAAGTTTGTCTTCAGGACTTTGAGACACAAGTTTGTCTTCAGGACTTTAAGACACAAGTTTGTCTTCAGGACTTTGAGACACAAGTTTGTCTTCAGGACTTTAAAACACAAGTTTGTCTTCAGGACTTTAAAACACAAGTTTGTCTTCAGGACTTTGAGACACAAGTTTGTCTTCAGGACTTTAAAACACAAGTTTGTCTTCAGGACTTTAAAACACAAGTTTGTCTTCAGGACTTTGAGACACAAGTTTGTCTTCAGGACTTTAAGACACAAGTTTGTCTTCAGGACTTTGAGACACAAGTTTGTCTTCAGGACTTTAAAACACAAGTTTGTCTTCAGGACTTTAAGACACAAGTTTGTCTTCAGGACTTTGAGACACAAGTTTGTCTTCAGGACTTTAAAACACAAGTTTGTCTCCAGGACTTTAAAACACAAACACATAATTTCTCCCATCTAACATTGAACTCATATATTGCATTCAAACACATGGCGCACTCTAGCGACTCACTGTTTCAAACATGTATTGCAACTACGGTAGCTGCTGTGGACCAAAAAGCTATGATAACATTGATGAAATCATGTCATCTGATACTTCATGGAGTATTCATTCAGGCTGCTACACAGACACACGTGAGGCGAGTTGACAAACCCCCTCCTCACCATGCTGGCTGTGTTTACAATGTAGGACTGTTGGGGCGGGTGTAAATCCAAACAAACCAATCACGACTTGTCTTTTGACAAATGATGAGTGGCTCAACTTCACACACCTCATCCTTCTCCCTGCATCACTGCGCTGCTGTTAGCTGCTGTTAGTGGCGCTGCAGTGATGCAGTGTTCGGAGACGACAGTCGGACGCTGCTGTATGACTGTGCTGCAGCAGCAGAAACTGTCACCAGCATCATTTGGAGACTCAACACACTGACAGTGAATATTCATGTTTCTCATGAGCCTCAGATCTCAGTGTGAAGCCTGAGTCAACCCTCTGTGCAACAATCTCTGCATTTTCCTGTTTCTCTTTTTTCTTTCCTCAAAAAGTGGGAAAGACATGTTGGCGATGACGCAATGTCGATCTGATTTGTGTATCAAATTTCAAATGAGTCATGTAACGTATTTCACATAATGTTTGACGTCTTTTGGAATTTTCTAGAAACAAATTTAAACCAGCGACCAAAACCACCTATACAGTCAAAACCTTTCCAGGAATCTTACGAGCGTTGGAACCCTGGTGAAACCTAAAACAGTGACAGCCCTGATGTGCAGCGTCTGAGCTGTGAATCTCTAAATTTGCGTCGGACCACTGAGTCAACCACCAATAAATTATTGACAGGCCTGTCTGAATCCCCTCTGTTTATGTACAGAGGGATTATGGGAAGTCACGTTCAGTTAGCAGAGAAAAGACAGGATGAAGGGTCGTTCATGTAAAGTCAGTCTGAAACACAAGTTTCCGTCTGTGTGACGAGGTGTGAAGGTTTGAACTGTGACAGTTTTTTGTTTGTACACGTTTCCATGGAGACAGTGGATGAAGTTAAACAGCGTCTGTGTGATTTATGAACGAACCTGAATCAGTTTGTTCCTGTCTGAGTGTGTGACGACTCGACTGAAGGTCCCGCTTCAAAACTTGATCTGATATTAAGAAAACTTGAAAGTGCACCTCCGACCAACGTGATGCGATCCACTAACGAGAGGATGTCTCACTCTGCTGGGTCTGTGGTCGTGTGGCGGTGACACAGAGTGGAGCTTCTCTCCTCACAGACAATCTTGGCCTGCACAGAGCTCTTCAGCCCGACAGGTTTAATTTTGGCCTGTTATCAAGTTACTCCCAGAATCAGCGTTACTCAGTGTCAGCTGATCCGAGCTGCTGCCGCTGACGTTTGTCGGCTGAAAGTGAGAAGCTGCTTCCTGAGTGTTTCTACACTGACGGCTGGTTTCACAGAGAATGGATGGCAGCCGCTTAAAGCACCATGAACTGTGCATCTCTTGCTGCAACTACCTGCCCGTCTCAAGGCCCCATTCACAAAAGACACTGTACAAATGATGTTACAGCACAAATATGTCAATGAAGTTTTGCAGCTGGTTGTTGTCATCCATGTGGCCTTTGTGCCAAGAACACAGCAGACAGATCCCTGACAGAGAGAAGAGGAACGCTGCAGGGCCGGACCAACAAGGTTTTTTTCTCTAAAACATGTAAATGTCTGGGCGTGACACCCACAGAAATGTGCTTCACTTCCCAACACATCTCTGAGGACACTGATAGTTCCACTGTGACAGTGTGCTGCTGTCGCTGCTGATCTTTGTGATTTTGCAGCGAGGCTCATTTGCATAGAAAGAGGCCAATTCTGCACCAAATACACTGCTGACGAAAATGAAGGGAACACATAATGGTCACAGTGTAACAGGAAGTCAGTCAAACTTCAGGGAGATCAGTCCAGTGATTGTGAATCAGTTTCAGCTGCTTTGGTGCAAATCAAAGAGACAACAGGAACGGAGAGGCAAACAAGAAATGGTTTTATATGTGGTGTCCACAGACAGTTTACAGTAATACTTTTACTTTTTCCAGTAACTAGTGTAACTAATTACTAATAAAATGTCAGTTATAATATCACAGTTACCCCAAAACCAAAGAACTGATCTTAACGTCTCTGCTCACTTGAAATACAACATCACATCAGCGGATTCATTTTTGCAATCGTCTCGCTGTGCAGTCCCGTCACAAAGCAGCGAGCTAATTATGAAGATGGACACGCGGCTGGAAATATTCCCGTTACTTTGATTTTGTCAGGAGGGAGGGCAACAGGAACTCTGTCGTCGGACTAAAACTCTTTCAACTGTGAAAAACACGTCCTCAAACCTTCGATCTGAAACACCTCGGCTACTACGACTGACAACACAACAACATAGGGCTCCAGGAAATACACCCCACCAAAGGTGAGCCCTCTCGGCAGCAGAGGTCGGCTGTAGCTCTGCACTGGCTAAACAACCCAAACTGGGCTTTACTAGTGGACAGCTGCAGACACAGAGAAGTGATGAAGCTGGTGGTTGGATATGTGGTGGATGGAAAGTTGCTCCATCTCTCCATCTGTCAGACAGATCTCTGGCAAATACCGCTCACAGGTAACAGACACCTCCAAGTAAAAAAACCAATACTTTGCAGGCCATCTAACCTCAGCTACACTTATCCAGTAATCACCCTGACATTCACACAGACACATACCTGAATTCTCACGGGATACACAATTACCAGTTTGATGTGGTGTAACAGAAAAGTAATATAATGAGCAGAGTAGAGTAACATAATACAGTTTTAGAGTAAGGAGCCCAACACTGAGCCTTCCTGACTGATTATTCTCTAGTTTGGTCTCCTGCTAGTGTCCTTGGCACTACTGGTAGCATGAGGCCGTACCTGCAGCCCAATCAGGTTGATACCAAACACCAGGAGACCGGCCGTTACACCAGGAGAGCTGGACAGGGCCGTAGAAGGGCATCAACCCAGCAGCAGGACCGCTATCTGCTCCTTTGTGTGAGGAGGAACAGGAGGAGCACTGCCAGAGCCCTACAACATGACCTCCAGCAGGCTACTGGTGTGCATGTTTCTGATCACAGACACTGAGCACATGTGACAGGCGTGAAAGAGTCTGGAGACGCCGTGGTGAACGTTACACTGCCTGTGACATCATCCAGCATGACTGGTTTGGCGGTGCGTCAGTGATGGTCTAGGTCCCTTCATTTTGTTGAGCAGCGTATATTCATACCACCTTGTTTGAATATGTGCAGATATCACAGGAGCACTGAGACGCTGTTTGCTTTGCAGCGCAGTTTGAAGAGAATAAAAGTTGCACCGTTTCTTTATGTCTTCTTCGTGCGGTGTAAAAGCAGCACAATCCTGTAAATTCATTCTACTTCTTTTCTGTGTAAATAAAATAAATAAAATGAAAACTATCTCATCTGCACGTGACTGAATATTTTCTAATCTGGCACGGAACAATAACTATGAAAGGAAATGACTCACATCCGATCATCATCATGGCCACGGCGAAGATCTTCTCTCCGTCTGTGTTTGGTGCGATGTTCCCGAAGCCGATGCTGGTCAGACTGGTCATGGTGAAGTACAGCGAGGTGATGTAGACCGAGTCTTTGCTTGGCCCGCCCTCCCAGCGGCCCGAGCCCGAGGCGTTGAACCTGTATGGCGTCCCCACCGTCTCCCCCAGCAGGAACAGCCAGCTGTCCATCCTCACGCTGTTGGTGTCCTCGTCGATCACCTCGTAGTCTCCGATGCTGTACCAGATGCAGGCCAGCCAGTGGGCCGCCAGGCCGAACACGCACACCAGTAAAACCAGCACGGCGGCACCGTACTCGATGTAGTGGTCCAGCTTCCTGGCGACCCGACCCAAACGCAGCAGGCGGACCACTTTGAGAGAGCTGAAGAGACTGCTGATCCCCTGCAGAGGAAGAGGAGGAGGAGGAGGAGGAAGAGGGACAGATGGAGAAAAGGAGACGACGAACACACAAGAGAAAATGAAGAAAAGATTATTCACATTATTATTTTCAAGCTAAGAGCGCCAACGATGCAGAGATTGTTTGTCCCTGGAACACGACAGCAGGACGATACGAACCAAATCTTCCCAAAATATGTGATATTGAACAAAGTGATGAAAGTGTGATCTGACAGAGACGCGTTTTAAATCCTGAACTGTGACACAGACCTCTCTGTAGAGTGGAAACTTTTATTGATGCTTTTATTTTGTAAATGCTTTTATTGACTGAAAATGCTGCAAACACACACACACACACACACACGCAGAGTCCTTTTAAAGAATCTCTGTGTGGTGATCAAATCTCATCAGTTCCTGTCTAACTAACCACAGTCCTCTCCTGCTCTGGGTTCAGTTTATTGATCGACTGACTGGTTGATCAGTTGGTTGGTCATCTGGTGGATTTATTGATCGAGGCAGCGTTCTAACAGGTCTGAAATGGCTGTAGGATTTCTAACTGTGATTAATGATCGGCCTAAAGACGTCTCATATCCTGTGAGTTAGTCTGAGATTGGAATCATCAGTCGGAGACCCCTCAGTCCACTGAGATTGCTACAAGTCTGGATGTTTTGAAAGTCAGTGACACCAGTGTAACCTTTGACCCTGTGGTCACATTAGTCACCGACATGGAGGACTGGAGGACTCCAGCCATGAAACTTTGCAACTTTTGTTTGTTGTTCATTTCGATCCATCGTTAGGGTCATTAGCTTGTTTCCTACTGTATATTACATGACTGTCACTGTCACTGTCACACTGTACGTCCTGCTGAGCCCCGTTCAAATTTAAAACGTTATATGAAAAAAATAAAATCATTTAATATCCGTATTAAACAGCCAGATCTGATTAGACCAACATTCTGAGTCGGGTACAGGTCTACTGTGAGTCATGAAAAAACTGACCTGCAGCACTCTGAGTATTCTTCTTTTGACTATTAGAGCCTGTGTCTACAAAGCGTTTATTTTTCTCAGTGCCGCATCTGTTTTCAGTTGTTCCCGATGAGGAGTGAGTGTATGTGGCCGCATGTGGCAGCCTGGAGAAAAAGCGCTACGGCGAGCGTCTTTTTTTCAGAGCGCAATGCCTTTTTTTGTGTGGCTGCTCCGAGTGCTTTAAGGCCTGTGTCCACACCACATTTTCCTTCAGCAAAAAAGCATTGGCGGGGCGCTGGGGAACACTTCATCCCAGCGATTCATAAAGAAAAGCGCTGACACTGCTGGTCGCACACAACACTACCAGGTGCAGTTCACTCAGTGACCTCCGGCAGATACCGTTGATCCAGAGAAAACCAAATGACTAAATGAAGACAAGGTAGAATTTAAGTCGGAGAAGATTTTCTTCGGTTGACTAAAGTCCTACTACTAACTAGTACTACTATCAACGCTCCGTTCTGTAACGTTGTTAAAACCTGCCGGTTCACAGGAGGTGACCACCATGAGACGGTGTATCATCTCTAGTCAACAACTCTCTGTGCTTCTGATCTGTAACGCTGACAGGAAGTGACCACCATGAGACGGCGTATCATCTCTAGTCAACAACTCTCTGTGCTTCTGATCTGTAACGCTGACAGGAAGTGACCACCATGAGACGGCGTATCATCTCTAGTCAACAACTCTCTGTGCTTCTGATCTGTAACGTTGACAGGAAGTGACCACCATGAGACGGTGTATCATCTCTAGTCAACAACTCTCTGTGCTTCTGATCTGTAACGTTGACAGGAAGTGACCACCATGAGACGGTGTATCATCTCTAGTCAACAACTCTCTGTGCTTCTGATCTGTAACGCTGACAGGAAGTGACCACCATGAGACGGCGTATCATCTCTAATCAACAACTCTCTGTGCTTCTGATCTGTAGCGTTGACAGGAAGTGACCACCATGAGACGGCGTATCATCTCTAGTCAACAACTCTCTGTGCTTCTGATCTGTAACGTTGACAGGAAGTGACCACCATGAGACGGTGTATCATCTCTAGTCAACAACTCTCTGTGCTTCTGATCTGAAACGTTGACAGGAAGTGACCACCATGAGACGGCGTATCATCTCTAGTCAACAACTCTCTGTGCTTCTGATCTGTAACGTTGACAGGAAGTGACCACCATGAGACGGTGTATCATCTCTAGTCAACAACTCTCTGTGCTTCTGATCTGTAACGTTGACAGGAAGTGACCACCATGAGACGGTGTATCATCTCTAGTCAACAACTCTCTGTGCTTCTGATCTGAAACGTTGACAGGAAGTGACCACCATGAGACGGCGTATCATCTCTAGTCAACAACTCTCTGTGCTTCTGATCTGTAACGTTGACAGGAAGTGACCACCATGAGACGGTGCATCATCTCTAGTCAACAACTCTCTGTGCTTCTGATCTGTAACGTTGACAGGAAGTGACCACCATGAGACGGTGTATCATCTCTAGTCAACAACTCTCTGTGCTTCTGATCTGTAACGTTGACAGGAAGTGACCACCATGAGACGGTGCATCATCTCTAGTCAACAACTCTCTGTGCTTCTGATCTGTAACGTTGACAGGAAGTGACCACCATGAGACGGTGTATCATCTCTAATCAACAACTCTCTGTGCTTCTGATCTGTAACGTTGACAGGAAGTGACCACCATGAGACGGCGTATCATCTCTAGTCAACAACTCTCTGTGCTTCGTTCTGATTTGCAGCTTTTCAGACTTATTTTGTGGCTGAATTTAATTTGTAGCGTCTTAAAATCTGAATGAGGATAGTGATAGTGAGATACTGGTTACAGTGATGAAATGAGTCGAGCTCAGACCGGCCAATTCACACCGCTGACACTTTTCTCTGCAACGTTCTCAAACAGTTTTGTTTCGATGTGAATCTTTGGTCTGAACTGGACTTTAAAGAGTCCTTTAATTTGAAATTAAACATGATATTTTTCGATTTTTGCTGGTGGTTACACAGATGACTCCAGCTCTGCGCTCTCCACCTCCAGATTCACTCATTTGAAACTGCAGATCTGAGTACTTCCCTCACCGCTGCTCAGAGGTCAGAGTATAAAGCCACATGTATGAGTGACGTTATGTAACATGACTGGTTCTGACTGAGGTCAGTGGTTGTTTTTATCACCTGCTTTTAAATCTCCCTCCATCACTCTCCATCAGAGCTTTTAAAGTAGGATGGATAAAGTCTGTATGAAACATGTATGAAACATGTATGAAACAGCCGCTCTGCCTCCTACTAACACACGTCCTCTCCACGTTTGACTCGTCTGTCACCGCAGCCTCTCATCAGCCTACTCAGCCGCCCCTCCAGCTCCTCTCACCAACAACACTGTTTCCTCACTGGGGAAACTCCCACAATGCACTGCTGCTCCATCAGCAGCTTTCACAGCAGGAGCTGAGAGACAGTGCGGAGCGTTGACGCCGTGACTGACGGCAGAATGAAAAGGTTGATTCCACCCTGATGGGCTGAAGCGAGGGGTTAAATCCCGGGACACCTTCATCTCCCTTCACTCAAAAACTTTGTTTTTCTCTTCTCTACGGAAGCCCACACAGGACACGGTTTCATTTATTTTTCCTGTGATGATCGTTATAAAAAGCTTTGTATAATTAATTGCTTTAATAATTATTCTGTGATGACGACGGTCAGCTCTGGGTTTTATTTTGATCACGACTCGATAAACAAGGTTTCATGGTGTCAGTTTGTCATACAGTTGGAACATAACGATCAAACCACCTGATCAGGACGGTGACAGCTTATTAATAACAGTATCAGTGAGTTTAGTTTTTACATGATGTGACGCATCATATCCTGTCAGCTCTGGGCCGCACCGTAACTATCAAAAGGAAATAATTCCTCAGTATTTCCTCTCCTTTCCTCACTTCTCCTCCTCTGCTCTCACTTCTTCTCACACTGAATGAAAACAGAAACTTAACATGGAGCTTTACGTCATTCTTAAAATGTATACGCTGCAGGATTTTAGTAAAAAACAATGTCTTGACCAAACAGCACTGAACACTGAAGTGCCAAAAACTGCAGTTCTTGTAATGTCCACTTGAGACGTTTCAAAACTTTCACATGACTTTTCAAGGACCCATGATAAAATGTTCATTTCATTTTACATGTTTGATTTTCTTTTCTTTTTGTCCTCCACGACTTCTCCCGTCACAGCCGTCACTTTGACCAATAGGAAGACAGAGCGATCTGTAGCAAACAGAGTAAACAGGAAACAGCAGAGGCACTTTATCAACCCGCTGAGTACTGCCATTAGCATCAAGCTAGCAAACAATGTTGCTTCTTCATAATGGAGGATGTAAAGGAATCAAACTCACGGATAGTGTCTGGGCCTTTACTCAGCACAGCTGCAGAGGCTACCAGCTGCACCTCAAACACACCACACCATTTAGCATTCTGGTTTCAGTTTAATCAAACTCAACATTTCCTGCTTCTGTTTCAAATTAAAAGCCCCTCATCATTTCAGCTGAGAGAATCCCTTCATTTTCTAAAAAGGCTTTTATTGTGAAACATTTGCAGGAACTTCCTGTGGAGGATTCAGTGACCTGCACACTGCACACAGTTCAGCTGGAACATGAACACACACAGTGACTGAGATAATAACAATAATAATAATAATAATAATAATAATAATAATAGGACTTGGAAGGTTTTCCCCAGAGGATTACTGTAAAAGTTCATCTTATTCCAAACAACAAAATTCTCTGACTTTTACTGATTCCATGACTTTTCCAGGACTGGAAAATGAGATTGTGGAATTCCTTGTCTTTTCCAGGTTCTCCATGACCGTGGGAACGCAGCACAAACAAACATATTTACAGCCCAGTACAAAAAAAAAGTTTTGATCTCTAATTTATTTCAACATAACTGTACAGGGCCAATTTTTATAATAATAGTATTTCTGTTTACATGTTATGAAGGCTTAAAGTTATGCGTCATTAAGGGCGGGGCCTCTTTGAGTGACAGGCTGCCTGCAAGTCTTTTTTTTACACTGCCTCTTTAAGGCGGGAATTTCACGCCCTTATTTTGCCTTGCCGTTCTTTATGAAAGCTACACACACTGAATGGAGCAGCAGAGGACGAGATCAGCCGCCATATAACAGGGACGCTAAATGATTGTTATTGACATGTGATGTCATTGTTCCCGTTTATAAAGAGCTGCTGACACGTATGGTATATGTCACACTCTTGGTCTATGCTGCTGTTTTACTCGTCATGCCTCTTTTGCTTCCACGATGTTGGCATGCTGTTTAAAATCGCACATGGGAGCTCATGATGTCGCCTTCATTTGGTTCTGTGTAAAAACGTAGAGGCGGCGTACAGAAGACAGCCTGGTAAGACCGTCATGATGACGTGAACTCAACATTCTGTGTCAGTCTGGACTCAGTCACTCTGACTTGTGTCCAGAAATTAAAATCCAGTCGGGGCCAATCAGGGACTTCGTTTTAGTTGATGACCTGAAATACAGGCCGCAGCTGTACTCCAGGTGTTTTGTTACACTGAGTTTGTCTGCCCACTGACAGTGTTTGTGGCAGCACAGAGTCCAGACTGATACAGGATGGTCTCACCAGGCTATCAGGAAGGGACCTCCTAGCGGCTCTACAGCGCCACCTCCATGTAAAAAGGGCTTCTCAGTCAGATCCACCCCTCGCTCCTCCATGGCTCCACCCTTTCGCCTAAATATGGTCACTTCTGACTCCAAAAACCCCCCCAAGATGGCGATGGCCGATATGCTTAACTTGAGGCTTCAGAACAGGAGACCATAAACCACTGGGTGATGTCACAGTAGCGATCACGGTTGTGACCCACCCTCAGTGTGTGGCGGTGTATTTCTCTGCAGAGACTCCGCCCTCTGCCTAGATGTTCTTCTTTTACTGTGTTTTAACGTTTCTGGGCGTGTCATCCCCCCCACAGCACGCAGGTGAGGGTGGGGCTTTATCAGGAGGTGACAGCAGGAAGAGGGAGCTCCGAAAATTACAGTGCCAAAAGACTTAAGTATATCGAGGTGAAACAAGTAGACAAAGCTCGTTCCAGAGTGAATCTGGTTTCACTTCGCTGGCGAGCACTGATGGAGAGGAGTATGAAGAGTGACGTGGAGTTGGCCTGTTTTCAGTTGGACAGGAAGGTGCCGGTGGTTAGCTTAGTTGGCTCGCTAAAGTATCTGCCTTTTTACTAATATAAATGTAATGTTCCTTCAGCAGTACAATAACGTGCAGCGTAGGGAGGCGGAGCCAAGTCTGAATGTTGTTTTCAGAAATACTGACCACTAATTTCTTCAGAGTTTAAAGCAACAAAGGAAACGTCAGCAGCTCCTGCTTCTCTCTGTGAGAGTTAACTGACTGTCGGTCAGACAAAATGAGATGTCTGAAGATGTCAACTTGAGCTGTGAGATCTGACAGTTCATTAACACTTAACCTCATTAAATTCTGTTTTCACTGAGCTGAAACTGTTCTAACGGACGATGTCAGAGCTCTGCATTCATGCTCTGATCCAGTTCACCTCACACTTCCACAGAGTTGGTTTCCTCCCAGATATCTGGGAATTAAGGCAGTTTTTCATCATCACTGGAGAAAAACTATTTGTTTGAGTGAACTGGCCCTTTACTTATATTTGGACATGAGACGAGCACACTTCAGAGCATGCAGCAGTCTTCATGTTGAACAGCAGAGAGTCTCCCCTCTGACTCATCGGCTCTGAATCCACCAGCAGTAACATGTCAGACACGGAGACACGTGACTGTTCGGACTGATGGAAAAAATATTCTCGCTGCTCTGCGGGAGGTTTTTACATTATTGCACATGTCAGCAATGCAGCGGTGCTCAGTCATGACCTTCCTCTCTGCACCTCATTACATGCTGTGAGGTCACTGGCTGAATGTAAAACAGTCCACTCCATCATGTTGATTAGACTCCTGCAGTCACGCTGCATCCTCTTTAATTTCATGCCTCAGCTGGATGGACTGTGGCTGCACCACTCAGGACGTACACTTTACTAACTAACTCATTTCAGTCTGAAACAGCAGAGAGAACGCTGAGTGTTTTGTTGTTAACAGATCCAACAAAGAGTTCAAAAGTCTTAGTCCTCCAGCTACACGTTATCCCTGAAGTTTGGTGACTGGTGACAAAATGGGTGGAAGCACCTTTAACTATATCAAGAGCAATGACGATTGCAAAGAATGTGAATTTTCTGTTGGGTAAATAAGACACTGCGTTTAGGGAGCAGGCGGAGAAAAGGCCTTACTACAACAGACCGAATCCAGGAAGTAAAGCAAACGTTGAAGAAGAGTACACTTGCAAGATAAATGTGACACTTTCTAATGTCACAATGGAGGGACAACTACGCAGGTTGATTTTAGCGCTGCTCATCGTGGACTATATTGCTGTCATTGTTCATTTTAGTCAAACCATACAGTTTGAAAACGAGGCGCGGCTCCAACTAGAAAACAATGTTTTGATGCATTGGATGTGCTGAATGTGCATATTAAGGCAGTACAGGAGGAGGTGCACATTAATAATCCTCCAGGACTGTAACATGCTCATGTTTAACCCAAACAATGTGTCATGTGACTGCAGTTGCTTCACATCCAGGTCAGAACACCTTCTCACCACAAACCAACTGCACCAGAGTTCCTTTGGAACCAGACTGAGACCACCTCTTCAAGAAGGTCTCAGTCCGGTTGTTTTGCTGTGTTCACACCTGCACAAACGAACCGCACTGAGGGGGCAAAACTACTTGAACTCGAGTGAACTGAACCAAACAGGGCAGGTGTGAAAGCACCCTTAGGGAGAGTCACACCAGCCACAGTTCTGAGAAACACACCAGAATCTTCCTCTACAGTACAGAAGCAATGAACACTCTGGTTTCATCTCTGTGGAAGCAGATGCACACGACTTATAATTTGTATTTTTGTTTGCCGAACTGTTGATAGGCTTTTTTCTTTCTATTTCCCGACATAGTGACAATGTTTAATACAAATTTGAATAAATATTTTGTTAAAAAACAAAACATATTTCTACATATAAAGAGGTGAAAATGAGAGGAAGTGAGGAGCAAAGTGGCGGTGACGCTGAAGAAGAGCTCGAGTTATCCTGAAAAACAGATGAAACTGTGGATAAAAAAGGTCACGTCAATAATTTGGAAGTGGTTTGGTGTCTTGAAAGGTGACGACACACGGACAAAGACGGGCTGTAAAACATGTCGTCGGTTGGTGCCAACCAGGACGGGAAACACAACAAACCTTTTCAATCAGCGTCCCAGCGACAGTGAGAGCATGGAAATCCGCCCAAACTGCAGTAAGTCCACCAACAAGTGTTCAACGGCTGAGCCCATCTGCTGCTGTGGGTGGGGCCAGCAGGGCGGCACCAAAACACCAATCAGTTGTGTCCTGTTTTGCCGCCATAACCCCATATGAGAGGGGATGGCAAAGGAGCACAGATATAACAGACGCAGTGTCGTACTTTCTAGCCAGAGACATGACGCCCATGAGCATCGCGGAGAAAGACGGGTTCAAGAAACTAATCAAAGTGCGAGGCTGCAGGTACGAGCTCCCAGGCAGGAAATATGTTTGTCACACTGCTCTGTCGCAGCTTTACGATGAGCACCGCAGGAAGCTGGAAAATCATTTGGTCTCTTCAGATGTCAGACATCATCAAGATACTTTTCAAACTGGCAGCATCATCAGATTAAATACAGTGATAAATGTCAATATCGATCAATAAAGAGAAAATTATCATGATAATATTTTTTGCCATATCGCCCAGTCCTAGCGGGGCGGCTGAAGCTCAGTCCAGGGGGACTTAGCTTGTGAACCAGAGAGTTGCCGGCCCAATTCCCCGTACGGACCAAGGCTGCGAACACTCATATCCATGGCAGCCCGCTCAGTCTGACATCTCTCCATTTAAGGCATGAATAGGTCCTGCTTGTGCATGTGTGTGTATTTGTGTGTGTGTATTTCGGGCTTGTGTGTCTGTATGACGACAGAGTGAGAAAAACTAAATTTCCCCTCAGGGATTAATAAAGTATTTATTACTCTTTTTCTCTCTCTCGTATGAGCGACCGAGCTGACAATAAAACGGGACACAGTGACACACACTGTTTGTTGGCTGCAGTTTAAGGTGAATCAAAATCCACTCACCTCGTCAACGTTCTCGAAAGCGTTGATGACATCATAAGGCAGGCAGGACAGCAGGTCGATGACGAACCAGGTCTTGACGTAGTTCATGCGGATCAGTTTGGGGTCAGAGATGACCTCCCCGGCTGGGCCGACAAAGGTGGTGTGAAAGTTGAGGA
The DNA here is from genome assembly GCA_035609425.1 of Epinephelus awoara. Classification (NCBI taxonomy): domain Eukaryota; kingdom Metazoa; phylum Chordata; class Actinopteri; order Perciformes; family Serranidae; genus Epinephelus; species Epinephelus awoara. Next base: position 47,369,523 of record CM069295.1, read on the forward strand.
CGATGTCGACGAGGAAGATGACGTCCACGATGCTGTCCACCACCAGCCAGGTGACATTGTTTTGCTTGGTTTTGAAGGAGACATTGTAGGGCACCATGATGGCGGTGTAGAAGGTGAGGATGAGGATGACCCAGTCCCACGTGGTCTTGAAGAGGCAGTAGTGCAGGATGATGTGCGGCGGTGTCTTCGGGGTTTCCTGTTTGTACTGGGGCAAGATGTCTGAGCCCAGCTGGAGAACCTGAGACAAATGTTGAAACAACCCCATAAATTCTGTTTTTCTTTGACTTATAACATTTTTATTTTACAGAAGAATATTTAAATACTTGTTGTGTTTACTTTGTTTCTGTGTTTTATGTCATTTGATGTGTTTGTTCCTGTAAAAAAAAATAAAATTAAGTTAAATGAAACGTAATTGAAAGCTGGGTAAGATCAAGACCTTTGACAGTTTAGGACGTCTGCATTAAAGACAAACAACAGGTTTTATGACAATCAGACAAACGCTCATTCATTTATGTTTAAATCTCTACCTGGCCACGCCCCTCTTTAAAAGCACTGTCACTTCCTGTTGGTCAACTGCAGAAACATTTTGGGGACATGCTCTAATGGTTGAAACAAACAGTGCACAGAGTTTGGTGATATTTGTACAAACCTTCATTGATTTATGGCCAAACCCTGCAAAAGCTTGTTGCACTTGTTTGAAACTGGTGGCGCTCCCTATTGACTTGTTTCAAAATAATTTATCACAGATGGTTCATCATTATTATTTAACATATCCTGTAAGTTCTGTAAAGATTGGAAAATCAATTTCTGTTCATAATCTGATTTGTGTTATTACACGCCTATTTTGGTCAGTATCTGCAGAAAGCAATGAGATATCAACGAGCTTTTGACAACTACAGATGAGCTTGAGCGGATGATGACCAACAGAAAGCTTGGTACAAATCGGACCTATGGTTTTGGAGAAAACGTCAAAAAATGTGTTTTTCAAAAAGAAAGAAAAAAATCAAAATGGTGTAAAATTTTACAGTGACCCTTTTCGACTATGGATCCATCACCCTTCTTATGTCCATGGGGTCTGATCACCTAAGACTTTCCACATTTTTCATTCTTATGTGCACATGTTGTTAAACATTCTTTTAACTATAAAAAACGAGTCTGTCCTGACTGAACAGGCGTCATGTTTCCTGAACAGCATTCAGGAATCATTGGTGAAAATTTTATTTGTCTCTGATGTAATTTGTGAAAACCTTTCTGAAGAAAAAAAAAAAAAAAAAAAAAAAGGTCAAAACAACAGGGTTAAAACTCTTCGGGTTTGAACCCTAATAAACTCCACACAGCAGCTCTGAAACCAGCCATTCATTCAGCAAAGAAAATAAACTCATCGACAGCTGATGAAAATGCGACTGATCTTTGATTTAATTTTGTTGTCTCCTGTGTGAGTCCGCTCAGCTTCAGGGAGGAGGAGCGTCCTCTGCAGCCGACGCACGCTCAAGTTATCTTCACTTCCTGTTTGCACCACAGCATCTCTACTCCATGTTTGTTTGTGAGTCTGTGTGTGTGTGTATGTGTAAAAGTGGTGCAGCAGCCTGACACTCAGACGGCAGGAGGATGATAACTCACACCAAAGCATAAAAACAGTGAGCAGTTACAGTTACAGGTAAAGAGCCGGTAACATGGGAGCTTCTCAAGACTATGGTCGTTAATGATTTAGAATGGTAGCCCGTTTATTACCAATGAGATTAACGGGATTAACACATCACACATCTGTGGGAAAAAGCATGTATAAAAAGATCAATCTCTGAATAAGTATAAGTATAATTATCTGACAACATAACGGAAAGGAGAAATGAACGTCTGTGTTTAACTTTAGCTGGATTCAGACATGTTCCTCTGCCTGTTGCTGCTCCCTCTCTCTCCTCGTCCGCTCTTCAGTTTCAATGAGCTCTGTGTCCGTGTACGTTCGTGTTCAAACAAATACGGGCGGTCATCAACTTCAAATGGCTCATCCAGATCCAGTTGGTCAAAATTGGGTAAAAAAAGACGTTCATTTCTCCTTTCTGTTATGCTGTCAGATAATTATACTAACAATCCGAGCCTATCTGTGTGAAAAAAATGCACTTTTAGTGGACGCATTTTGACGTTGTTTGACGCTGTCTGAGTGCCCTATTATTTAATATAGCTCGTGCTCACGGGCTGCAGGCAGGTCAGCCCTAGCTTCGTACTGGAGAAATGTCACATATTGAACATCCTATCACTCATTTAGACAAAAGTAGATCTGAAAATAGGGCCCAGGTTGAAAAAAAAACATTAGTTCCCCTTTAAATCACCTTTCTTCATCATTATTTTTTTTACTTCCATCCAAATTCTCATTTTTTTCAGTGTGTGTGAAATAAGTGATAATAACTTGTCGCTCATGAAGCACTTTATAAAGAAAATATCTTAATATGACAAGCGTCCAAACAGTGATAATAGATTTCTCCATTAGTGCCAACAGTAATTATTTTCTCTGTGAAGTTAATGGAAAGATTAGTCACAGTTAATTACAGCTGAAGAACTTCAGCTGAAGAACTTCTCAGCAAGAACTTCTCAGCAAGAACTTCTCAGCAAGTGCGCAGAGAGGCAGTTAGCTGCTAGAGCTACAGGCTACAATGAGGCTAAAAACAGAGTTCAAATGACGTTTTTCCAAACATCTTTTTATGTCGGGGCTTCAGGACACTTGGATCACTACGGACGAGCAGTATGGAGATATTTTGTGGTTTCAATTATGTGTTTTTGGACGTTTGAATCTGGGGCGCCGTCAGCCTCCATTAGGTGGAGTTGTGTTGCTACCTCCTCTCCCCTTGGATCTCCACAAGTGATGTGAGGACTCTAAAACTTCACCTGAGCCTCCCTCGGCATATGGGTGAGTAGATAATGGCTGAATTTTCATTTTTGGGTGCACTATCCCTTTAACACATTTTGCTTCTTATCATGTGAAACAACAAGCCATGAAGGATTTCTATTATTCCGCAGCTTGTTGGCTCAACTGGCAGCGACACTAAGCAACACGGGGCCAACACACGCCCACACACTGAAGCTCAATTAAAGCAATGAAAAGAAAAAAACCTGTTAAGTTTAAAATAAATGCTAACACAGGACACCTCAGCTGAGTTCCTCCACCAGTGTCGTCTGTTTTCTGACGCACGAATAAAATATCCTGCAACTGACACCAAGTTTTGATGATTTAACACTTCTGAATTCTGTTTGTACTTTTTTGTTATTTATTTATTTATCTTCATACAGAGATTATTGTTGCTGCTGTAGTGCACGAGGAGCTGTGATCTCACCTCAGCCAGTCGTGAGTGTTTGTGGACGTTCTCTCCTTTTTGGACAGCCGGAGCGAGCTGCTGAAGAACTCCTCGACTGCTCGTCAACGCACGAGTCAGACGGGCGAATTTACCCCAACCTGGCAACCACAAACAACAAAGGTTACGATATTGTAACTCTAGTTCTATCAGCACAGGCGGAGCCCTCTTCTGGACTCTTTGGGTAATACACCACCAGTCAGGAGCACACGTTCACACACTGAGATCTGAATAAATAAATGTAGCCAGCCAATCAGGAGGTGCCTACCTGAATCCGAGTGGAACTCACAGTATGTAAATAGGTGGCTCGCTGCCGTCAGACGTTCTATACCCGCTTCATCAAGAGGCGTAGGAACGACAGGTCCCCTTGGTAGAGGGGGAATATTGTAACACTCGTTCTTCTATCTCACACAGGTTCCGCCCCTAATGGACTCTTTGGGTACAGTGGGTGGAGCCTGATGAATGAATGCCCTTGACCTAAACACACTGATCCTGACCGCCTCAAGGTTAGTTGTTGAAGCCCACCTACTTCTTTATTACGCAGGTGGTCGCTGTGGAAAAGTGGGGACCCCAGCGAACACATGGTGAACAACCGAACTGGGCGGAGCTTTGGCGGAGCTTTCATCCTGCAGGGGTTGAAAGGTAAGCACAGACACCCTGAACATCACATTTCCTGCATCATCACGGTGCACGAAAACATGTTGGTGTATCAGGTGCAACACAGCTGACATCAGAGTCCTGCACACGTCCACTTTTTAAAATCTGCACCCATCCATACCGTATAGCTCTGGGTATAGCTAGCGCTACCACCAGTTTCTCCTCCATTATTACAAACTGTTAACTTGATGTCGTGACCACCACAGAAGGCCCGCCTCTCAAATCATCATCATCAATCATTTCCTCCAGGTGCTCTGACATGTTCTCCCTGTGTCAGCGTGGGTTTCCTCCAGGTGCTCTGACATGTTCTCCCTGTGTCAGCTTGGGTTTCCTCCAGGTGCTCCGACATGTTCTCCCTGTGTCAGCGTGGGTTTCCTCCAGGTGCTCCGACATGTTCTCCCCGTGTCAGCGTGGGTTTCCTCCAGGTGCTCCGACATGTTCTCCCTGTGTCAGTGTGGGTTTCCTCCAGGTGCTCTGACATGTTCTCCCTGTGTCAGTGTGGGTTTCCTCCAGGTGCTCTGACATGTTCTCCCCGTGTCAGTGTGGGTTTCCTCCAGGTGCTCCGACATGTTCTCCCCGTGTCAGCGTGGGTTTCCTCCAGGTGCTCCGACATGTTCTCCCTGTGTCAGTGTGGGTTTCCTCCAGGTGCTCCGACATGTTCTCCCCGTGTCAGCGTGGGTTTCCTCCAGGTGCTCTGACATGTTCTCCCTGTGTCAGCGTGGGTTTCCTCCAGGTGCTCCAGCTTCCTCCCACAGTCCAAAGATATGCAGGTTAACTGGTGACTCTAAATTGTCCGTAGGTGTGAATGTGAGTGTGAATGGTTGTCTGTCTCTATGTGTCAGTCCTGTGATAGTCTGGTGACCTGTCCACGGTGAACCCCGCCTCTCGCCCAGTGTCAGCTGGGATAGGCTCCACCCCCCGTGACCCCTAACAGGATAAGTGGTTATAAAAAATGAATGAATGTCAAAATATTACACATATACTGCACATCTTTTTACTTTGTTTTATTCTGAAAAATAAAGAACAGATCAACCACTGCCCACCCGCGTGTACTTCATTTTTACCTGTGACTGTGAATTTATATGTATGTATTTCTATTTTTTTTTACCTGTTACACAGCTTTTTGCATGTTACCCACGGGTACCTGTCCAGTGCTGGCCTGTGTCGTTCTAGTGAGCACAGACCCTGAAAAGGAGCCCAAAATGTCCATGAGATAGAACCATATGAAGAGGTAAGGCGCACTCCACAACACTGCCGTGGACACGTCCTCGACACTCACCCTGCTGAACAAGGTTGCCGACACTGCCACACCACATACTGAGCATGTGCAGACCACAGTGGAAGGGACTGCGCACGCACAAAGCCATCTCACATGGCGTTTCTTGGACAGGACCTTACCGGCCACACCATCACCAAACCACACAGCTGTTCAGTGCGTCTGATGGGGCAGTGCCTTCAACACAACATGCCAACACACAGAGTGAGCTGAACAGATGCAATTTCTGCCTCCCTGTCCCCCTCATGGGACAGAGGACATCGAACTATCGACTTGCTCAGTGTGCTTCTCACTGTCGCTGAAGAGATAAAGGACGTCTGACAGCAGCGAGCCGCCTCCTTATACATTGTGGGTCATGCATGTATTCAGGTAGGTACCTCCTGATTGGCTGGCTACGTTTATTCAGATGTCAGTGTGCTTGTGATTAAAATCCAGCTGAGGGCGGAGCCTGTTTGAGATAGAGCATATTGACAACAGGATTTCATTGTAAACTAACAGGAAACACTGTTTGATGAAACTCAACGTGTCATTGTTATTTGCCCTGACACCACACTGCCAACAGCCAATAGGAGCAAATTCTGAAGACTTCTCCTACTCTTTATTTCCAACACAGTTAATCAGCGTGAACAAAAATGCTGCAGTTAGGAATTGATGGTAGTCCCACCCACCTTTTGAAGAATCGTCCTCGATTGGCTGCTTGAAGGCTGTGATGTCACTGAAAGTGCAGAGAAACAGGACCACTTTGTCCTGCTCGTTTCGGATCGGCGCGATCTTCACGAAAAACCACACTGGCATCCCTGCAGAACACATTCACACACACACACACACACACACACACACACACACACACACACACACACACGCACACACACACACACACACACACAGAGAAAGTCAGTCTGACGTTCGTCACAAAAATGATCCGTCAGAACTCAACACATCCCAACGTATTCTCACTCCTGACCTCGTGACATATCGCCACTTGGTCAGTGGACTTTAACGTCTACACATGACATGCAAGGTGTCCTGGCTGCGTCTGTTGATGTTCTGGGACGCCGAGTCAATTTATGCCTGCCGCATGCATTATGTCTTTTCAAAAACACCTTCTATTTATGTTAATTTACTTGTGCAACAAAAGCACATAGTTGAGTTTTGGAATAAACATCATGGTGAAAGCTGTTGTTGGACCCATCCACCTCCCTCCTGCCCACCCTGCAAAGACCACCTTAAATTTCATGTTGTCCAGCAGCGTTTCAAACTGACGCTGCCCAGCAGTGTATCAAAGGAGGCCTGTTTTATGTCGGTGTCTAATGCTGACATAACTGACCAAGCAGTGGTGTCTGACGACTTCAGAATGAGAACAGGAAGTGACAGAGAGGTTTGGAGTTCCAGGTCTTAAAAAGATTAGAAAGATATATACATACATATATATATATATATATATATATATATATATATATATATATATATATATATATAAAGCCCCTACATGAGGCATAATATTGTCAGGTAGAGGAAGTGGCTGATGTTAAGAAGACCTACCAGTGGCAGGAGAATACTGCACTGACAGACAGCACAGAGGCACTAATCATGGCAGCACACGAACAGGCCCTATGCACAAGGGCCATAGAGGCCAAGGTGCAGGCTGTGCAAAGACGCCCCTGAGACGGTCCAGCACACAGTGGCATGGTGTCAGATGCAGGCAGGATCAGCGTACATGGAGAGGCACAACCAAGTGGCTGGGATAGTGTACAGGAACATCTGTACCCAGTATGGACTCCAAGTACTCAAATCCCAATGGGACACACCCCTAAAGGTGTTTGAGAACAACAGGGCTAAGATCCTGTGGGACTTCAGCTTCCAGACTGACAAACAGCTGCTGGCTGACCAACAGGACATAGTGGTGGTTAACAAACACCAGAGAGAGCAGTGGTGGTAGATGTGGCGATACCAGCTGACAGCAACATCAGAGAGAAGGAACATGAAAAGGTGGAGAAGTATCAAGGGTTGAAAGAACAGCTGGAGTAGATGTGGAAGGTCAAAGTTGACGTGGTCCCTGTGGTAGTAGAAGCACTCGGGCAGTGACCCCCAAACTGACAGAGTGGCTCTGGCAGATTCCAGGAACAACATCTGAAGCCTCAGTCCAGAAGAATGTAGTCCTAGGAACAGCTAACATACTGCGCAGAACCCTCAAACTCCCAGACCTCTGGTCGAGGACCTGAGCTTGAGGATTATACAGATACAGACACCACGCTGAGAGGGTGACAGGGTGATTTTCATGTTTAAACATCAGCTAGTTACTTTTAGTTCATGAACAAAATTAACAGACACTGACATCTCTGGACACACCCCTCTATGATAAACCCAACAGACGTGTTGAGAGTACAGCCAAAGATCACATGACCTGAGGAGTCCTGAGTGGTTTTAGTTCAGGTTTGCAGATGTGCCATCACCAGTTAGATCAGTGTAGAGTTCCTAAGGCCCTGATACACGATTCTTTATTAATTTCATTTTTTATTTAACCTTTATTTACGCAAGAAAAACCTCTTGAGATTAAAAATCTCTTTATCAGGAGTGTCCTGGCCGAGACAGACAGCAACATAAGTTACACACAGACAACACAGAACAAAAATACAGCATGTTGAATCTGCCACGGAGATGGCAGAGACTGTCTGTGAATGACATCACTCTGACTGGCAGTTCAGCGTACAGGAGGAGAAGCGTCAGTGAGTTAAGGAGGAGCTAGGGTCCAGAGGGAGTGAGACCAAAACCAACTTGTCAGGTCAGATTATTTTTGTCTTTAGCACAAACGTTTCCTGATGGAAACGGTAAATATGCTCTGATTGTGTTGTTAACATGCTAACTGGCTAACTAGGGAAACTTCCTGTTTCCCTTTTTGAATAGGGATTACAGACGACCGCCGTATGCTGGTGTGGAGAGTTATTTCCTCTCACACAGGGGCAGACCGTACGAGCTGGTTGGCTGTTAGCTGTAGTCTCTGGGGTTTGTTCGTGTAAACTCTCTGGCCGAGACACAGGCAACATGAGGCAACGCAGCAGGGGGCCTTCATCGCTGCTAGTTCTCTGAGGTCTGGGCCTTTAGTCAAGAACCTTCTGAGTCTCTGAACCAACTGGGAGAAGCTTTGATCTTCTCTGGCTCTTAACTGGTCCGATCCAATCTCCCACTGGTCTGTTCAGCTCTCAGCAGTGCCTTCTCAGTACATTTCTCTCTGGGTGTTTATCAGCACTCGGTGGAGACACTGACATAAATTGAAATCTGATCATTGACTGTTGTCAGAGTCGCAGAGATCAGCCTCAGAGTGTGTTGTTTACAGCACTGTGTTGTTTACTGGCTGCACAGCGTGCGCCATCTTGGTGCCAATTTGAAATGAAGCGGAAACCACACCCAGCTCGCTCTGTGCCCATCAGGTTTGGAGCACACCACCTGTGATCAGCGTTGTTTATATGGAGCTCAGTGATCAGCAGAAAACAGCACAGAGGAAACCTGCGACTGCTCTCAGTGATTAAATTCACATCTCGTCAAGTCTGCTGTTCACAGATCAGGACGACCTGACGGCCAAGGCTGTTTATTAAAACATATTTTTATTGCCATTTTCTGAAGGAACAGAGCGATCAGTACGTCATAATTAACCACTTGAGTCACTGTCAGCTGAGACGAATAAAGAAAAGGAAGAACTAAAACAATAACACTACAACAGTTCTGACCGAGCAATCTGATTGGACAGGAGATACTGCACAAGTGCTGATATACAGTATGACAGCACTGGGACTTTTAACTCTGCATGTATCACTGCACTTTACAGGTGCTCTGAACCGTTAATCACGTTAACCATTGATTAGCCGACATTCAGAGATGAACTTCTTTCCACAAACAACAAACTTCACTTCACTTTGGAAGAAGACACAGCGTCCTGATTAAGCTGTTAACCCACCAGCATCACAAGACGCCAAGGTGACTGTCAACAGACTGATTTTTCTGGTCGATTGCTAAACACAGACACACAGATGTAGCCTACATGATACACAGCAGCTGGTCGGTGGTAACGTGTAGACCTACACAGAGCAGCGAGCTGGTGTGCAGGACTGTTTGTGTGTTGCTTGGCAACAGTTCTGGTGTCTAGATGTGAAACTATTTGTGTGGGCAGAGCCACAAAATCATTAAATAAAACATATCATTCCCTGATGTCACTTTTTACTGTTAATAAACTGTTGCTGTATACACCCAAGGCCGTGCTGTTGGACTGAAGATCTGCGCCGCAGCCTCGTCCCTACAACTGAATCACAGCTGTGCTGATATTCAGTCCAACAGCACGACCTTGAGACTTCTGTTGACAGGAAGTGACCACCATGAGACGGCGTATCATCTCTAGTCAACAACTCTCTGTGCTTCTGATCTGTAACGTTGACAGGAAGTGACCACCATGAGACGGCGTATCATCTCTAGTCAACAACTCTCTGTGCTTCTGATCTGTAACGTTGACAGGAAGTGACCACCATGAGACGGTGTATCATCTCTAGTCAACAACTCTCTGTGCTTCTGATCTGTAACATTGACAGGAAGTGACCACCATGAGACGGTGTATCATCTCTGTGCTTCGTTCTGATTTGCAGCTTTTCAGACTTATTTTGTGGCTGAATATAATTTGTAGCTTCTTAAAATCTGAATGAGGATAGTGATAGTGAGATACTGGCTACAGTGATGAAACAAAACCAGTATCAGATGGACTGTATTCATAATCAATACACCACAATAATATAAATAACCAGCGCCAATTCATCAGTCAATGAGAATGTGTGTGTGGGCGGGGCATAAGCACATACAGCCAGCAGCAGCAGCGACCCACCGTCTGACACCAGCACACTGTGAGGACAGAAACAGAGGCTCTGTGGGGACGGAGCACCTACTGCAGCAAGCCAACACGCCGTCTGTGGTCATTGTGACTTGACCAGCTGACTTCACTACAAGCTGATTGGCTGTTGAAACAGGTGACGTGCTTTAAAACCAGCCGCCGGCCATTTGACCAGCTTGAGTCGAGCTCAGACCGGCCAGTTCACACTGCTGACACTTTTCTCTGCAACGTTCTCAAACAGTTTTGTCTCGTTGTGAATCTTTGGTCTGAACTGGACTTTACATGCTGCAGATTTATAAAGAATTCAGGCTGAAGTAGAGTTTTTCCTTCTTAACAGTGAGATTGATGGTTGTGCTGAAAACAATTTCATCCGTGAAAATAAAAAGGAGTGACCTGCCCCCGTCTGTATAAACCCTGTGTTTTCCTCTGCATGGTGCTGTGTTGTTTATGGAAATGAAAATAAATGAAAGCAGCAGTGAATGAGTGAATCTGCTGACTCATTAAGCTCCAGTCTGTCAGAGAGCTCTGTCTTTTACCGACTGCCTCTGTCACTAACAGGCCGCCAACTTTCAGCACGCTGTGTCCCAGTTTAGGAGAGAAACTGGGCCTCGAGGTCTCGAGGTCCGTGAGTTTCTGGGTTTTTGGGAGATTCAGGTCAGGCGAAGCACCTGTAGCACAGAGTATGTGACATTTGCAGTACTGTTAAAAAACTGAAGTACTCACGGTTTTTCTTGTACATCAGAATCTCAAAGGAGTTCATCTCGTAGTTCTCAAAGGTCTGTCGAACCTTTTCAGTCATCTCCTTGTCAGTGAGCTCTCCGTACATGAAGCTGCAGGAGAAAACACAGTCCTGATACACCCACCATCTTACTGGTTACTGGTGCAGCAACAGCGTGTGTTCAGGTGTGCAGCTGTACCTGCAGGTGCTGCTCTTCTGCATCACCTCAGCTCGATGGTAACCGGACAGTTTGCAGAAGCCGTCGTTGCTGTAGACGATGGGCCAGTCCACGATCTGAGCGTTCCCCAGCACGAAGTTGGTATCTGACCACAGAAACCAGTCGGTTACAGTCAGCCCAGCTCAGTGCATCACACAACAAAACAAGTTCAGAGCATCAACATGTGGAGATTTTTTATGCAGCAATTTACAGATCACTACAAACTAGTAGTCACACAGTGAGAAAATGAAAACATGTAAAGAAATAAAAAAAGACTTGATACAACAACACTCGTTACATCATCAAATCACTGCCCTCTGAATCGTAACCAAATGGAATCGTGAGGTGCCTGGACATCCCCAACTCTAGAGTTCATGGCGACGTGTTTAAATGTTTTCTTTTATCCAGCAATCGCTCATAATGCTGAGCAGAAGGTAAGAAAACCAGAAAATATCCAGAAGATAAACCAGTGGGATTAAAAATAAGTAACTGACTGATTGCCAATTAAGATTTATCACCTAAGTGCTGCAGCTCTGCGTGGGGCTGAGCCATACGGACAAAAATTCATATCTCTGCATTTACAGGCTGAGCAGAGATACACGAGATATATCTTAGTATTTCCTACACAATGGCCACCATGTTTTCAGCTGGAGGTTAGAGGCACATTGGAGACGTCACAAGCACTTCTACGAAAACAGACTGTGATCCATCCATCCATCCATCCATCCATCCATCAATCCATCCATCTGTCCATCAATCCATCCATCTGTCCATCAATCCATCCATCCATCTGTCATCCATCCATCCATCAATCCATCCATCTGTCATCCATCCATCCATCCATCCATCAATCCATCCATCCGTCCATCAATCCATCCATCTGTCCATCAATCCATCCATCCATCTGTCATCCATCCATCCATCCATCCATCCGTCCATCAATCCATCCATCTGTCCATCAATCCATCCATCCATCTGTCATCCATCCATCCATCAATCCATCCATCCATCCATCTGTCCATCCATCCATCCATCCATCCATCATCCATCAATCTGTCCATCCATCCATCTGTCCATCATCCATCAATCTGTCCATCCATCCATCTGTCCATCATCCATCAATCTGTCCATCCATCCATCTGTCCATCATCCATCAATCTGTCCATCCATCCATCCATCAATCTGTCCATCCATCCATCCATCAATCTGTCCATCCATCCATCCATCAATCTGTCCATCCATCCATCCATCCATCCATCAATCTGTCCATCCATCAATCTGTCCATCCATCCATCTGTCCATCCATCCATCAATCTGTCCATCCATCCATCTGTCCATCCATCCATCAATCCGTCCATACATTCATCAATCTGTCCATCCATCCATCCATCATCCATCAATCTGTCCATCCATCCATCCATCAATCTGTCCATCCATCCATCCATCAATCTGTCCATCCATCCATCCATCAATCTGTCCATCCATCCATCCATCCCTATCATCCATCATCCATCAATCTGTCTGTCCGTCCATCCATCCATCCATCCATCCATCCATCATCCATCAATCTGTCCATCCATCCATCCCTATCATCCATCAATCTGTCTGTCCGTCCATCCATCCATCCATCCATCCCTATCATCCATCAATCTGTCTGTCCGTCCATCCATCCATCCATCCATCATCCATCAATCTGTCCATCCATCCATCCATCCATCATCCGTCAATCTGTCCATCCATCCATCCATCCATCCCTATCATCCATCATCCATCAATCTGTCTGTCTGTTCATCCATCCATCCATCATCCATCAATCTGTCCATCCATCCATCCATCCATCCATCATCCATCCATCCATCCATCCATCTGTCCATCCATCCATCCATCCATCCATCCATCCATCCATCCATCCATCCATCCATCATGTAGCTGATGTGAACCAGGGGTTACAGTGCTTCATATTTCGGGTGTTCACTGCTTCTTATTAATATTCAGTCTGGACACAAACAGGACAAACAGCTAACGGCCAATCAGAGACACAAACAGCACAGGAAGCTTTACTCCACTGTGTGTGTGTGTGTGTGTGTTTGTGTGTGTGTGTGTGTGTGTGACCTCTTTAAAACAAAGTCATAGAGCTGATACACCAATGAAACTCTATGAGTGACTTGGGCAGAAATCATGTTCATGGATTAAAGTTTTATTCACGTTTATACACGTCAAACTGTGTCAACTGGTAGATATCTGGCAAAACTGCTTGTTGGAGCTGTTCGGGGCTTTGTAGCAAGTCAGGGCTGAATTCTAACATGATCTCACTGAGTCCTCAAACCCAGATATGTGTTTTTGGTTACATGTCTAAAATAGACCCTTTTAGGAATGACATCACAGTGACATCATGTTATTACCTGGAGGTAAAGCTGCCTCTCCCCCACAGGGCTGTAGGCAGTGCTGGAACGATACTTTTAAAAAGTAACTGGTTATAGTAACTAGTTACTTTCTCAAAAAGTAACTGTGTTAGTAACTGAGTTACTGCACCATAAAAGTAACTAATTACCTGGAAAAGTAACTATATCGTTACTTTAAAAAAATAAAAAAAAAGCTCAAATATGTCAAATTGCTTGGACACGCCCCCCTAATGGAACTGTATGGAATGAAACTCAGCATTGAATATGTTAAATGAATGAAACTATAGAATAGAATTGATCATTATTATAAAACACTGTACACTTATCTACACTACACTGCAGAGAGAAAGGCGACGTTTGGAGAGCGAGCCCAAATGAGCAACTGAGCTTTAGAAACCAGCCCAAAGAACCGCAACCTACGACCACCAATATTTGTACGACTTTACAAAACAAGCCCACACAGCAACCCTGCTTGTGTGCTTGGGAATACCCTACTCTGCCTCTGATTGGTTTATGATGAAATTTTACACTCCCTAAGCCAATCATCATCACTTATGCTTCCCCCTCACCAAAGAGAAAAATACTCTAGAGCTCCGCTGGGAGGGAGCTTGCTTGGGTGAAAGCCGCTTCAGTGAACTCAAGTAAAGCTAACAGCACATTTTATTGTGAGTAACAGTAACGGCGTTATAACAGGGGAGACAGTAACGTTTTTGATTACTCGCTACTGAAAAAAGTAGCTCCATCAGTAACACTGTTTATTTATAACGCCATGTCGGCCAGTCTGGTCCCGTTGGTCAGTGTTTACTTATTCAAGTAACACTGGCGGTCCCGGAGAGTGAGTGACCTGACATGGTGCGTTGGTAAATTCAGTCTGACGCTCTACACTAAAATGAGAGCCCTGTTGGTGGAAGAAACGCAGCGTTATATTTCTACATGAATGAACCAACGGTTAAGTTAATCACACATTCACTCCGCTCGGCGCTCTGCTGCTCCGTCTCCACAGACAGAGTGTCCAGAGTGCGCTCTGCCACTCTGAGAGTGCGCTGCTCTGGATAACCCAACGCTACATTCAGACAGCGCTGCCAATTTATCAACGCTCCAGTTTGTGTCAGAGTCGCTCCCACACTCACAGTGAGTGTTTCTGAACGCACCACTCACATCATCTTCCTCCATTAGCAGCTAGTTTGTGTTAGCTGTTAGCAGCTAGTTTATGTTAGCTGCGTCACCTGTTACCTCCTTCCAGGCCTTTGATGTACCTGTCCCTGTCACACCACCACAAACAAAATAATAATAAACAAATTAATATATATTTGCTATTTTTTTCTGAACTTCACCTAAAATAACTTCAGCCTCAGCTTTGGAAAAGTCATTTTTCATTTGCTCCACATGTTCACAGGTCGACAGGATGCACCTGTCCACAGTAATTATCACCTCCATATATGGTGTCACTGGATATTCATGGGCAGGATGTATGCTAATTGCTGAATAGTGGTAGTGCGCTGTCAGTTTACGATTGTTTGGCGTTCATGAACATGAAGACGTGCCTATTGTGTCCCGTGGCGTTCATGAATCCGGTGTAGGTTTTTAATATCAAGGTTTTTTATGTGCAAATCTCTTCACAGATTTAACAACATTTCATAAATGAGACCGTTAGTCATTACATCCACTTAACTGATGTCTCGCCCCGCTTTACCTCTCTGAGCTACTCCATCCCTATGCTCCTGCTCGGAGGAAGCTCCGATTGGATAGAGCTTTTTCTGTTGCTGCTCCCGAACTTTACGAACGACCTACCTTTGCACATCAGACAAGACCTCACTGTCCAATTTTAAAACTCATCTTAAAACCCATTTTTATTCCTTGACTTTCAACTCAGCGTGAGACTCTGCTCTTGTTTTAGTGTTTTTATTGTTTATAATTGTTTGTTTTATGTCTTATGTTTTTATGTTTATGTACAGCGCTTTGTTTCGGCTGTTGTTGTTTTTAAAGTGCTCTATAAATAAAGTTGAGTTGAGATCATTATGTATCCAAAATCTCCTTGTGTAGATATTTTGTGAAAGCGCCGACAGTCAGCTCTACAAATATCGTCACGATATCAGTATCAAAAATAAAGTGAAATCCAGGAGCTGGTGTTTTGACTTGCAAAGCTTTCATGCACAGTAACGCAGAGCGCAGTCTGTCTCTCCTCTCTACTGAGCTCCTGTGTGTGTGAGAGCAGGAGCTGAGCCCTGCCCAGGGCGAGACATCAGACGCCATGAGCCACAGTAAAATGCAGCATGAAAGTTTTTATTTGTTATTTACTGAGGTTATGAGCGCTTGTTTCATTCAGCTCAGTGTGGAGCCTTTTGCATTTTGCTGTGGCACACCGTGTTTGTTTTTTGTTGTTGGTGTAAACACTCTGCTGAAAGGAGAGACGGACCAACAGCTTCTCATCCCACATCGTTACATATCACCGCCTGGTCAGTGGACTTTCACGTCTACTTATTACATGCTCGCCTTTCTGCTTTTGCTGTTGATATACCAGGACGCCACGACCAATAACGAAATGTCGACAATAGCACATGGTTAGGTTTAGAAAAAACCCCATATGGTTTGGTTCTTAGTAGGGCTGACCCAAAAAATTCGAAGCTTCGTTCGATGGCACAGGATTCGATTGTGAAAAAAAAAAATTAGAAGCTTCGCCGTTTTTTTCCCGTTTTTTGGGGGGAGGCCTTAAACGCAACACTAACACCGTCAACGAGCCACGAGCCACTCAGAGCTGCTCTGAGTCTGGTGTCAGAGACACTTCTGATCCTCTGAGTTGCGCATCTGTTTGATTGTGTTGCAGTGTGCGCAGAGAGTTTTAATTTAAGGTGCTCACAGACTCGGGCGCACTATAAGCGGAGTGTTGAGCGCACTTCCGCGTTGTAGCTCCAATAAAAATGTCTGTGAAACACCACATTACCCCCAATTCTTGCACGTTTCTGTCATGGCGATGTGAAAAATACATGTTGAGCCGTCTTTTGAGTGACACTGGTGCGCAGAGCGGAGTCCGCACGGTCGTAAAATCTGAGCTAGATCGAGTGTTTGGTTTGTCTGTTCTGGGCTACTGTAGAAACATGGCGGTCCAACATGGTGATCTCTGTAGACCTGCTATGGACTGTGGACATGATCGGACCCTGAGAACAGAGATACACTACTGTTGCACGCTAATATGCTAAAGCTGACAATTGCGTGCAGTTCTCAAATTTTACGTGCACCGTGCATATGTATGGCTAGCCCCCTAACCCTAACCCTATTCAAACCCTACACACACACACAAACAGACGGCTCTGTAAACACACATACAGGAACACATTTATCTCTGTCAGCCATGTGCTTCCTGTTGAAGTGATGCAGTTCAACGAGCAGCAGATCTGCCTCAGTCAGGCTGCTGCTTAATTCACTGTGATGATAAACTACGGCTGAACAATCAATTAACACCACGTCACGCCGCTCAGCCCGATTCACCCCAATTAATGAAAAGACAAGGGATGGAGTCGAACTTTAAACTCTGACAAACTGCTGGCGGCCCCGAGAGGCTGCAGTGTTCATTACCGCACACAGCGGGGAGCATTTGTCCTGGTGGTGGCGCTAGAGGGAGGGTCAGGAAATGTCTTAATGAGCTTCTTGTGGGGTTAAGGCCAAGTTCTCTGCTTCGTCTGAAAAACGTCACGTCAGGAAGAGTCAGTAATTCACTGTTATCGATCATAAACAGAATGAAGTTGTAATGAAATAGTGATGTGAGGCTATTATGATACAGAATAGAGGGAGGAGTGGCTCATGACAAACTTTGTTTTGGTCTGCAGGCAGTGCACAACAGCAAACCTAGCGGTGAAACGATTTCGCTTTTTGCCCGTTTAACGCGTCTCAAAGTATTGTGAACATAACAGAGTACAATATGAATTGAGGTTGTCATTTCTAATAATGACAAGCAACATTTCTGTGCAATATCTTATTTACAAAGACACTAGGAGCAGTCAGAAGGGGGTGGAGATTTCAATTAGTACCTTTGAAAAGGTCTGAGCTACTAATGTTTGATGAATGCTGAAATACTGTTAAATTTTAAGTGTGTGAAGGCAAATGGTGGAGCAGCTGCAACAGTCCGGTGGAAGTTCAAGAAATAACATCACTTTACTTTAATGCAGCCTTTAAAACCAGGAAAACAAATCCAAATGTTGTAATCCAAAATCTAATACAACATCTGTATCTATATTACAGGTCAGAGCATGGGGAGGGACACGTGCACGTCTGTCAGTGATATAAAGTGTTTTAAGAAGCAGAAACAGATGAAGCAGTGAGATCAGAGCTGAACTAAAAACACAGGCTACCCATCACCACCTGACTCTGCTGTGATCACTTTGTGTTTCTACTGTGTACCTGACTGACTAAAGACTGATTCAACTCATGTTACTTTGAACTTATGGGTAATTCTAACGTTTTGGTGCTCAAAACAGGAACAGCAGCACAAACTAAATGTTGTTCACCATCACTGCATCGAGGCAGAGACCGACAGGTGTCCCAAAATCTGGACAAATAAAACCTGCATGCAGAGATATCTCTGAGGACGAGTCAGAAATCATGTGTTTGCTCTCTGTCATTTTGGAGACTGGCTCTTCAACGTTCCTCTTAAATGACACTTCTATAAAGTTCTCAGTTTAAGGAATCTTTGGTTTGTTATTTGTGAAGCCTCCATGTCCCATCATGCTCACTGTACGTGCATACCTCAGTGGACTTTTAGACTTTATGTGTTGTTATTTTGACTGTTGAAGAACACTTTGTCACAAAGTTGGAGTTAAATGTTTTTCAGCAGTGTGAGAATCACATTTAGTTTAATACTAATACACAGACTAGAGTTGTATCCAGCAGAATTCAGTGACCTACTAAATAGTTAAAGTACATTTAAGATGTTGCTGAGCTGGCACACCTATTTTAATATTTCATATTACTATTCCCTTTACACAGACCTACATTAGGCCATATACATACTCTATATATATGGAAATAAAATAGGGCTGCAAATAACGATTGCTTTCATTGACGATTAATCTATTGATTATTCATCTATCGAGCAAATAGACAGCTTCAAATATATATTCAGTTCATGATGAGAAAGCAGTAAATTCTCACATTGGAGAAACTGTAACCAGCAAAACCTGTCGCCTGACAAATAATTACAAAATAGTTGCCGATTAATTTTCTGTCTGTTGGCTTGTTGTTTAAATGTGAATTTTGAGGTTGATTTATATGAAGTCAAACGTAGGGGAGGCAAGGCAACATGAGAAGGAAATTACTACTTAACTTTCTCAAATTTAAGGTAAATATATGTGCTACTTTGAATATATGAAGCATCATCAAAATATATACTTGTTAGTTTTTAAATATAAATGTAAACCTTGGTTAACTCTGCCTGCATCAAGCAGAATGCAGGGTAGAGAAGATGTACAGCACACAACCTTTAAAAATATGCTTCAACATGAAAATATGTAGAAAATACCAAAATATCTGTTCCTGCAGTTCAAGGTGAGTTACATTTAAGACGTTTTAAGATTTTTTCATAAGCCACTCACAATGAAATTTACGAATTTACAATTTTGTTTTTTACAATAACCTAAACTTAATTAAAAACAAAAAACAAACAGGAAGTGACATCAATTATTTCAGGGCATTTTAGCTCAAACGTTTGTTGCAACATAAAACTATCTGCCGTTCGTTGGCGAGTTTTCGTGGTGTTTTGGTTTGGCTTCTCAGACGTTAATAAGACAGACAGTCTAAGGTAAATTATTTTACAAAAACATCTGTTACAATTATTTTGAAATTTTACATATTCATAAAATCCTATTCCCCAAGTCTGAGAACTTTTAAGACTTTTGGACTTTTGAAGGTTGTTTTAATACATTTTAATACCAGCTAAGGCCTTATTATTAGATTAATAAATGAAATACCTTGTCAGGCTTTTTAAGGATCCTCGGGAGGGAACCCTGTGTAGTATTTTGCCTCTATGATCAGAATACAGGGTCGAAGGTGTACATAAAGGTAATCATGCTGAGAATGTGTAGAACATATCAAGATACAGCCTTTGTACGAACTAGCATTTTTAAATGAATGTAAACCCAGGCTAACTACATGAACTACATGGCCTAATATAACGTCATAAAATTAAGGTAAATATGCTAGTTTAGAATATAAACATATATTAAAACGATGAGAACAGATTTAATGTAGATCTCGGCTAGTATCAGGTGGGAAACGAAGGTAAACATGCGCTCTGGTGGGTTTAACATGAAAATATAACAAGTGTAAGACATGTGAAAGTGCGTGACGTCTGAATGAGACACTGGTTGATTTCAGGTGAAGATCAATTCTGCAGCCTGTGATGAAGACAAACACCGGAAGTGAAGCTAATTAACGTTAGCTTACTACAAAGGTAAGGCGCCAGGCACGTGCAGGTTTTGTGGAATGAGATGAGCCTATCACAGAGCAGCTGTGTGATGATGAAACAAGCGAACAGAGCCACGAGACGCTCCCCGCCACACACACACACACACACACACACACACACACACACACACACACACACACAGGCTGTGTAAACCGGACTGAACCGGATCCTACCGTTGGACCTGCGGACGATGTTCTCCAGGAAGGTGTTCTGAGGGGCCACGAGACCCCGCCGTCCTCCCGCCATCCTGCCGTCCTCCTGCAGCGCGAGGCACAGCTGCTTCCCGCCGCTCACATATCTGATGCTGCACGAGCCCCGCGCGCTGTGGAGTAGGAGCCTCGCTCTCCCGCGCGCTCTCTCTCTCTCTGTCAGCACGCTCCTCATTGGCAGATGAGAGCAGCCTCCGCGAGGCGGTCTGCGGTCCTCACAGCTTAGGACAGACTGAGAGACAGGGACACACAGACAGGTAGACAGACATGGGTGAAGACAGAGTCAGACGGACAAGTGGAGGGAGACAGAAAGAGAGAGGGACAGACAAGTGGAGGGAGACAGACAGAGACAGACAGGTAGAGAGACAGACAGACAGACAGACAGGTGGAAACAGACAGGTAGAGACAGACAAGTGGAGGGAGACAGAGAGAGGGAGGGACAAAGAGAGACAGACAGACAGACAGACAGGTGGAGACTGACAGGTACAGACAGACAGACAGACAGCGACAGACAGACAGACAGCGACAGACAGATGGAGACAGATGGATAGAGACAGAGACAGACAGGTAGAGACAGATCGATAGAGACAGACAGACAGGTAGTGACAGAGACAGACAGGTGGAGACAGATCGATAGAGACAGACAGACAGGTAGAGACAGAGACAGACAGGTGGAGACAGATCGATAGAGACAGACAGACAGGTAGAGACAGATCGATAGAGACAGACAGACAGGTAGAGACAGAGACAGATAGGTGGAGACAGATCGATAGAGACAGACAGACAGGTAGAGACAGAGACAGACAGGTAGAGACAGAGACAGACAGGTAGAGACAGACAGGTAGAGACAGAGACAGACAGGTGGAGACAGATCGATAGAGACAGAGACAGACAGGTAGAGACAGAGACAGACAGGTAGAGACAGACAGGTAGAGACAGAGACAGACAGGTGGAGACAGAGACAGACAGGTAGAGACAGACAGGTGGAGACAGAGACAGACAGGTGGAGACAGACAGGTAGAGACAGAGACAGACAGGTGGAGACAGAGACAGACAGGTGGAGACAGACAGGTAGAGACAGAGACAGACAGGTAGAGACAGACAGGTAGAGACAGAGACAGACAGGTGGAGACAGACAGGTAGAGACAGAGACAGACAGGTGGAGACAGAGACAGACAGGTAGAGACAGACAGGTAGAGACAGAGACAGACAGGTGGAGACGATATCATCGTCACGGAGGATACGACCCAAACATGAGAAAATAATTAGAAAAAGAGAAAATTAAAAAATAAACAAACAAGGAAATAATACTGTGATATAATTTTAAAATGTAATAATAATAATAATAATAATAATAATGATAATGATAATAACAAGAATAATAATAATAATGATAATAACAACAATAATAATTAATAATATGATAATAATAACAACAATAATAATAATAATAATAATGATAATAACAACAATATAATAATAATAATTTTTCTTTTATTTGTGAGACTTTTTGTACCAAGTGGCTCGTTGTCTTGTTCTCCATGTTTTTGGTGGAACGCTGTGAGAGCAGCTCAAGAAAAGTGATGTCGCTCTGGTTTCAAAGGATCATGGGAAAATAAATCCCTGCTGATGGTTTTATAGTGCGTGAGCTGTCTGTCTGTCTGTCTGTCTGTCTGTCTGTCTGTCTGTCTGTCTGTCTGTCTGTCTGTCTGTCTGTCTGTCTGTCTGTCTGTCTGCTGAGCTCTTCCTCCATGACCACACATGAGCTCATTAAACACAAATCAGAACAAACCAGCATTTGTTTCACAGCTGGTTTGTTCTGGTGCCAACACACACACACCTGAGAGGACCCTGTCTGACAGCACTCAAGTCCACACACACACCAGCTGTCAAGCACCGTCTGTCCCCTGGCAGGATGGACCGTGTGTCCCCCGTGTGTCCCCTGGCAGGATGGACCTTATGGACCGTGTGTCCCCCGTGTGTCCCCTGGCAGGATGGACCTTATGGACCGTGTGTCCCCTGGCAGGATGGACCTTATGGACCGTGTGTCCCCCGTGTGTCCCCTGGCAGGATGGACCGTGTGTCCCCTGGCAGGATGGACCGTGTGTTCCCCGTGTGTCCCCTGGCAGGATGGACCTTATGGACCTTGTGTCCCCCGTGTGTCCCCTGGCAGGATGGACCTTATGGACCTTGTGTCCCCTGTGTGTCCCCTGGCAGGATGGACCGTGTGTCCCCCGTGTGTCCCCTGGCAGGATGGACCTTATGGACCTTGTGTCCCCCGTGTGTCCCCTGGCAGGATGGACCTTATGGACCGTGTGTTCCCCGTGTGTCCCCTGGCAGGATGGACCTTATGGACCTTGTGTCCCCCGTGTGTCCCCTGGCAGGATAGACCGTGTGTCCCCCGTGTGTCCCCTGGCAGGATGGACCTTATGGACCTTGTGTCCCCCGGCAGGATGGACCTTATGGACCTTGTGTCCCCCGTGTGTCCCCTGGCAGAGGTTGGGACCCTCAGGTTGGGACCCAGCACTGTGTACAGACAGATCCAGTTGATCCTGTTAAGAGGATCCAGATCTGAGCTGAAGTGAATTTACATGACAGGACGGACAGTTTGAGTGTCTGGGTGAAGCACCATGTGTCCCCGTGTGTCCCCCGTGTGTCCCCCGTGTGTCCCCGTGTGTCCTCTCTGTCTGCAGGACACACTGTTGACTGCCGTCAGATCGCTGTGCGGTGTCTCCCCCTGCTGGTCAAACAGAGTCAGTGCAGGAACAGCGACTGAAAAACAAGGACAGAAAACGAAACGTCCGCGCTGAATCTTCAACATGACATCACTTTGAGTTCATATGATGTGCTGACGTCACCATGTTTGATCCGTGAATCAGCTGAGACATGTTTTCATCAGAGATCAGGATGTTTACACTTTGATTTCTGGGTCATCTTCATCATTTCCGGGTGTTTCAGACTCCATTTTGCTCCTAATGATTCTGATGGGACTTTTTCTGCTGTTGAATCTCAGTTTTTATTTTATTTCCGATGTATTTTTATTTTAGTTTATTAGTGTGTGTGGGCGGAAGGATCTGCTGCCACAGACGCCGCAGCAGCTGGAGTCTCACAGCGGTGCGTAAAAAGCCTTCCGCCGCGGTGGTTAGACCCCGCTCAGCCACCGCGTTACGCGGGAGGAACAGCCGGCACATGGGCCGTCGTGCACCCTGACACTGCCTCAAACGCAGAGGAGCCTGTTCGCTGGCACAGCTGACGTGTTTGAGCCGCACTGAGCCTTTATGAGGCGGTGGCAGCGGAGACAGCAGCGCGACAGCGACACGGCCGGAGCAGCGGCGAGTGAGCGAACAGCAGCAGACGAAAACCTCCAGCTCCTGCTGACATTTTCTGTCCCGACACGGCGGCTTCAAATCGGCGAATCTGAGCGGAGAGATGCCGGGCATGATGGATAAAGGCTCCGAGTATCTGGGCAAGGGTCGCTCTAACGGCACCAAGAGTCCGTCCAACGCTTCTAACGGACATTTCTCTGACGAAAGCGGCAGCGACGACGAACACGGTGAGTATAGCCTCGAACAGCCTCCCGTCGCTCCGTGTGTGCGCGTTAAAAACGACATCGTGTGTGTATTAACTCAGTGTGTTGTGTTCATGCGGGTGTGTTCCAGATGTGGGGATGCGGGTCGGAGCTGATTATCAGGCCAACATTCCCGAGTTCGAGCCCGGTGAGTTTTTCCTGGTTTGTAGCTACCTGAGTGACGGACGGTGGTAGCCTCGGTACATGTACAGTAACACACACACACACACACACACACACACACACACGGTGCGCTCAAACCGTGACAGTTCATTAAGTCAGCGTTAATAAAGAAACAGGAGCCGAGGCTACCTCCGCTCTCACTCACATTTAGTTTGTTTGTAAGGAAGCTTCATGGAGTTGGGTTGTTTTCATTGCTCCTTATTTTCCCTCCACAGACATTAATTAACAGAGCATAAGACATTATATCATCATCATCATCATCATCATTATTATTATTATTATTATTATGAAAGTGTTAATTAATTAATTAATTAATAATAACCACTTTATGCATTTACCCATCATGAGTGGATGCACGCTTCCTTCTGCACCGTGATGCATTAAAACAATGGCAGAAAATATTAATTTAAAGCTCCAGTGTGTCAGATTCAGCAGGTCATACACAGAACAATCAGCTGGACATCAGAATCACTGTGTTTTCGTTCCCTCAGAATGAGCTGTTTATATCTACACAGGGAGCAGGTCCTGTCCACAGACATCACCCTGCTGCACCGCCATGTTTCTACAGTAGCCCAGAAGGAACAAACCAAACACTGACTCCAGATAGAGACATTCATGTTTTCACATTTTCATGTCAGCCACCACAGTCAGCAGCTGCTCTGTGACAAGCAGTGTCAGCAAAACAGACATTTTAACATGAAGCTGCTTCATTCAGTGTGTTCGCTGGTTTAAATCTCATTTAGAAAACACACAGCACAGGATCCACACTGAAAATGTGCGCATGGACAAAAAATCTTCATCAGTTTGTGAAAGCAGGCTGGAGAAGTTTCAGCTGGTTGCAATCTGTAGACGTCACTGTGAGACACCAATAAACCCACTGACTCTGACACACTGCTTCTTTAAGCCATTTATGATCTGGCGACTGACTAAATGTCAAACTGGCAGCGCGATCGTTTCACAGAAACGCCGCATTAGTAAAATGTTTCACCTCAAAGTCTGTGCAGATAACCAGACTGTTGGTCTGCAGTGTGGTCTGGAGACAGTGGGTACTACACGGAGCCTATTGCTTGGTCACTGAGATGTTTAACCCCAGAGTGACCTGGTTGACGCGCCGACTGTAGTTTGATTTACCGTACGCTGTGTTGCTTCTCTGTTGAATCCACAGGTTGTTCTTGGTTGCAGCAAAACAATTTATTTCTTCCATGCAAGTGTGAACAAAGTCCATTTAGTTCCAACAGAGACCAAACTCTCTGCATATGTGACAAACATTTAGCACCGGAGCAGTCGAAAACCAGCGGCAGGTTGTGTCTGAGGTTGCGAAGCAACCTTAACCAGCAGCGTATCATCGCCTGTTTACCTGACATCCCGAGGTCAGAGCTGATCTACTTCCTGTTTGTGTGTGGGACAGATGTGTCAGCTCTGCACTAACATGATCAACTTCTCCTCCATGTTTATCACACACTGATATTTTCTGAAGAAGCAAAGATATCTGTGGGCTGTGATTGGTTGGTCCTCGTCACATGACGTGGTGCAGCTGATGTGCTCCAAATGTTGAAGTGTTTATCTCAGGGTGCAGCCATCACACCTCGTAAAATAGGTGGTCAGGAAGGCGTGTGCTGTGACAGCGTCACTCCGGCGTTTGAGCGCGCCTGCCGCACATCCACATTGACAGCAATGAATTTGAGGGCACAAAAGGCGGCATGTGTACGGCCCCTTATTCAGCTTTGGACAGCTTCCTCCAGAGCCACAGAACATATTTGATCCTAGTTTAAACTGAGCGTTTGGAGTGAAGTTGGTGGAATGAGCCTTTAAAGTTGAGTGTTCTTCCTGTTTGTTCAGGTTCCACTAAGTACACGGACAAAGACAGCGGAGGGATGCTGGTTTGGTCTCCGTATCACACCATCGTTGATTCCAAGTGTAAGTTGCCTTTGTGCACACAGCTGCAGTCCTCTGTCAGGTCCTCAGATCACACTGAACTGACCGTGTGTGTGTGTGTGTGTGTGTGTGTGTGTGTGTGTGTGTGTGTGTGTGTTTTCCTCCACAGTGGACGAATACATCGCTTTAGCCAAAGAGAAACATGGATACAACGTGGAGCAGGTGAGAACGTCCTGTTTCTCTGTGTCCGTCCTCAAACACGTCGTCTTTCTCCCTAAAACTCCCAAAACATCTGGAGCCAGACGTACACATGAAATCATCCGTACGCCTTTTCCCACATATAAAGTGGTATGTGAACGCTTCACGCAGACTTCAGACCAGCGTACACTCATGTGGACTGGTGGGCGGAGTCATACAACCACACGGTGGGGATTGTAGTTCTTTATTATCTGGTGTGTCACGTTCAGTGTTGCGGACGAGTCAAAAATCAGGTAACAACAGAAAGCAGGATGGAGGACAGTGAAAATGTTACAGAGGTTACTTCCTTTTTATGTCTCCTCACCAG
This sequence comes from Epinephelus awoara, assembly GCA_035609425.1. Lineage (NCBI taxonomy): Eukaryota > Metazoa > Chordata > Actinopteri > Perciformes > Serranidae > Epinephelus > Epinephelus awoara. The sequence continues at coordinate 47,395,864 of CM069295.1, forward strand.
CGACAGTTGTGACTAGAGGTATTAAAATATGATGAAGAACTTTTAAACGCTGTAGGGCTGTAGTCTCCTGATTGATTATTTGGTCACTATTGCTCTCGTCCGACCAAATTCTCATTGGTCGAATAATCGCCGTGTTACTTTCATAAGGAGAAAAGTGCAACATCAACAGCTTTCCAGGATTAATCCATTATTTCCTGTGGCGGGGGACAGGCTGAGTTACCTGTGAAAATGAGGGTGTTTTCAAAACGTTGAACTCGTCCACTCTCACGCTGAGCATTGCGGTGACGCAGACCTCCTGTCTGTCTCTGTGAGCTGAAACCATTTCCCTCAGTGGAAACAAAGCTTTGATTTACTTTAACTTCACAGATAAGAAACAATAAATTGTGAAGACAATAAAGCCTCCACAAAAATAGCATTTTAAGTCCTGTGTGTGATTTATCCTGGCTGAAATATGAGCAGAGGAAATCTCAGCTAGCTGCTAGGCTAATTTATACAATGTAAAATGCCATAGACTTGTGCTAATAACGTTAGCATGTTGTATTTGTGGGGAAAATGTGTCCAGATAAAGACAAGTGTTTGTCTGTGAATGCTGCGAGTTATAGTGAAGCTGATTTGTGTTTGAAACTGTCTCTATGAAGCCATGTTTAATGTGTGTTTAATGTGTGTTTTGAATCAACATAACTTTACAGCACTTCACAGAGTCCTCCACTGCCGACTAGTGTTTTGGAGGTGTAACTGCAGAGTGACACAGACACAACACTGCAGGAGTAAAAATAACATGTTATTTTTCGCCATGACTAATCAATTAGTTGAACATTATGTGCGACTTTAGTCGACCAAGATTTTCTTGAGTTGACTACAGCCCTACTATTTTGTGCCTCCTGTGTGTGTGTGTGTGTGTGTGTGTGTGTGTGTGTGTGTGTGTGTGTGTGTGTGCAGGCGCTCGGCATGCTCTTCTGGCACAAACACAACATCGAGAAGTCTCTGGCCGACCTGCCGAACTTCACCCCGTTTCCAGACGAGTGGACGGTGGAGGACAAGGTGCTGTTTGAACAGGCCTTCAGCTTCCACGGGAAGAGCTTCCACCGCATCCAGCAGATGGTAAACACAGTAATGTTCCTGCGTTACAGCCACGGAGACGAGTATGTTTACTGCCACTCTCTGCACCGCTCTGCATACATCTGACGGCTGTGGCTTCTTCCTGTCTCCTTCAGTTACCGGACAAATCCATCTCCAGTCTGGTAAAGTACTACTACTCCTGGAAGAAGACCCGCTCCAGAACCAGTTTGATGGACCGTCAGGCTCGTAAACTGGCCAACAGGAGCAACCAGGACGACAGGTACGCCTCACTGATCAGCTGTGACAACCTCAGAGCGCTTCTGTCCCAAAACGTCCGCTTATGAAGAAAGAAATGGATCGATAACAGTCCAACACCATCTGTGGCTCGTGCATTAGCGTCTCGCAGCTCTGTAGCACTCACAGGTTCCACCGGAGTTTGTAAAAGACTAAATCTGTTTGTGATCTGTGTGCGAAGAGTGAAATGAGCCATCAATGAAAAAACCATGTCAGATGAGTCTGTGGAATCATTTTAAAGTAAGTATTGAAAAGAAAGTTTTTGTGTCAGTCCCAGCAGGTTTGAACAGCAGGTGGCGCTGCTGCTCCGCTGCGTTTGTTAGACTGAAGCGTGAGAGGCGGAGCTTCAGAGGAGCAGGGTCTGCTGCTATTGGTCAGATCAAAGATAGAAAGACAGAAGCTGCGTCTCCGTTTCACTCTGAAAACTCTGAGCAGGGTTCGAGTCTGAGGGCGTTTCAGGACCACTGTGAGTAATTAATAAACAAAAATCCGGAGTCGGGGTAGGGGCGATATATTCCTAGAAAAAACTCTGAATTTTACTAAAGCTGTTAATTTACGATAAAAACATTCATTGAGATTTTATTATAATGAGTATAGTCAGCACCCCCCGCCCCCAACAGGATAAGTGGTTACGGAAAATGAATGAATGAATATATGAATGATTAATATATTTAATTGATATCAAGTAATATGATTATATAATAATGCATATTATATATAATTTATTGAGGTGTTAATCACCAGTTTCATCACCCATACAACATCTTATCGATTCTTTGGACAACAAAACAATATTTGCAGGTGTTGCAAAGTCTGCCACGATACAATTTGAGGGTCCTGCGATCGATATGAGACGATATCATCTGATCATTTAACTCAGTCTGTTCCAGAAGAAGCTGCTGCAGCTTTATTTGTTACTTTGGGCCATAAAAGATAAAAACAACATATAAATAATAACAACAGTAAAGTTGACTTTAACCTGACTCCACTAACACACAGGAAACAGCACATGGATCAGTTAACCTTCAGGGCTTTCTGTCAGACATCTTTTCATTTGACCCCAAACCATCATCTTTTTCCGAAAACTTTAGGACGATCTGTCTCAAAGTCCTGAAGACAAACTTGTGTCTCAAAGTCCTGAAGACAAACTTGTGTCTTAAAGTCCTGAAGACAAACTTGTGTCTCAAAGTCCTGAAGACAAACTTGTGTCTTAAAGTCCTGAAGACAAACTTGTGTCTTAAAGCCCTGAAGACAAACTTGTGTCTCAAAGTCCTGAAGACAACCTTGTGTCTTAAAGTCCTGGAGACAAACTTGTGTCTTAAAGTCCTGAAGACAAACTTGTGTCTTAAAGTCCTGAAGACAAACTTGTGTCTCAAAGTCCTGAAGACAAACTTGTGTCTCAAAGTCCTGAAGACAAACTTGTGTCTTAAAGTCCTGAAGACAAACTTGTGTCTCAAAGTCCTGAAGACAAACTTGTGTTTTAAAATCCTGGAGACAAACTTGTGTCTCAAAGTCCTGAAGACAAACTTGTGTCTCAAAGTCCTGAAGACAAACTTGTGTTTTAAAATCCTGGAGACAAACGTGTGTCTCAAAGTCCTGAAGACAAACTTGTGTCTCAAAGTCCTGAAGACAACCTTGTGTCTTAAAGTCCTGAAGACAAACTTGTGTCTTAAAGCCCTGAAGACAAACTTGTGTCTCAAAGTCCTGAAGACAACCTTGTGTCTTAAAGTCCTGAAGACAAACTTGTGTCTTAAAGTCCTGAAGACAAACTTGTGTTTTAAAGTCCCGAAGACAAACTTGTGTCTCAAAGTCCTGAAGACAAACTTGTGTCTTAAAGTCCTGAAGACAAACTTGTGTCTCAAAGTCCTGGAGACAAACTTGTGTCTCAAAGTCCTGAAGACAAACTTGTGTCTTAAAGTCCTGAAGACAAACTTGTGTTTTAAAATCCTGGAGACAAACTTGTGTCTCAAAGTCCTGAAGACAACCTTGTGTCTTAAAGTCCTGAAGACAAACTTGTGTCTTAAAGTCCTGAAGACAAACTTGTGTTTTAAAGTCCCGAAGACAAACTTGTGTCTCAAAGTCCTGAAGACAAACTTGTGTCTCAAAGTCCTGAAGACAAACTTGTGTCTTAAAGTCCTGAAGACAAACTTGTGTCTCAAAGTCCTGAAGACAAACTTGTGTCTTAAAGTCCTGAAGACAAACTTGTGTTTTAAAATCCTGGAGACAAACTTGTGTCTCAAAGTCCTGAAGACAACCTTGTGTCTTAAAGTCCTGAAGACAAACTTGTGTCTTAAAGTCCTGAAGAAAACCTTGGGTCTTAAAGTCCTGAAGACAAACTTGTGTTTTAAAATCCTGGAGACAAACTTGTGTCTCAAAGTCCTGAAGACAACCTTGTGTCTTAAAGTCCTGAAGACAAACTTGTGTCTTAAAGTCCTGAAGACAAACTTGTGTCTTAAAGTCCTGAAGACAAACTTGTGTTTTAAAGTCCCGAAGACAAACTTGTGTCTCAAAGTCCTGAAGACAAACTTGTGTCTCAAAGTCCTGAAGACAAACTTGTGTCTTAAAGTCCTGAAGACAAACTTGTGTCTCAAAGTCCTGAAGACAAACTTGTGTCTTAAAGTCCTGAAGACAAACTTGTGTCTTAAAGTCCTGAAGACAAACTTGTGTTTTAAAATCCTGGAGACAACCTTGTGTCTTAAAGTCCTGAAGACAAACTTGTGTTTTAAAATCCTGGAGACAAACTTGTGTCTCAAAGTCCTGAAGACAACCTTGTGTCTTAAAGTCCTGAAGACAAACTTGTGTCTTAAAGTCCTGAAGACAAACTTGTGTCTTAAAGCCCTGAAGACAAACTTGTGTCTCAAAGTCCTGAAGACAACCTTGTGTCTTAAAGTCCTGAAGACAAACTTGTGTCTTAAAGTCCTGAAGACAAACTTGTGTTTTAAAGTCCTGAAGACAAACTTGTGTTTTAAAGTCCCGAAGACAAACTTGTGTCTCAAAGTCCTGAAGACAAACTTGTGTCTTAAAGTCCTGAAGACAAACTTGTGTCTCAAAGTCCTGAAGACAAACTTGTGTCTCAAAGTCCTGAAGACAAACGTCTCCAGACAGTCATAACACAACAGGATCATTTAACACAAGTATCAAACTCAGCTCAGTAACAACTGTCGGGGTTCACAGACATGTCAGTTGTGTTTTTGTTCGTCACTCATCATTAGCTTTAGCATGTTTACATAAGTTAGCCTAGCAGCTAGCAGACTTTTTCCTGTACTTACAGCTTATGAAATACATGTGATGTTATTTTTCTTCCTCACTGGTGGTTTCAGTCTCTGCGTCTCCTGACAGAACAGCTCGCTTGAATTTCAGCATGAACGTTTTTTCAGCCGAGCATTGCTAAAACAGCAGCTGATGTTTCTGTAGGGAGAAGTTAGCGGAGTCAGATGGCGGTCCAGGCAGGAAGCTTAACGTCCTGTTTTATCTCGTAACATTACTGTTTCCATATGACGTGTTCTTTGTCTGTTGACCCATATTGTCTCTGAAATCTAAAACATTTCCACTCTGCTAATTTATTCCCGAGTTAACAACATTATCCATCTGTGTTGTTGTTGTGATGACGTGAACTGACTGAATTTTGACTTCCTGCTGTTGTTGCCACAGTGACGAGGAGATGGAGGAAGCCAATCCCATAGAAGCCAACGACAGCGACTACGACCCCAACAAGGAAACCAAGAAAGAGGTAAATGGACACACCTGAGCCGCCACTCCTCTTACCTGTCACTCTGTCCATCCTCGATTCCTTTCCTCGCCTTCTCTCCTCACATCTTAGTACCTCCCACCTGAGATACAAGCAGAGGTGGCAAACATGGCTGGCCTGACACTCTTTCCTTTAGCTCGTAAATAACAAGAATGATCTGTCTCTCTGTTTCTCACACACATACACATCTAATCATTAATAAACAGTGTGTTTTATTTGGTAGGAAAACATCACACGAGCAAAAATAAGTTATGTGAGTTCTCTAGTGCCTACTTTGTACCAACTGCAGCCTGTGTCTAAGTTTAAACACTCAGGTTTCTGTTTTGTTCTTTAAATATTTATCCTGCTCAGAAACATTCACCTGAAGCTATTAAACAACAACTTTAATTTAAAAAAGGTTGTTAAAAAACAGTGACAATATTCTGGTGATTAAAATGTTCTGAAGCTCAAATCTGAGGCTGTTGTGTAAATAGCTTTCCAATGAATAACAACAAAAGCAACTTCTGATCGGCCCGTATCAATTTCAGGCTTAAAACACTAACTTCCTGATTAAAACACACCCACTTCCGGCCCAAGCCCCACCCCCTCTGAGCACGGATACAGACACACATAATGGTGCACTCGCTCATCCCTAGTAGACACATAAAGCAGCTGTGTGTCTTTCCTCCACCTGCAGAACCAGGTGGAGCCGGTGGTGCCGGGCTCGAAGGTGGCTCTGGGTCGACGGGAGCACCAGACCCTACAGCACCGACACCACCAGCGCTCCCGCTGCCGCCCCCCCAAAGGCATGTACCTGACCCAGGAGGACGTGGTGGCCGTGTCCTGCAGCGCCTCCGCCGCCAACACTCTCCTCCGTCAGCTGGACATGGAGCTGGTGTCCCTCAAGAGACAGGTAGGAGACGCAAAACTGTTCCGCACCAACTCCGACTCCTCAGAGGATGATCTGAGAAAACTGAAGCAAAAATATAAAGAATTTATATTTAACCACCGCGGACTCAGTCAGTCTGTGTCCAGTCACAGTGAAGTGTTTCTACAGTCCCAGCTGGACGAGGACATCTAACTGGCCTACTGTCCTTGTCCCAGTACACAAGCACGGGAGGGGAATCCATTTATTGAGCCAAGTATGTGCGACTCCTCTACGATAGGTGGAGATATGCCCCCTTTCAGCTTGTTAGTATTGGACCTTTTTCCTGTTGACCTATTACGTCACAGACCAAACAATGGACAAACAAATTAGTTACGGTTAGCTAGCAGCTAACTGCTACCATGGTGGACAACTTTACAGCTCTGTACATTTGGTCCGTCCAAAAAGTCACGGCTCTGGATGTAGATTTCTCCATGTTGTTACCGGCTTCTTCTTCTCTTACACATTTAATGCTATTGGACTTCCGGGTCAAAGCCCGGGGCGGAAACTGTGGAGCATGCTCAGAGCGCCTCGGCCAGTTTGAAGTAATTCGACTCCCCACCGTATTATCTGGGCTAGTTCGACCACGAAGGGAGTAACGTTGCTACTCGTAGTGACGCCACCATTCAACACTGATGACATAACAATGAGAAATGATGTTGGACGTGATTTTGATTTTGGGAAAATGATATTGCATTACACAGACCAGTGATCATGATATCAAAAAGTAGCAACATACGTCATGTTAAAGTTGTGATGCACCTAATGTAGGTGAATACTGTGTCTCAGCTCTCGTCTCACAGAAGGGGGAGGAGTTATACAGGTTGATGGCCGCAGGTAGAAAAGATCTTCTGTGGCGTTAACGGTTTGATCTTATTAAACTCGATGTTAGGCAAGGCAAGGCAAGTTTATTTGTAGAGCACAATTCGTACACAAAGTAATTCAAAGTGCTTTACAGAAGAAGAAAATGCATTAAAATCACAATACAAAATAAAAACATAAATAATCATTATAAAATGAACTTTAAAAGAGAAGAGTGCAGATAAGATCCTTTCAGTCATATGCACAGTGAAATAGAGCTGTTTTGAGCCTAGATTTGAACATTGTCAGAGTAGAGGCCTGTCTCACATCTTCACAAAGACTGTTCCAGATTTTAGCTGCATAAAACTGGAACCCTGATTCCCCATGTTTAGTCCTGACTCTGGGCACCAGCAGGAGGCCGGTCCCTGAGGTCCTCAGAGTCCCAGATGGTTCATATGGCACTAACATGTCAGAGATGTACTTTGGTGCTAGGCCGTGGAGAGACTTGTACACAAGCAGAGCTGCTTTAAAGTCTATTCTCTGAGCCACAGGAAGCCAGTGTAGAGACCTGAGCACAGGACTAATGTGCTCGTACTTCCTGGTTCTGGTCAGGACCCGAGCAGCAGCATTCTGGATGAACTGCAGCTGTCTTACGGCCTGTTTGGAGAGGCCAGTGAGCAGGCCATTACAGTAGTCTAACCTACTAGAGACAAATGCATGGATAAGTCTCTCCAAGTCAGGTTTAGACACTATACCTTTGATTTTGGCAATGTTTTTTAGATGGTAAAAGGCTGCTGATGTCGCCACAGTCCAATTTGTCAGGCAGTGAAACACATGTCCAACAGGTAACGTCACAGAGTGAACAGAGGACACCGACAAGACAGGTGGTCTGGGAGTTATTTAATTTTTGACAGACGTTCACTGCGGATGAGCGGCGTACTCTCAGTGTACTCTTCTTCAACGTTTGCTTTACTTCCTGGATTTTTCCCACATGGAAATTCTGACCAATCAAGAGCAGCTTTCTCACACAAGGCATTTGATCTGGTCCTCTTGTAAATGCTGCCGTGAGAACACGAACCAACTCTAGGCAATTATACAACTTTGTGACAACATGAGTCCCTGATTCAGACCAGAGGAGACACTCTAGGGCTGACAGCAGCCTTAGTGACATAATACCCGTGTTTTCTACATGTCTGACATCCCTCTGATCCAATCAGGAGAGAGACCTCCACAGGTGTATCTTCTGTTTGAGTGGTGACACTGTGAGACCCACGTTACTGAGCAAACACTGAGCTGTCAGTGATGATGTCACAACGTACAGACATTTAACGCTTAATATAACACGTACATTACCGAAGCTTCTGACTTTGACTGACTGCTCCAGTGGAGGCGTGTTGTTGTCTCTCTGATGATGTGTTTGTCTGCTGCTGTGACTGGGCGGAGCCTCCTGTAGCTGCAGACAAACACATTAGCTGGGCTTAGCATTAGCATGCTAACATTAGCATGTTGTTGTTAGCACATCAGATGCATCTGTGTAAAGACAGTTGTGTTTGTGTGACTCACCAGACGGTCAGAGATCATCACAGAACATTCATCCAGTCAGACTCCGCTCTCTGTGGGCTGCTGAGCTCCATGTGTGTGAGCACAGGTTAAAGGACCCCAGGTGTGTCCCTGAGTCGTCCTGTGTAGTGCCTGTCTATGCACCCTGTGTGCCTGGGCTGCACTGCCCCCTGCTGCTCAGACCTGCAGGTGTCAGACTCCTTAAAGGGACAGTTCAGATATATTTAGGTGAGGCGTATGACGTTCTGTAAATGACATTTTGAAACAGAGAAACAGTGAAAGTCACACCTGAGTTTTGTCGGCGCTCGGCTGAGTGTTCATGTCTCGTTCTTCAGGTGCAGAACGCCAAACAGATGAACAGCGGCCTGAAGCACATGTTGGAGTCTGGGATTGAAGAGTTCAGACTGGCTGAGGTACGTCACTGAGGGTCACGTTTTAAACCACCAGAACACGAAACATCACCACGTCTCATAGAGTAACTCCACCCAAAGTTACTTTACACACAAAATAATTCTAGGAACATTTCCTCCACATAAACTGAACATTACAGGATCATAAAATACTTTAGTTTAGTTTCATTAGACCGAAGAGGTGGAGCTAATAGAGACGACAGTGAGCGCAGGAGTGGAAACTAATAAATTACATTTACTCAAGTACTTCACTACTGCTCGACATCTCAGAGGGAAACACTGTACTGATTACTGCATTACTTCTGACAGCTTTAGTTACTTTGCAGAAGATTATAAAAACAAAATATGATCAGTTTGTTAAATATGGTGCCGTATTGTAGATAAAACTACTGCAGTACGGCTGGGAGGTATTTTTAGGCTGGGCTGTGATACACAGTATCTGTTGATCCATCAATAGATGGATATTTTCAAATCACCTCAAAACTACTGTAGACTAAAATACTAAACTACTAAATAAACTACAGTCACAATTCAGTTAAATAAAGATGCAACTGTTCAATAAAAAAGTTAGAGAACTGTTATAATAAAGTTAAATACTGTTATGATAACAATAAAGAATCTTTTGATACTTACAGTATTTTTTGCTCTTGATATTTTTACTTTTACTTCAGTGATATTTTCGGTGCAGGACTTTTATGTGTATCAGAGTATGTTTACAGCGTGGTGCAGTAAAGGATCTGAGGACTTCCTGTTTGTTGTTGCAGTGTAACCAGAAGGTGAACGCCCGCTGGACCACAGACGAGCAGCTCCTGGCTGTTCAAGGTGAGCTCGGTCACAGGTAACAGGTTAGAGAAGGTGCACGGAGCTGAAGTCCAACAGGATGAAGGTGAACTCTGATTTTACTGTAAAGTCACAGTGAGACGGCAGACTGAGCGAATATAAACTTCCTCTTCACTGTGTCGTTAAAGCTGCAGTTTGTTCACGATGGATCAGATGACGGCGTGTACGTGAGCGTGTACGTGAGCGTGTACGTTAGCGTGTACGTGAGCGTGTACGTTAGCGTGTACGTGAGCGAGCGGGTACGTTAGCGTGTACGTGAGCGTGTACGTGAGCGTGTACGTGAGCGTGTACGTGAGCGTGTACGTGAGCGGGTCGTTCGTAGCGACAAACAGAGAATCAGCTTCATACCTGCAGCTCTACGGAGTTTTTTAGCCTCTTTTAGCTCCTAGTTTTGGTTGTCAAGCACGTTTTCTGTCCGTTTTCTGAATATTAAAGGCTCAGTGTGTCAGATTCAGGAGGATTTTGTGTCGTCTATCAGATTACAACCAGCTGAAACTTCTTCTGGTCAGAATTCTTTCAGTGTTTGCTGTTCAGGAGCTGAAGTATCCTCAGAGGACTCTTCCTCTAAAACACACACACCAGCTGATTTAAACTTTAAAAACACTGAATGAAGACGTTTCATGTTTATAAAAATGGGTGTTTTTTTTACACTACTCATCACGGAGAGACTGCTAACAGCCGCACAAACAGCCCTGTCTAGAGTCAGTGTTTGGTTTGTCTGATCTGGGCTACTGTAGAAACATGGCAGTGCAACATGGTGATCTCTGTAGACGAGGACCTGCTCCCCGTGTAGATATAAACGTCTCAGTCTGAGGGAACAAAAACACAATGACCCATATTTTCAGCTGATAATACACTAAAGAAAACAGACTTCTTCATATTATATTTCCGATACATCCACCTGAATCTGACACACTGGACCTTTAAGGACAGTCAAGACTTGGAGCTCGACTGGCCATAAAAAATGACGACTCCCGTTTGTCCTCAATTTTCCCTAAAAACACAGAGCCATTGAGATCTTTCTCTCAAAATCTTATTTCTCTTCTTCTGCTGTGCATCGTTGTGGCAGTTAAGGACTTGATTACATCTCGACAAACCGTCTGTGATGTTCTTCAGGTGTGCGGAAATACGGCAAAGACTTCCAGGCCATCGCCGACGTCATCGGTAACAAGACGGTGGGCCAGGTGAAGAACTTCTTCGTGAACTACCGGCGGCGGTTCAACCTGGACGAGGTGCTGCAGGAGTGGGAGGCGGAGCAGGGAACGCGAGCTCCCAATGGAGACAGTGTCACATCTGGAGAGGAGGGAAAGACCAGCTCCACCACTCCGTCAGGGAAGAGCACTGACGAAGAGGACGAAGAGGTGAGACATTTAATTTTTATATCCCACACAGTTTTTCTGACGGATCTCCTTCCCTCCAGGTTTCACTTCATGTTTTAAAATAAAAACAAACCTGCCGAGACTCAAAGATAATTCACTGTAGTCAACATCTAGTCTACCTGTTCTGTGACGTCATCCTGTAATGATGCAAACGAGTGTTTCAAAACCTCCAGAAGACTCTCAGCATGTGAAACATCTCCGTCTGCTGCTGAAAAGCAACTGTTTGAATGTTAAAATGACTTTGGCCCCGCCCTCTCCTCTCTGCAGGGTCAGGTTACCTCCTCAGGTGCGTCCCCCGCTGCCTCCTCTTCCTCTTCGGCTCAGATTCCAGTGATGTCGAGCACCTCCTCCTCCTCCTCCTCCCTCCACCAGCCCCCTCCCCTGCTGCGGCCCTCCCTCCCGGCCACGCCCTCCCTGCACCGCCAACCCCCGCCCCTCCAACAACAGGCCCGCTTCCTGCAGCCCCGCCCCACCTTGCAGCAGCCCCCGCCTCTCATCCGCCCCTCCAACCCCCTGCCCCCTCGCCTTAACCCACGCCCTCCTGCTCCCATGACCCTCGGCGGCAACCCTGGGGGGTCAGGTCCAAGCTCCGCCCAGCAGCCCCCTGGCCTGGCCGTCCACCAATCAGAGGCCTCGTCTTCCTCCCTCCACTGACAAACATCAGACTGTTTCTGCTGAAGAAGATCCAAAACTGCTGTGTTCAGGTCCTGTGGGAAATCTGAGTGACATTATTCTTCAAAACAACAACAATTTTCAGACCAGCCTCTCGACTCTCACCACACGTCAGCATAAAGCCGACACATTTATACCAAACACAATCCAATCATGAGTTCTTATTAATCGGTATTTCAGAGGTGGATGTTTGTCTTTCCCACAGGACTTACATGCAGCACAGCTGCTGGTTGATGGACGCCTGGTTTTCATGTCTTTGCTTTGTGACAGAGTCTTTGGAAACCTGCCACCGACTGCGTGCAGATTATAAAAGCAGAAGCTTCTGTGGCGTCCCACAGGGTTCAACCCCGGGGTCCCTTCTTTTTCTCCATCATTATGTCTCCACTGGGACATTACTGCATTAACCACAAACAAAAATGGCCCCCAGCAGTACCTGTAAAACATTTCAAAGAGTAAACATGATTTAGTCTCTCATCAGAAGCCCATCGATTCTGCAGTCTGGATGTTGCAATATTTTATACAAACTCAGTCTGAAATAACTTTAAATTAGGAACCTGAGTCAGTGTCGTTTCTTACATTAAGAAACTCAACATTGTTTTATTTAACTACCATCTTTCATGAGTTGTGTTTATCCTCAACCCTCCAGAGCTCACTACATCTGTGTGTACAGAGTCTCTGCTGACCTTTGTGTTTGTCGTCCCCCTCCTGCTGATTGGTCGGTCGAACACGCTCCAGATTGTTCCAGAACAAAGTACCTTAACAAGTATCGGCTGTACTGACGTAAAACTTTGGGTACGTACACCTGCTCCTCAGTGGATGAACCCTGTAGATTTTTATGACCCAGTGGTCTTTCTTCTAGCGCCACCCTCAGGACAAACTTTACACGTTGAGCTCCACTGCTGGTAAAACTTTAAGGACAGATAAATTATTAGAATGTTGTTTGTTCATGTTGTGGCTGTAATGGACTCTGCAGCCTGTAGGGGGCACCAGTGGGACTTTAGATAAGTCAGTTTTATTTACACCCAAAATCACACATTGTTCCAAAGGGCTTCTCTGCATACGACCTGGAAAAACTGGAGATTGATTTAAAAGAATCAGTCTGGTGTATTTTTCTTATCGTCAACACATCTCGTGTTCAGACTCAAACCAACACCATGTTGGTCTGTCTCTCATTACGACCTGACTTCCTGTCTGTGGCTCTCAGCTCCGAGCTCATTGGTTCCCACTGTAGACGTAAATCTTAAACCTCCTGCGGCCGTGCGTCCTCACATGAGGACATCACGTATTGGGTTTGCTGCACCTAATACCTCATAATTTTGACCTGTTGTCTTTGTTCATGGACACTTTCTTGTGCCATCTAGTGGTCGCAAAAACACAACACACTAATGATGCCATGGGCCAAATTAAAAAACAATATACTAAATTATTAAGAAGCAATAGAAAAACATGTCTTGTATAAAGGGCTCTTATCATGACAGAGGGCAAAGTGGCAAATGCTTCAGCACCACCCGGAGTCTGTCTGTGCACGTGCCTGAATCCAAGGAGTACAAAGCACGGAAAATTGATAGTTTCAAAATGAACAAATCTTTCTGGATGTGTTGCATTATTTACAGTTTAGATTTTGCACAGCCAGGTTCAAGTGTTGAAATGAACCGTGTTAGACTTGAACAGTGATCGCTGACCCACAGTTACAGTGAACACATGTCGCGTTGTGTGTTATTTAGTTTTTCCTGTTCAAAGACAGTGCTAAGTGTTTTTATACCTGTCAGGTCCTGCTGACCCCAAATAGCGAAGAGAAATAAAAAAAATAAAATAAAAATGCATTCCAAACAGAAGCTCAGGTCTCACAGGCTGAAAACACAAATCTATAGTTTCATCTGTAATTTCGTCAAACAGCTGCGTTTTCAACAAGCAGGAGGAAACATTGACTTTGTTTGGGACTATTTTCAGTGGTGGAGTAATCCACATTTTGTGCAGTGAGATACAGCAGGCTGACACACAGTACTCGTGAGGAGACACATTCACTGTTGGTTTGAGTCTGAACGTGAAGACGTGTAAAATATCACCAGATTTGTGTCACAGAGACAAAAACAATGGCAGTTTATATGAGCCGTCACCCAACGTGGCGGCGTATCCATGGTAACTGGGGATAAATAACCTGTCTGACTGTGATGAACTGAAGGCCTCAGTGTTGGGTACAGTAGCATTAGACGTCAGCATGTACGGTTTGATGTCTGTTTGAATGATCTGTAACCTGCGGTCCGTCCAATCAGCTGTCAGGAACTGGTTCACCAACGCTTTGATTTGATGCTTTCTGAAAACACTAAAGCTTCATCATGACGTCCTTCGCCGTAGAATGAAAGATGTTGTTGGGTTTAACTCTCTCAAATGTTTTTCCACATGTTGCAGACTCATTTTGGAACTAAAATCCGATGTGTCGTCAGTCTGTCTGTCCATTATTTCTTCTTCTCCTTCTTCTTCCTGGTGCTACCAGTTTGGACTCGGTGTAAAAGAATCATTGTGAAAGTGCTCTTAATGCTTTTTGGTCAAACGTGCATCACAGCGTTAAATGTACCTGGAGTCAAAGAGTTGAACTTAGAGTCCTTTGAGTTTCAGTAGAACTTGTAAAAATATTTGCTGTGAAGACGAAGCTGCTGAGACGTCTCATTAAAAACTTTGTTCTTCACACTGTCTGTCTGTCTGTCTGTCTGTCTGTCTGTCGTTATTTTCTAAAGATTAGTGTCATTGCTCAGTTTATAGTGCAAGTCAGGGGTGTCTTTGTGGGGGGCCTAGTGGCAGGGGGCCCCTCGGAAAGCCTGGAATGAAAAGTTTAAATTAACTGGCGACAGCTTTCAGGTTGCCCACGCATATGTACCTCTGTCCAAGCCTTGTGAGCACGATATCTCAAGAAAGCCCCAAGGGAACTTCTTTAAAATTGGCCCAAAGGTCCCCTTGGACTCAACAATGAACTCTTTAGATTTTGGTGGTTATAGATCAAAGGTTAAGGTCACTGTGACCTCGTCTGTCTCATTCATGTGAATGAGATATTTCAAAAATATCCGGACGGACTTTCTTTAAATACACAAAGCTGCTATTTTTAAATATCCCATGGAGAGAGACTCTCACTGCAGCCTGTTCTATTTTGTTGTGAAAATGTGGGCGTGCAGCCTCGTTCTGTGGACGATAAACCAGGTGCAGACTTCCATCTGTGTCACCGCTGATGAGGAAATACAGCGAGTGCTGGACGGAGCAGTGAGTGACAACAACCCCGCCCACATTTAAGAGGACTGTCTGAACACACCGAGGGTCTAGGTACCATGTCTGAAGGCTCACTGCTGGTTCCACAGGTGCTGGACTGAAAGGTCCAGCTCCGTCCAGCACTCGCTGTATAGGGGGGACCAAACATGGGGACGCTAAGGAACGCCTCTGCATCTCTACAGTAAAGTTTGATATCAAAGTACAGTATTTCCCTCTGAGATGTGTGTGTGTGTGTGTGTGTGTGTGTGTGTGTGTGTGTGTGTGTGGGGGGGGTTAAGGTAACAGGAAGCAGACACTGTCAACACAGTGCAGGTCTCTCAGTGTCTCTCCACCTCTGCTCAGCAGTGACAACAGCAGTCACTTCCTGCTGTTACAATTTCCTCTTCCTCTTCCGCCGCGGCTGAATGGACTGTCGATAATCGATACTGATCATTCGGTGGTATCGATGAGTGGTGTGTGACGGGCTGCAGTGTGGAGGTGACGTCAGAGAGGTAAGGAGGACGTGACGCTGTGATGTTGGCGAGCAAAGTGAAAGTAAAGCAGCGGGGACACCGATCACAGGCTGCTGTTGGAGTGTCTCCGGGGCAGACTGACCGTCCTCAGGTCGGTGTGATGGTGATGATGATGATGATGATGATGAGGAGGAGGAGGAGGAACATCATTTATTTATTACACAGTCATAACTAACTGCGCGCGTGTCCGTGTATCCGCACGTGTCATACAGCGACAGGAGCCATGCTGACTTTCGCTTTTGCTCACACACAGGCGCGTGCACAGGCAGACCCCAGGCGGTGCTGGAGCGCGTGCCCTTTGCCCCCTGACCCTTGGATAAGACGTGTTTATTCAGTGTTTACATTTGGCCCTCAGTCCAGGTGCAGGTGCGTCTGCCCCGCCCTCCTCAACGTCACAGCGGCACTCAGATCAGCGCGCGCGCGTGTGTGTGTGTGTTTGCCCTCAGCCTCCGCATTGTTTGTTAGTTGTGCCATTAAACATCTTCACAGCCGCACTCATGTGTCAGTGACCAGCTGTTTGCAGGCGCAGGTTGAGCAGGTCTGTATGAACCTGAACTCAACCTGACGCCATGTTTGTGTCTCTTAAAGCTTTGAACCCTGTTGAGCTCATTTCTTTCACAAACATGGAGCAACTTGGGAAGAAAGAGTGCAAAAAAAATTATAGATTTATAATGTTATTTTAAAAAGCTAGAGAAAAACTATATTTATAATTATCATTATTATTATTATCACATTTTGAAATGATGTTGCAGAATGATTAGTGTTGAGGCGCTCTCTCCAGGTCGTCTTCCTGTTTGTTTGTTTTTAACTTTCTTTTTTAAATTCTCTTTAAACTTATTTTCTCTTTTTACTCATTGTTTGTGTCATGTCTTCTGTCGCAGCTCGTTGCCTTCCTCCCATGTTTTTAACAGAAATCAGGGGTTAACGTCACCACAGCTGCCATCAGTCCAGATTTATCCATCGTGTCGTAGGAGCGGCTCAGTAACAGCATGAAAATCATTTCAGTGAGTCTTTTAACTCACCTGTGTGACGTGTTCGCTGTGGCCTCCTGCAGACTGATGGCGACAGCAGACACACAGCCGGGAGGAGCCGAGGAGTCCAGCTTGCAGTGTGAGGAGTCGGCCAGGAGGTCCGAGGAGTGGAGGCTGGGGTCCGGGGAGTCCAGGGTGAGCTCCTGGGAGTCGGAGCTGACCTCCATCCAGCACTCCCTGAAGTTTGTGTCAACGCTGAAGGAGGAGTTTGTTTGTCCCATCTGCAGAGGAGTCGTGCTCAACCCCCAGCAGAACTCCTGTGGACACATCTACTGCTTCCTCTGCCTCCAGCGCCTGCTGTACGAGCCGTAAACACAGTCCATCATGTTCACAGTTCAGTTCAGTTTGTTTATTGGTCTCCTTAGAGAAATTTGACTTGGAGCTGGGGATTCACCCCTTTATTTCAGCTCCAGTCTGCTCCACACGAGGAGGTGAGAGCAGGTGCAGAGATGCTGCACAGCAGGATGGTTTGTGGGCGTGTCGTGAACGCACAGCGCTCCTGGTACTCGTGTTTGGAGTCTGTCAGCTGAGTCTGTGGTGTCTTGCTAACAACACCAGTCTGCTGTGTGTTTCAGGGAGAGCTCATCGCCGTCCAGTCCAGTCTGTCCAGTGGACGGAGCCGTGATCACACCAGCAGAGGTCAGAACCAAACCTGCAGCTGCACACTCACACAGTATTTTAGTCACACTCAGGCCTGCAATGGCAGATATGGGCAGGGGAAAACATTTTTCAAAGTGGGCCCCTCAACCTCACCATATTTCCACATGTAGTTTTTTGAGGGGCTGAAAAAATGTCTCCCAATGAATGATTAGAGAAAAGCAAAATATCACTCCATCACACGACCAATTCATGACTGATAAAATACTGCTTTAATCAAAGTGTGTGCAGACCTGCAACAGTGTGTATTTGCTCTTAACTGTCAGTTTTTATGTAATTGCAAGACTGTTAAGACCCCAGTATGTGGAAATCATTCTGAAAAAAGCAATGTTCTTTTTCCCCTCGCCATAATTCAGAGCGTTATTCACCCCCTTTCTGAAAAGATAGCACAACACGGTTGGTGCCAATGGACGCTTTAGGTCCTCCAGTCGAATATGATACTCATGTCTTCACTGTGTCAAGTATCAGTTCAAGCAGGACCCAAATGCAGACCGACAGCCACGTTGAATTTTCATCCAAAGGCGAGCGTTAATGCACCTGATGGAAAACATCTGGCACAGACAGGTAAATAAAATTCAAAATAAAAGCTGAATCGAAACTAAACTGAAAACCAACGGGGGAAATACGATGAACTCAAATCCAATAACAAACAGAAGGGAGCGGGTAATGACACCAGGAACACGGGAATAAACACAGGAAGAACACAGATGAGGAACAAAGGGAAACACTCAGGTATATATACCAGTGCTGTCAAGAGATTAAAAAAATGGAGAGATTAATTAATTATGATCTGTAATTACTTGATCTAATTAATCTCTTTTTCATTTAAATTCATCACATTATTGTGACAGATGATCAAAAGGTTGATATATATTACAAAAAGTGGTTTTATAAAGTCATAATTATTGTTTTCAACAGTAACACACTTGATCACAGATGCAGTGCACCTAGCCATTACATTCCTGTTGGTTTTGAGATGAGTCCCAATAAAGAGTGCTGCAACCTTCAGTCTCGACCACCAGGGGGTGCCTGACTGTCATGACATGTCAGCGTCATTAAAAGCAGAGCTGCAGACTAACGCAACAGATGTAAAAACACACAGAAACAACACATCTGTGATCAGTTCCCTGATTTTATTTTAACAATTTTCTAAATTAGTTTCCTCTTTTCCAATTTCTCGTGTTATTTCATGGAAGTGATCAATGTAAGTGCACTTGTCCTTTAAACTTGATAAAAAATAAAAGCTAACAAAATGAAAGACACCTGGTGCATTAATTACAGCTGTATCAGTTTATAGAACAGTTAGAACAAGAGGCTGCACTGCAACGTGCAAATCACTCCTCCTCGTGGCTGCCTGTGCTTCCCTGTCCTTGCGGCTGCAACTTGCGCTGTCTTCTCTTCTTCAAACTACAACACCCATAATTCATGTAGGAACTGCTGCAGTCAATGTGCAGCTGGTGGGAGCTGCATGACAACTCCACCACCACGATCAGTTTTTAATGTTTTATCGGGCAATAACTCCTCCAGACTCTGCTCTAGTGTCATTTTAAGGACGATCAGGGCAGAATTCAGGATTCCTGACCTCCTGAATCCTGAATCCTGAATTCTGCCCTGATT
This sequence comes from Epinephelus awoara, assembly GCA_035609425.1. Taxonomy (NCBI): domain Eukaryota; kingdom Metazoa; phylum Chordata; class Actinopteri; order Perciformes; family Serranidae; genus Epinephelus; species Epinephelus awoara. Next base: position 47,414,606 of record CM069295.1, read on the forward strand.
GTCCCGAAAATTGCACGTAGGTTGCCGGGGAGGTCAGTTACTTGCGTGCTGGGGCAGACAGCTTTTCATACAATGCTGATGCTGGGCTCTGCTCTGTAGCGCTGCAGCTCTCCCACAACTCACGCACAAAGAAGCCTACAGACAGGTTTTATGAAAGGCAACTCAATGGCATACAGAAACTGTAAAGTTAGACATTAAAAATGAGATTAACGCGATCAAAAAACATAGCGCGTTAAATATGGCTCTAATTAATTATTCGCAATTAACGCGATCATTTGACACCCCTAATATATACAGAGAAAACTAATCACGAGAATGAGACACAGCTGGAGGAGGAGGACACGGGCAGAAGGAGGGAAATGGGGATTGGCTGACAACGAGGGTGTGGATGGGAACACTAGGGTGGAGCAGACAAGACTAGTACAGAACAGGTGTGAAGGGAAGACTCTTGGAACAGGGAAGACTCTTGGAACAGGGAAGGACTAACGAGACAGGTGTGACAGAAAACAGGCGGGAAAACACACAAAGACAGGAAGTGAAGGAAGCAGATTAAACATGACTAAATAACATGAAACAAGGAACACAAACAGAAACCTCCAAAACAAAGTCCAAAGGATCACGACACCCTGTAGCTTTAAAACTGAGCTGATACAGCAGGTTCTATGTGAGCTGTGTCCCGTACTGTTGCCCCTCGTTGGCTTTTTTTGGCCAATTCAGCATGTTGAATTGACGACAGCGACGGTGAGGGTGACAGCAGAGTCTGTTGGTGAATGACATCACTTTGACTGTCAATTCAACATGAGAAGAGAAACAGAAGTGAGGAAAGTAAACAAAGAGCCAAAGTCCAGAAAGAGTGAGTCTCAAATCGCATACTTCCGTTAGTACACTATGTACTTCTTGCGTGATGTGCAAATTTCAGCTTGTTTTTGTAACTTCTTCTTTGTCTTCTTTTTAAACGGCAAATTGCAAACGGACAGTGGACCATTGTCACCGACCTTTGACCGCTATCACATAAACCAAACTTACGCCACAGGATCATAGCTATTTAAAATGTGCTGATGAAGCTATGAGCAAGTCAGCCAGCTTGCGAATGCTAATGTTAGCTGGCAGGCTAACATTAGCATTCCCATTAATGTTGGCGGTACCAAATCACTAAAGACCCAACAAACATTACTGACAGCTTCTACTCGACAACAGCTTTGGTACTTAGTGCAAGAAACACATAACTATCAGGCTCCTTGTTGTCTCCAGCCACCATGTCAAAAACTGAGAAGTTTGTTACGTCACAAAGATGGCGACCGTTGAGGCTGAGACGTGTCCGTCATTCAGCACTCACCTTGTGGGCTGTTTTGAGTGCGTCTGTGTGCACACTGCATTTTCCCGTATTACGCAGTGTTAGCGCACTGAAAATATGACGTGTGTAGTAGAGAAGTGTGAGATCTGAGACACACTGCAACACCAACTTGTTCCATGAGGTCAGATGATTCTTCTCTTTAGCAGAAACGTTTCCTGGTGGTTTGTGTTATTGTTCACTGGCGCACAGTAAATATGCTCTGATCTGGGATTGTGTGGTTTATGTGCTAACTGGCAAATTAGGGAAACTTCCTGTTTCTGTCTTTGAATCACGACTACAGACGATCACGGTCTGCTGCTGTGGAGAGTTATTCTCTCACGCAGGTGCAGAACGTACGATCTGGTTGACCACCTGCCTTAGTCTTTGTGGTGCGTTAGTGTGTAACTTTCTGGCTGAGACATGCAACGTCAGGCGACGCAGCAGGGGGCCTTCATCGCTGCTAGTTCTCTAAAGTCCATTTGGTGTGTCTGGGCCTTTAGAAACATGCTGTTTTTTTTCTTACAAGAAGAGTGTTGTGATTGTACAAAACCTAACCATGACCACTTCACACGAACCCTAACCGCCTCCAACCTTGATACGTCAACGTGATGAGCTCCAGCCACTCAAAGCACAGTAGGGCGGGACCAAGCAAAACACTCTTGAGGAAAAAAACCTGCACGTTAGAAACACATAATACAAAGACGTGGAGACGTCTGATCATCTCTCCTCCTGACGCTTAACTGTGGAAAAATGTTTCCTACCTGCAGGTTTTCCAGGACAACTGCTGCAAACGGGAAATCTCCAGTCTAGAAGTGTACTGCACCAACTCCCCAGCATGCACCTCTGTTGTCACATTACGCCACCTACAGGTAGACGAGAAGATCTGTTTGCTGTCACCAGTAGTGCTGCAGCGTTTAAATGCCAAATAACCATGAACAGCTCACTGTTTACTACTTTGTTGTAAACATATGAATGAACACTTTTTTAAACCTATGGGGAATGTGTGTAGGTTAATGCAGACACACAGGCTGTGCTGCCGTCACTGTAAGGTACAAATTTGTATTGCAGCTTCAGACAGTTTTCGATTCTTAGTCTTAACAGAGCAGTAATTGGTGTAATAGTTAAAGTCCAGTGACACTCTGTGCAGTTATTGTGCAAGACTCTGATTCTGGCCGTCTGCTGTGAGGCACCTTGAGGACCAGGAGGAGGATAAACTGTGCTCTGTAATTTCCTAACACACACCTGATCAACACACGTTAAATCACCTCCCATCACTCCCTCCTCTGCAGGAGCACCGCAGGTCGTGTCAGTACGAGCAGCTGCAGTGCTGCAATCCAGGCTGCAGGGCGGCGCTACAGAGGAGACACCTGCAGGAACACCTGACCAACACCTGTCCTCACCGCATGGAGCCCTGCCCACACTGCCGGCACCCGCAGAGACTCAGCCTCCTCCAGGTAAAGTCGTGTCCAGGTGGGTCTCACAGTCTGTTGCGGTCGTCCAGAACGGTCCTGAAACACGTGACGTCCCAGTCATGTGTCGGTGCAGCCGCCTCAGGACAGGCTGCCTGTTGGGTGCAAAAAAAAAAAAACCTGGATTCCGACACTTCATCGTGTCGATTCGTACCCGACACCAGAAATGAAACTGAAAAACACAGGACATGTAACCACCAGGTGTGACCACATGACCCTCAGCTGATGGTGCTGACGCTGATGTGTTTGTGCCGACTCTGTTCTGTAGGATCATGTGCAGAGCTCCTGTCCAGAGGTGGACGTGGACTGTCCCAACAGCTGCTCCCTGAAGGTCCCCAGACACAAGGTGAGCTCAGTCACATCATGTCACACACCTGCAGATACAGTCATGAGACGAGTGAATGTGAGCCGGCTCTGCTCACGCACGTCTGCCAGACTCAGCTCCGTCTCATTCTGGTGTAAACAGGCCTTCTGGATTTAGAAATCTCTTTACATTAATACAAGTCATGAACTCAGCTGCTGGCTCCATGTGAATCCACATCACAGATAACAGCTGGCTAAAGCTAACAGGGAGCTAACCAGCTGGCCGGAACATAACACACACGTGTGCATGTTCGCGTGCACGAGACAAACAATCTGCTCTACTGCAGGTCACACAGAGCCCCACAGAGTCCCTTTGATACGATGTATAATCAGCACGTTTGCCTCGTTACCATTAGCAACTGTGATTTACATAAATACGGATTCATAAAGTCTCAACTGACCATCACAGTCGAGTATTGTGTCGAAATAAATGAACACATTAACATCTGTGTGAACGTCTGTGGTGTCTTCAGCTGACAGAACACAGAGAGTCGTGTCCTGAGCTCCTCGTCGACTGCTCCTACAAGAAGTTCGGCTGCTCTGTGCAGGTGAGTTCATGTCATGAAGCCACGGTGTGACACAGACAGGTCACATGACCACAGCTGCTGTGTGCTGCAGGACAAGAGAAGGAGAGTGAAGCTGCATGAGGACGCTGCTGTCAATCATCACATGCTGCTGGTCCTGAGGAGCAACACTCACCTGGAGCAACAGGTGAGTCAAACAAACGTACCTGAAAACAGCTGCAGACAGCGAGCGAAGCCTTTGATTAGCACGTGACGTCACTGCTAGCTCATCTTTTTAGCACGTGTCTGTGACACTAAAAACATCTGCACACTGAGCTTTGTGCAGTTTGGTCTCTTCCTTTTTCATATTTTAAAGCTGTGCTGAAGCGTAACGCTGCCACAATGATGCTCGACATCTTGTGTCATTATTACGACATAATAAACATGAGATGCACTGAATGTGAAACTTTCAGCCGATGGTTGACACCAATGTTTTGTTGTTGTTTTTTTGTTTTTGTTGTTATTTATTCCCCCTTTAGTGCCAGGTAAACAAAGAACACAACAACCTTTAATGAAACCTTTTGTCACATGAAAAGTATTTAAAATAAAAACGGCTTCATTTTTTAAAAAACCATAATTCTCTCTCTAATATTTATTTATTTATATCACTTTCAACAGTTGATTTATTCAAGTTTCTCACCAAAAACTACATTTTACAAGGTGACATTGAACATATCATGAGACTGTTATAATTTACCTTCACCCAGTACTCATTTTTACCAAATACAGCTTGAACGCATCATAATGTAACTTAAGGTAACCTCCCTCAGCGGTTAGATTCAGCCACCAGCTGCTAACAGATAATGCTAACTAGCTGCTAACACAAAACAGCTAGCAGTTAATATTAATTAGCAGCTAACGCCTAACAGCTAATATTTACTAGCTGCTAACATCTAAAAGCTAATGTTAACTAACTTCTCACATCTTAAAGCTAACGTTAACTAGCTGCTAACACCAAACAGCTAATAACTAATGTTAACTAGCTGCTAACACTTGACAGCTAATGTTAACTAGTTGCTAACATCTAAAAGGTAATGTTAACTAGTTGCTAACAGCTAACATTAACTAGCTGTTAACATCTAAAAGCTAATGTTAACTAACTGCTCACACCTTAAAGCTAACGTTAACTAGCTGCTAACACATAAAAACTAACAGCTAAATTAAATAGCAAACAGTTAACAGCTAACAAGTAACATTAACTAGCTGCCAACAGCTAACAGATAACATTAACTAGTTGCTAACACCTAACATCTAACGTTAACTAGCTGTTAACAGCTAGCATTAAGTAGCCCTCCTCCTGCTGATGTCATCACAGATTTGTTGTTCACAGTGTGACATCATCAGATAAACAACAGGCTGCGTCCTCTGATCCAGATCCAGATTCAAAATCCTTTATTAGTCCCAAAAGGACAATTCATTTCCACAGTCGGCCTGTCCAGAGCAACGAGAACATCATGCAACAAACAGCCAACATCCACAATCACGCATCATCACATCAGCAACCACAACCAGTGACAGCACAGCAGAGTGGGATGCAAAACCATTCACAGTTCACAATAATTCACAATAAAATAAATCACAGTTCCCTCTGCAAATGATGCGTCGACAGTGAGTTGCTGCGTCCTGTCGTCCCTACAAACATCTCTGTTTGTCCCAGACGTGTTTCCTATTGTCTCCGGGGCAACGGGTGCCTTGGTAACGGCCTGCCTCCGTCATTCCAAACAGCGTCAAAGACACATTTGATTTGTAACATGAAAAAGTTTTATTCAGTGTTTACCGGTTTGAATGTAAGACATACAGTATATCGTCACACACTTACAGACTCAGCACAGTGAAGATATATATTTATTCTTAATGTCTAATGTACTGGTGTTAACGTCGTAACATTTCTGTTTGATTGTATTTTATTACTTATATTTACAAACTTCCATTTCATACCCCGATTCTTACTAATTATAATTGTGTGTTCTTTACATCAGAGCGGCTGTCATCAGTCACAGTTCCCCCTCTGGGATCAATACAGTATTTCTGATTCTGATTAAATCAGCTGATCCGTTTGTTTCTGAGAGGACGAGACTGTGGATCATTTAAAAACCTCCTGATCAATGAACACTGAAGGAACTGAAGTTGCTTCAGCTGGACGTTAAAATATGAACTTAAGAAATGATTGTAATTCCATGAAACAAACACAAGTGTGTTTACCTCAGACTGTGGTCTCCTCCGTCAGGTGGAGCTCCTCCAGGAGGAGGCGCTGCTGAGGCAGCAGGAGGTCCACGCGGACGGTTTACTGCTCGCCGGTCTGCAGAAGAAAATCAGACCTCTGCTGCAACACAACAGCAGCCATGATCACCTGCTCTCTGCAGCTCAGGTTAATACACACTTTGATTCTTACCCGTCATCCTGCAGTCACACGTTCATTCATTCCTTCATCTGTACCTTCATGTGTTCATCAACCAGCTTCATGCATGAGTTACAGCATGAAACAGATGATACTCGTCATTTATTTCAAAAAGTCTTTGACTGTCAGACAGACGTCCTGGTCACCACAGCAGCCGTGAGTCCTAAACTGTCAAGTGAATTTACAGCATTTACAATGTCTCAAATAGAAACGTGAGCCTGACGTGTTTCCATCTCCTGGTTTGGAGCGAACAAACTTGACAAAGTGTAGATGTTGGCGATGTTGGCTTCACTTGACACATGACTGTAGTCCTCCAGGAAAGTGAAGAAGAAGAGGTTACGAACCGCAAACAAAACAAGTCGCCATCTACGAGACAAATGGACAAGTTTTAACTGATCTGTAATGTCAGTCAGTCACTTTCACGACATGTGTGACGTCATCACGTTATTCTTGTCCTATTATTATTATTATTATTATTATTATTATTATTATCAGTCACTGTGTGTGTTCATGTTCCACTGAACTGTTACTGTAGTGACGTACAAACTGTCACCAGGTGGGCGGAGCTACATTTGAAGTGCCACATGTAAAGTGTGCAGGTCACTGAATCCTCCACAGGAAGTTCCTGCAAATGTTTCACAATAAAAGCCTTTTTAGAAAATGATGGGATTCTCTCAGCTGAAATGATGAGGGGCTTTTAATTTGAAACAGAAACAGGAAGTGTTGAGTTTGATTAAACTAAGAACAGAATGCTAAATGGTGTGGTGTGTTTGAGGTGCAGCTGGTAGCCTCTGCAGCTGTGCTGAGTAAAGGCCCAGACACTATCCGTGAGTTTGATTCCTTTACATCCTCCATTATGAAGAAAGAACATTCTCTGCTAGCTTGATGCTAATGGCAGTACTCAGCGGGTTGATAAAGTGCCTCTGCTGTTTCCTGTTTACTCTGTGTGCTAACATCCCTACAGGAAATATCTAAAAGCCTGGGCTGTTGTTGTCCTACAGTTTCCATGGCAACAGATCGCTCTGTGTTCCTATTGGTCAAAGTGACGGCTGTGACGGGAGAAGAAAATCAAACATGCTCGACTCTCTGTGGGGACGTCGTGAGGCGTCTCACACGTGGCGTCGGTTGTCGTCTGCTATGACACACTACACGATATGGAACGATGGATTATGGCGGACGACACTCGTTGTCATTCACGATCTGAGCCAACACCGTATGTCGTTGCGTGGGGCTGTGACCAGGCTGATATCGTGCAGTGTGAACCAGGCATAATGCACTCGAAGACGTGCACTGCAGAAACAGCTGATCAGTCATGTGACTTAAATGTTTGCAACATCAGAACGTATTCAGCAGAGCTGTTTCATCTCCTGTTTTTCACATCAATTCTTTTTCTTACAAAGTAAAGAAAACACTCAGGTCAGTGTAAACTTTTTTTGTGTTGAGGAAGTTTGATCAACTTTTGTTGTTTTGATTCAACTTTTTACAAGTAAAACTTCAAAATGAGCGTTAAATTCAGTTCCTGGAGAAAACGGCTGGCTCGGATCAACACGACATTGCGCGGGAAACAAACCTAAGCTGAGAGGCGTGTAAAGCTGTCAGACACCTGAGCATGTTGAATTTGCAATGAAATGTTTTCACACACCGCATGTCACATGTGGATTTACAGGGATTTCCTGAAGGATCCTGCAGTCCTTTGTGTCATAGCAGCGTCACTAAACATGTTACCTGTCTGTCTGTCTGTGTTCAGAGGACACTGAGCAGGCAGGAGGACGTCCTGTCCACGGTCCAGCTGGACGTCCAGCAGGCGTCTCTGGGACTCGGTCCTGGTCTGGAGGAGCTGGAGCAGCTGAGAAAGTCTCTGGATGCTGTGATCCTGGAAGTGTCTGCAGCCGAGGCCCTCAGAGAACAGCTGGGTAACAGAAGCACAGAATAATCTGCTCGCGTCACTCACTGTTTGTTTTTAGGGCCATGCCCAAAATCTGGAAGCTTTAAAGTTTCATTGGAAGACTCAGTCAACAGTCAAACACTGCGCAGCTTTTTGTCCTTTTGTTTTATTAATTTAATGTTTTGTCTGAAGAACGAGTGAAAGCTGCTGCTCAGCGACGGCTGAGAGAGACGGCGAGAGTGTAGCTCAGCATCTTTTCACTTATAGAGATTACAGGAGGTCAACATCACCCTGGCTCCCTCAGACATCTGACCACAAACACACTGACTTGAAGACAAGGGAACAGGAGGTGCTAACAAGCTAATTCATTTATGGGTTTAAGGGAGAAGTGAGGAAAGCAAATACAAACTTAAGTTGAGAGCACGTGAGTCAAAAAAAATCTTTATCAGGTCAAATTAATTCTTTATCTCTTGAGCTCGTCAGCAGAAACAGTTTGTAATTGTTTGTGTTGTTGTTTGTTAGCGCACAGTAAATATCAATTCAGTCAGTAAATGTTATTTATAAAGCCCAGTATCACAAATCACAGTTTGAGTCAGAGGCTTTACAGCAGACGACATCCCTCTGTCCTGTGGAAAACAATGGTAGAAAGCTCAGGAAGAGCAACTGAGGAGGGATCCCTCTTCCAGGACGGACAGACGTGCAATAGATGTCGTACAGATCAGATCAGCATGATAAATATACAGTGATCCAGCCTCGAGGTAACAAAAGCGTGGACTCATTTTTCTGCATCTTTTTGGGACAGTAAAGGCTGCATATTGTGACTCAGATGAAAAACCGCAGTGCGTGAGGTTTTCTTACGGTAGTGCTCGAGGCCAGAGCAATGCCATCCAGAGAAACTATGTCATCAGATAAAGAGTCTCTGAGTTGTTTGGGGCGAATATCATTCGTGCTTACAGCGTCTTGAAGTCGTTCTGTCTGTCTTCCTGTTTTTCTTTTTGAATGACGGTTACAGACGACCGCCACAACGCTGTTGGCTGTAGCCTTTGTGGTGTGTTCAAGAGCAACTTCTGCAGAGACACAGGCGACGTGAGGCGACACAACACTCAGCTATTGTCAGCCAGCTCTTTGATGACTGTTTGTGCGTCTGGACTTTAACTCAGGTTTGTTTTATGGAATCTTAGAAATACAGATTGAGATGGTTTTGGTCGAGTTTGAATGAGGCGTGCAGGTATACTGCCAGTCGCTGTCCATGCTGTTTAAACCCTGAGGATCAGGACACACTGATGTTATTAGTCCCATACTCTCTGTACAGTTCCAGCGGTGGCTGCATGGGATCGTCTCTGACTCATGTGATCCAAACGTTTCTAATAACTCTGGAGCGCTGTAAAATTCAAAAGTCTAAATTCACTGAAAAAGCAGATGTAATCATTTCCAAAATTCACAACATGTTTTTATCTGACAAAATATTCTGCTTCAGTCCATATCTGGATTACAACACTGCAGTCAAACAACAGGTAGCTCTCCTGATATTAACAGGCCATAAATTACATGTATTCATTAAATAAGGTTGATTTAATCTAAAGTATGTCACTCTTTTAATATTGGGCTTTATAAATAAAATTGATTGATTGAATCACTTAAATCAAACTGAGGATTTCGTTCAAGGATTTAAAAAACAATTTCAGGGTGACGACGTTAAAAATGAAGACAAGACATTTGAGGCTTCATTTGAAAACCTGGACAGAAGCTTTGGTTGTAAATTTAAAAGAAGACTGAGTTAAAGGAGCAGTTTGTTGAAAATGGCGGATTCAGTGTCTCCTACAGTAGGAAGACGCGGCGTACAGTCCAGGATGCTTCCAGGTTTAGATCTTTGTATTTCACTGAATTTTGTCGTCGTTTTTTTCTCGCAGGAACTTTGGAAGAGAATCTAAAGCATCACTCGGGTCTGCTGGATCTCCACGCCGCTCAGCTCAGTCGCAACAAGCAGCACCTGCAGGAACTCGAGGCGACGTCCTACGACGGCAAACTGATCTGGAAGATCGAGGACGTCAGGAAGAGGAGAGAAGCCGAGGTCAAAGGTCAGCCGCCCTGCCTGAGCAGCGTGCCGTTCCACACGGGGCGCTGCGGCTACAAAATGGCTGCCAAGGTCTATCTGAACGGAGACGGGGAGGGAAGAGGGACTCACCTGTCCCTTTATGTCGTCCTGATGCCGGGAGACTTTGACGCTCTGCTGCCGTGGCCTTTCAGACAGACTGTGTCTCTGTCCGTTCTGGATCAAAGCGGCGCCGCTAACCACCGGAGTCTCAGCTTCAGACCCGACCCAACGTCCAAAAGCTTCCAGCGACCTGCCGCAGACTCTGTCAGCAACGTGGCTGTTGGATTTTCTTGCTTCATTCCCCTCGACAAGCTGGAAACTCCTCAGAACGCTTCGTACGTCAAAGAGGACACGTTGTTTGTCAAAGTGAAGGTGGACATGGCAGGTTTAGAGCAGCTGTAGGCCTCTGGCCTCTACGTCAGTGCTTCCCAACTGGTCCAATCACGGCGTCCAGATTTCTGACACACAGTATATTACCTACAGTAGATGTCAGTCGACACACCCCCAGTTTGGAGAAGCAGGCTGAAGTCCGACACGGAAGCTAAACAATGTGCTGTTGTGGGCGGGGTCGGCAAAAAAATGGATTTTAGTCACCAAAGAAAAGTAACACATAAAAAAATGTCTGTCAGTTTAAGTGTGCGTTATATTGAGAGTATTTTCAGCACTTTATGTTCCCAACATTCAGCCTGTTTTAACAGGTGACCTGTTAAAAACTTAGTTCCCACCTCTGCTCTGTTCAAAGCCAGACTCCACTGAGAAAAACAGTGATTTCCCATCACTGAGCACAGGAGCTGCAGGTCTGCTGCCGCCTCCTTCGGTTAGATTGTGTTACTCTGTGACTCTGGTGGATCTAAACACGTTACCCCTCAGACATGGTAACTAGACCCTCGGTCCGTTCAGCCTTTCCAATTTGGACCGGATTATGTCATGCGTTTTGTTGCTGACCCCGCCCACAGCAGGACATGTCTTACGTTCCATGTCAAACTGGAGACGTGCCGACTGACATGTTCAGTGGGAAACATGCTGTCTATGGATAAGAACCCCAAACAACTTCACCTTAAAAAATTTAAAAAACAATATTCTTTTATTGGTTTATAGGACACCACATGGGCGTGCACCAGACGACCTCTCAGAAACGCTTCTACTCTTTTAGCTGAACTACAAAAACATCTGGCGACGCTGCTTTCAGCCATGCCGCTCCGATCTGCTCCAGCAGCCTCTGCGCGAGCTGAAATTATTAGACGAGATTTTTAAACTGAGAAAAAAAATCATCTATTTAGTCAGACTTATGTTTTATAATTGATCATACTTAATGCCATCATTATGATCTTACTTTTCAATTTTTATCAGAATGTTAATGTTGATCCCTGTGATTTATTTTAATTTATTCAATTAACATTCTTCAGTCAGTCGCCTGTTGTTTGGAAGGTACTGTATAAATGAAGTTTGATTGACTGATGACACAGTGACTCTGGGATAAGTGTTTCCTGATTGCAGATTGTGATTTGATTAAGTCATCTGCTGGCACGCAGCAGCGTCTGTGGTGTGATGACGTTGATCTGACCTGCAAAGTGAAGCCATGTGGTTCCTGACAGGCAAAATCATCACGCCGAGGTCTTTTCTCTTCTCACGTCATTATCACATGATCACAATATTTAAGGATTTTTTTCCTCATAAATTTACCACTTTATAATCCCAGAGAGTATATGAGGGTTTTTTTAACTTGAGTTTTTAATCTCATAAATTTTACGACTTTTTTCTTGTAAATGTACCTGGTCACGACCTGAAAGAATATATGAGGTATTCTTCTTGGAAATTGTGGTATTTTTTTTTCTTCTTAGAAATTTGGACGTCTTCTCAGTCTCAGGAATTTACCAGTTAATAATCCCAGAGAACATTTGAGTTTGGAGGGAAATTGAACATTTTGTTTAATTAATAAATGTGTGACTCTTTTCCTGTAAATGCACCTCTTCATGATCACAGAACAAATTCAAGTTTTTATTTATTGTAAATCTGTGAAAATTTTCCTCTTGAATTTACCACATTATAATTTCAGACAATGAGTTTTTTTCTTGGAAAATTTGTGATTTTTTTTTTCCTCACAAAAGTTTACTGCTTCATACGTTACTATGAGTTGACCGCAACGTTGTTTTTTTGTTTGTTTGTTTTTAGAAATTTGAGATTTTATTCCCGTAAATTTGCAGCTTTTGGAAATGTAGCATTTCATAATCGTAGAGAATATATGAATTGTCATAGGAATCTGTAATTTTGTTCTTGTAAGATTACTGCTTCATAATTTCAGAAAATATAAAAAGTAAATTTACCACTTTATTATCTTAAAGAACATGAAAGTTTTTCTCTTGGAAATTAGGTGGACCAGGTATCCAGAGGGAGGAAGTGGGCTTGGTGCCTTTGGTACCAGAGGACGAGGTACTGCGTCTCTGTGAAAGAGACCACTCTGGGTTTTATCAGGCAGCTGAGCAGGAAGACTTAAAGTCTTCTTCTATGAAATATATGTGATAAAGGATGTTTGTTTATTGTGTTTCACTGACATTTCTGACTTTACACTGGGGAAGTATTCTTGTATTTTATCTTCCACACCCTTTGACTGTCTCATTGAAATACTTTAATCTTTTAAATGTTGCCCGTTCATGCAACAGCTTGTTAAATACAAAAAGTTTAAAAGCATCAGGTCTGACTGCAGTCAAACAGCTCATTACTTTAATTTAGATGTTTTCTAAAGGAGCTGTAGACTCAGGCGACTTTATTAATCCCACAAGGGGCAATTGGTTTGAGCAGCCCAGCAGAACAACATGTGAACACAACACATACATTAAACACGTAGAATAAACATACAAAGATGCTAGGAATACAGTGGAGGCAAGAAACAGAAAAAGTGACAAGGTTAATGAATATAATACACCGGCCCATAAAATGTCAATAAAGTGCGTTATGAAGAATTTAAAAGACGAATGGCCAAAGCAATAAAAGATTTTTTTAAAGGTATTTTTAGGGCATTTTAGCCTTTAATGGATAGGACAGACAAGTGTGAAAGGGGGAGAGAGAGAGGGAGTGACATGCAGCAAAGGGCCACAGGTTGGAGTCGAACCCAGGCCGCTGCGGCACCAGCCTCATACATGGGGCGCCTGCTCTACCACTAAGCCACCGACGCCCCAGCAATAAAAGATTTTGATCGGCGGTTAGTTTTGCAGGCAGGCAAGACATACCGAGGACCTGAGGGCAACCGAGCAAATTCACCTGCCAGTACATGGCCAGGAGATGCCAAAATGCAAGTGGCTTTTCTAACCATTTGTTGGTCACAGAGGCTGGCCACATCCCTGAGTCTCGCTCCTGTGATTTTAGAGCACGTTTTAATGATGCTGTTTTTATCCTGCAGCGTGAAATAAAAGAGAAACACAGGAGGCCTTCAATAAAAGACTGATGTAAATGACAAAGAATGGTGGGACTGGCAGAAAAGGAGTCAAGTTTGCAGAGAAGATGGCACCTAAGTGTTTGTATGAGGACACCCTTTCCACGCTCACATTGTGTATGATGCTGTCTACAACTGCAACTCTGTTCTGTCTACAATCTATCACAAGCTCCTTTGTTTTCGACACATTCAGGTAGAGTCAGCGTGTGACTTGAGTCCTGTGCAGGGTTAATCCCACTAGAAAAGAACAAAAACAACTTAAGATATACTCTGCAGGGTTTCCCTTCAAACACAATGTGAATGTGGCGCTGGTTTTCACCTTGACTGGTGCTACTGTTCACAGACAGACACTGACAGTTCCTGCACAGTATACCGTTAACAAGAGGGGGGACCAAGTCGCTGCTTTGCAAGTCACAAGTCTCCAGTCTTTGCACTCAAGTCCCAAATCAAGTCTGACGAGTCCAAAGTCAAGTCTCAAGTCTTAACTTTGGATTTCGAGTCCTGAACAAGTCATAAATGTGCTCTTCACTAAAATATCACTTTAATAACAGAGTCATATATTTAATTTATGAAAATCATTAATGCTGATAAAAATTAACATTTATCTGTCAAAACAAGTTTCACTGAACTGAGTCATACAACTCCACCCCACTCTGTGGATGTATGACTCCGCCCACCACTCCACCCGGACTGAAAAGTGTTCATGGAGAACATTATGACGTCTGGATGAATCTCACTGCGTTCATGAAATTAGACGGACGCAAGGTCACAGTGACCTTTGACCACCTAATTCTTCTTCTAAGTGAACGTTTGTGCCAAATTTGAAGAAATTCCCTCAAGGTGTTCTTGAGATGTCGCGTTTACGAGACGGAAAAGTCCAAGTCAAGTTGCAACTCTTTTAGGATTCAAGTCGAGACTCACATCATCAAATTTGTGATTTGTGTTTGACTTGAGTCCAAGTCATATGACTCGAGTCCATACCTGTGCCGCTAACATTTTACTTCCTTGGCAGTGAACAAAGCTCCTGTCGGTCAGAAGATTAAAGACTTGATTTAAACAGAGTGAATATCACACGTGAGAACTGGTTCATTAAAGTGAACACGTACAAAGAGACAAACTGCCTTTCGTGTAAATCAAAGTTACTACGTTAGTTATTTTTAGTAATAACAATGTTTTAAATAACAGTGAAAACGATGTTGCGGAGACCTATTTTTCCTACTTTTAGACCTGTGGGTGATAACTGGAGCAACTTGACTCTTCAAAAAGTTTTCAAAATAACGTAGTTTTATTCCAGCCATGAGGTGGTTACATACATTTTCTTTGGGAGCCTTAGGTCAATAAAAACAGCAGACATAAATCAACTTAATCAATAAATCATAAGGGGAGAGGAGCCAGAAACAGCATGTTCAAAAGCTGTCTGCTCCCAGTCCACCACGCCCTCTCCTGGTACTCCTCCTATTTATAGGTCAGACCTGTGAGATGGCACATACTCATACAAACATGTAAACAACATTATTATTAAGTGCCAAGTGAAAAGAAAATTAGTAAAATGCTCCTGAAATGTGACGACGTGTTGTGTGTCTCTGGAAGTGATGAACCTGCAGAGAATGATCAGCTCAATCTGCAGTAGAGTTTAGATTCTCGGCCCGAACCCGACCCGATTGCGGGCCAGGTCCGGGCCAACATTTCACACCAATATCCACGGGCCGGGCCGGGCCGAAAAGCCCTATTATAATATCTTTAAAATATTTATTTCTTAGAAAAAAAGAAAAAGATTTAGGCTACATAGGCGTTGTCATTAATGTTGCTTTGTTCTTGTTTGTGTTGTTTTTGTGATCTTTTCTGAATAAACGAACACGCCAGATGGCAGGTTCATGCCTCGTACTTGTTCTATTATTTATTAACTCTAAACATGGGCAATTCCTGTGTGTTGTTCAATAGTTAGAGTACACTGACAACAGCATAGAGGTTGCTGCAGAGATGCGGGAGAGTCAGGACCCTGAACAGCTCCGCCGCCGAATTTAAACAGCCCACCACGGCACGGATTTAAAAAAAAAAAAAGTCGGGTGTTAATAGGGCTCGGGCTCATAATTACAGTCAATATGTCGGGCAGGGCCGGGCTTGGACACGACGTGCATGGGCTCGGTGTAGCGTCGGGCCGGATTTTTTAGGCCCGATCTAAGCTCTAATCTGCAGCTCCTCATTGTTTATCTGTTCGGCCACAATCGTCTTCTCAGCTGGCAGCTGGTCTCTGATACCCTCTGACTTCAGACTGACACGTTTTCAGTATTGATTCCTGAGAGAGAAGAATCAGGATGCATGTAAGGTGACTTTCACACCTGTAGCTCAGCTCATTCGGTCTGGACCGAAGGAAGAAAATGATCCAGTGTCTTTTATCTGGTCCGGTTCACTTCAGCACCTTCAGTGTCTCCAGTCTGTAAGATTTGTTCTGCTGTAAATCAGTCAGCAGCTTCAGACCTCTGTCTCCTGGATCACTCGAGCTCAGCTCAAGAACTCTGAGGTGTGAAGGGTTCGACTTCAGAGCTGAGGCCAGATACTCACAGGAGCGCTGTGTGCAATATGACAACCTGAGAGAGAAAAACATTGTTTTATTACCACAGTAACAAAGAACACTGTATGTGTCTCACTGAAATGTGCTTCCTCTACTTCTTTGGATGGAGACGTACAGTAGAATCAAAGTTTGTGCCTGATTAACACTGAAGTGAAAATTACAATAAAGATGAATTATATTTATTATTTACACAGCTGGTGTCCAGAGAAGGAAGAATGACAGGAAACTGTCTGAGAAGTCTCACCTCAGTGTCTTCAGTCTACACTGGGGTTTCCTCAGCCAATCAGAAAGCAGCTTCACCCCCTGGTCCTTCAGCTCGTTGTAGGTCAGGTCGAGCTCTTTGAGATCAGAGGAGCTGCTGAGGGCAGAGGTCAAAGACCGACAGCATCCTGCTGATAAACTGCAGGACTTCAGACTGGAAGGAGACATTTAAACACAGATTTCACATCAGTTTGTTTTGTGTTGGAACTTTTTGTGTATCAATAAAAATAAAATGTAATAAATGGTTTATAAGACACTGTAATGTATTTGTCAGCAGACTCAGTGTTTATTAATGTATTAGTTAACTCTTACTTCCCCTGTGAAGGCCAACAGGAGGCTGCTGTATAAACAGAGAATGAAACACAGCTGCAATAATAGAAAATATGTCTTTGTGACAGGGTCGTTGTTAAGGGGCTTGTTCTGCGTGTGTTTTAATCTTTTGTTGCACATTTTTGTGTCTTTCTGTTTGTTCTTTATGTTTTTATGACGACTTTTATCATTTGACTGTTTTTACTTGGATTGATTTTTCCTTCAATGTTTTTATTGCTTTTCCAAAGTCCAAATGTTTTACAGACAAATAGTGCAACACATGTTTACACTTACATAAACATAAACCAACACAACTTAGGTATCACACTGCCCATCCCCCACCCACCAACTAGAGCACACCCCCATTTGCCTCATGGGATATTCACTATTTGTTCTAATTGCTATGGCGAAAGGCTCTCTAGGTAAAATAAACAGAAGTGGAGACAGAGGTGAACCTTGAGGGCAGCCTCTCGTTATACTGAAGGACTCACACATCATCTCATTTGTTTGCACCTTAGCCAAAGGCTTGAAGTGGAATAATTGAATCCAACTACAAACATTTTCCCCAAATCCAACACGAGCAACAAAGTCAAAAAGATGGAGCCATTCAACCCTATCAAAGGCTTCTCTGCATCCAGTGAGAGCAGAGCTGGATCTTCTTCTCCCTTTGGGCTAGAATATTGAGAACCCATCTTACATTGTGAAATCCTTGTCTTTCTTTTATGAACCCATTTTGATCTTCCTTCACGATACTGGGAAGTACATTTTCAAGCCTCTTTGCCAAAGTTTTACTGAGAATGTGTATCTGTGTTTATTAGACTTACAGGGCGCATATTTTCACATTTATTGTTGGGTTTCCCAGGTTTTGGGAGCAAAATCATTGAGGCTTCTCTCATTGAAGTGGGTCCATATCCATTGTTGTAGGATTCTGAGTACATTTGGTACAGAGGGCTTATTAATCTATCTTTGAAACATTTCCAGGTGTGTGTTGAAGACCATGCGGCCCTGCTGTTTTCCCTGCCTTTAATGCACCTATGGCTTCTGATATCTCCTCTTTGCTTAAAGGTTTGTCCAAAGCTGCCTTACTTTCCTCTGAACTTTTAGGAATGTTCATTTTGTCCAGGAATTCACACTGAGTGTTACAGTTAGTAGAATATTCACATCTACAGAGATTTTCCTACAAGTTTTTAAAGGCTGTATTAATTTCTGATGGATTCATGATATTATTCCCATTCCTGTCCTCAATATTAGTAATTGCTGTCTCTGTCTGTTGTTGTTTGATGCGCCATGCCAAGAGTCTACCTGGCTTTTCCCCTCCGTCATAATAGGCTTCTTTGAGCCTCATTATATTTGCAGCAGCCCTATCGGATGATAGCTCATTATATTGTGTCCTAAGTTATAATAATTGTTTTGAGGTGTCATGGTTACTCTGTCCTTCCTGGGAGCTCTTATTCTCTAGAATTTGAATCTTGGATTCCAGTTCTCTAAATCTCCCCCTGATTCTCTTGTTTTCTGACTTGTACAGCTCATAATTTGGCCTCTAATAAATGCCTTAAAGGCTTCCCATCTGATTATGGCAGTGGTCTGGCCTCTATTTATTTCAACATATGTGTCTATTTGATTTCCTACAAAATGGAGACATTTAAAGTCTTGCATCCATTTTTGGATTGATTTTGAAATCATTTAATCCCAAGATGGCTGTGCCCCAGTTACTGCATGCAACAGTTTTTTCCTACTGCCCCTGAAGTGAACTGGTTTAAAGAGATATTTCATAGCTTTGAATTATTCTGACAGCTGTCTTTTATTACTGATATTATGTAATAAATCTTTTAATCTCACTTGTGTTTTTAACTCTGCTCACTGCTGATTTCATAAGAACCTGTGTAGCCTCACATGGAGTCCTTGGGCTCCTTTAACACCAGGTGGCGCTGTCGCTTCCTTTATTTTTTAACATCTTTCATGTTTCATATTTGAGTTGGATCCAAGCTACTGATTTTTATTGGGCCGGCCACATCTTCACAGGAGAAGTTCTAATGATGACAGAAACTCTACATGAATGAAGACTTAGAAATCTGTTATATGTCAGTCCAACTACATTACAGTGTGTGATGAGTCATTGATTTATTTCATAATAATCTAAACAGAGGACTTTTAGTGTGAAAATGGCCTCAAATACCTGAAAACTGTCTCTGCACACCTGAATGTGTGACAGCATTTGGTTTTTCACTTTTATTT
Source organism: Epinephelus awoara (assembly GCA_035609425.1). Taxonomy (NCBI): domain Eukaryota; kingdom Metazoa; phylum Chordata; class Actinopteri; order Perciformes; family Serranidae; genus Epinephelus; species Epinephelus awoara. Next base: position 47,433,519 of record CM069295.1, read on the forward strand.
AAATAATGACCACAATACTCACCTCAGTGTCTCCAGTCCACAACGTGGCTCTGCCAAGAACTCACAAAGCTTTGTGACATCACCGTCTCTGAGGACATTTCCTGACAGATCCAGGACTCTCAGGTGGGCGGGGTTTGACTTCAGACTGGAACCCAGTGCAGCACAGCCTCTCTCTGTAAACTGACAGTGAGCCAGTCTGTTGGGGAAAAACAGTTTGAACTTATAGGTGGTAACATGCAGTGGCAGCTCCAGACCCTGACCTCTGACCCAGCAGCTGAGCTGCAGCTGCAGTCTGAGTCTGACTGACACTGAAATGATCTCAGATTAACAATTAGACATATTATTTACACAGCTGGTGTCCAGAGAAGGAAGAATGACAGGAAACTGTCTGAGAAGTCTCACCTCAGTGTCTTCAGTCTACACTGGGGTTCTTTGATGTATTTTAGTTTCTCTGTGTCTTTCCCATGTGTGACTGTGACAGTGAGTGCTCTTTTTTTGTGTGAGGACCTTTGTCTCTAAACTACAGGTGTGGACGGCTGATTGACCCCCCAACTATCGTCTGCTGTTTTAAACCCTCGGCTTCCCAACAGGCCGGTTGACCAGCTTTGCCAGGTGTACAATGATCATCGTATTTGTACGATAATTTGGCCCTCTGTACGATGTACTTTCAATAATCCCAAAAAAGGCCAAATGTACGATAATTTGACCATTTTGTGAATGTGTGGTTGTAATCAGTGTGCCAGAGTTTGTTTGTGAACCCTGAAGGCATCTGTTCCCATGTGACAAGTTTCCAGCCAATTGCGCTTTGCTTAGCGTGAGATTCAGGTGACGTTTGTGTATGTTATTACCTGGCAGCAGACACTGTTTAGCTTTGAATATGTGCTGTTTTTGCTCATTCATTCAGTTGGTGTCATTTTTGAGGAGAAATAGCGATAATGTTGTTCTGCAAAATAAATTTCACCAAGTGAAGCCAGATCACTCTTTATTTTCTTGTCAGTTATCATGAATACGGTTTCTCTATGACAAAAAGTAAACACTAGAGTGACTATATTAGCCTGTAGCGCATCAGTAGGCTTGTTATTTTGGTTATGACTGTTGTACGATCATTTCCCTGAAAATACGATAATTTTCAGTCCCTGGTACGATAATCCCACCTTGCAACGCTGTGGCGTTTCTGTCCTCGGCCTCCAAACGTCTAGTACTGTGTTTTTGTGTTAAATCTGAGGATTAGTTTTTCTGCAGTGTCTGATTGTGCCTCCTGTGGGCCATCATAGTCAGTGTTAGTATTAGTGTGTGTAAAACACTGAGCATTTAGTCCACTGTTTGTTGCATTAGTTTACATTTATTATTTTTACCTTAGCTTTGAAGCTGTAGAGGTGGGCTGCCATTTTATTTTGTTTATTGTTCTCATGTTTCCTGATGTATCCTCTGGAGCCAGATTTAGTGAATGTCTTTTTGTTTTTGTTCTCACATAGGTGGAGTTGGCATGTTCAGGGTTCAGAGAGTTGTTTTGGCCTCGGTCTACACTGAGTTGGCTGACCAAACGTCCTCTTTTGCCCAGACATGTCCACTTTTCACGTCCTGTCTGAGGCGTCCGGGGGGGTGTTTATAAATTGATGATCATGTCCGGTTTTCCTTGTGTGTGTGTGTGTGTGTGTGTGTGTGTGTGTACGTGTATGTGTGTTAGAGTGTGGCACAGGCCGCGTATTTCTTTCCAGACCCGACAGTCATTCCGTTTTGTTATGTCCGAAACCGAACCGAGCCCGACATTATTTAATTACTAAAGCACTGAGTTTGTGTCACACAGTTGTTATGTTACAGGCTATTTAACAGGCCGGGCGTGCATGTGGGTGCTCTGCGGAGAGGGAGACCTCCGTGTTTGAGACGGGAGCGGGTGGCAGGAGGTCCGAGGCTTCCAGCGAGTGGAGAGGTAGAAACAAACAGCCAGTGTGTGTCTGTGTGTGTTCTGTTCAGGTGTTGTCACGTAAATAACAGTCCCCAAGCAATAAACAGGACAGACAATAGGATTTGATTTATTTTTACACTACATTTTCAGTGAAAGCTGACCGAATCCGACCCCAGCCCGAATACAATTTATACATTTTTGACCGAACCCGGCCCGACCCGTCGGCTAGGCCTACCATCAGGACCCGTCGGGCTCAGATCGGGTAGCCACACTTTAGTGCGTGTATGTGTCCCCTATCTATAGGGGCCTATCTGAATTTCTGTCTTCGAGAGATATTATTTTGTAATATAACTGAATTTTCTGTCCATACATATAAACTTTAAATATATTAAAATTATAAGGCATCTTTGAGGAAACTGCGAGTATCATTAAAGTAGGCTATCTCGTGGCTGGCCGAGTGTCCTCTTTTTTGGAAATCAAAATATGGTCAACCTAACACTGAGTTATTTTTGCTTCACATTATTGTTAAACTAAGTTAATTTCCTCACAATAACAAATATACCTTAACTGTAACTCCTGTGTTGAGCTGTCTGGTTTGGGGACCGAGAGGAAACAGCCTTTCACACTTTTATGTTGCACTCCTACTCCCCTAGACGGGGTGTAACAGTGATGAGTCATTGATTTATTTCATAATAATCTAAACAGAGGACTTTTAGTGTGAAAATGGCCTCAAATACCTGAAAACTGTCTCTGCACACCTGAATGTGTGACAGCATTTGGTTTTTCACTTTTATTTAAATAATGACCACAATACTCACCTCAGTGTCTCCAGTCCACAACGTGGCTCTGCCAAGAACTCACAAAGGTTTGTGACACCACCGCCTCTGAGGTCATTTCCTGTCAGATCCAGGACTCTCAGGTGGGCGGGGTTTGACTTCAGACTGGAACCCAGTGCAGCACAGCCTCTCTCTGTAAACTTACAGGCAGCCAGTCTGTTGGGGAAAAACAGTTTGAACTTAAAGGTGGTAACATGCAGTGGCAGCTCCAGACCCTGACCTCTGACCTTTTTAAACATATGGGCAGTGTTGAGTGTAGCGTCAGAGTACTCAGATTACTTTTTCATCGTAGCAACTAACGTAAACCATTAGTTTCGAAATTTAACTTGTCAGTTATTTTGTTACATTTTGTTAGTTAGTTAGTTTATTTCGGTCATTTTCAAAATATGGACTCAAATACAAAAGAGAAAAGAAAGAAAGAAAAGAAAACAACAAATAAACTTGAAGTCAATGTTAATATAGCATTACACCAAAACACAAACAAAACGAGACCGAAAAGGTGTAGGCTGAAGCTTAGCTTATTACGCCTACCCTTTTATAATCAGTTTCTGTCAGCTCCTACATAATTGTATATAGAGCAGTAGAGCCAAAAAAGAAAACATTAAATATACTTTTACATGGACCTATTATCAACTCAAACTCAGACACTTACAAATACTCTAATACATTATGTTTATACTTGATGAGCAAACGATTCTTCAATATTTTTTTTAATATTTGGTAAGTCCTGCACCCTTTAATTTCCATTTCCGAGGCATTCCACAGATTAACCCCATAAACTGAAACACATCTTTGTTTGACATTCGTTCTGTTCTTTGTTTTTGTGAACATGCAGCTTCCTCTCAGCTCATACACACTTTGCCTTTTCTGAAACAACTTCTGGATACAGTGTGGCAGCAGATTATATGCCTTGAACATCAACAGTGATATCTGAAATCTAAAAGTTCATTGAATTTTAGCATGTGACAATGTATAAATAATTTGTTTATTGGTTCCCAATAATCAGCTCTATTGATAACTCTGATTGTTCTTTTCTGAAGCAAAAGATTTGGATTAGTGCTTGTTTTGTATGATTTACCCTAATTCCACACAGTAAGTAATGTATGGTAGTATGAAGGAATGATACAATGTTTGTAATGAATTTGTATTAAGAATTTCTTTTGCTTTATATAAGATTTTGATAGACCTTGATATTTTCTTTTTAATATAATCAGTATGCAGTTTCCAACATAATTTATGGTCAATGACAACTCCCAAAAATGTATTCTCGTAAACTCTTTCTATTTCAATTTTATCTATCATGACTTGAACCTTCTTATTGACTTTACGATTTCCAAAGATTACATATTTGGTTTTATTTACATTCAATGACAATTTATTGACACTGAACCAACGTTTCAAAATATCTAATTCCGTTTTCCACTGTATCCAGCAGCCATTCAAGATTTTTACCAGAACAAAACAAGTTAGTATCGTCTGCAAACAGGACAAAATTTAACAAGCAAATAAACAGTGTGTTGCTTTTAAAATGTTCCTGTATTTCCATGTTTCCTTTGTTGCCATTAACTGCATGTTTGTTGAAACATGATGTGCTGTAGACAATACAAGCTGTTGTATTGTTTTCACAGAGGCTAACGTAGGCTGTGCCTCTGTGCCTCCGCCCAGCTCACTGTCACTCCTGTTATTAGTCTGCAGAGTCACAGGTTATGGGCCGTGGACTCAGATATGCAACAGTGGTAGAATAATAATAATTAATACGAATAATAATAAGTATAATGTTTGGTATCAAAAGGTACATTAGTGGGACAAAACAATCAACTGATTGGAATTTGATGATCGAAGGTCAAAGGTCACTGTGACCTTACAAAACACATTTTTGGCCAGAACTCAAGAGCTCATACGACATTATGACAAACTTCCACACAAATGTCTGACAGGATAAAATGATGAAGAGATGACATTTAATTAGGGCTGACAAAAAACGATGGAGTCACACCGAGCGGACCCGACACAACAGGGTGACATCTATCTCGTGGCTGGCCGAGTGTCCTCTTTTTTGGAAATCAAAATATGGTCACCCTAACACTGAGTTATTTTTGCTTCACATTATTGTTAAACTAAGTTAATTTCCTCACAATAATAAATATACCTTGACTGTAACTCCTGTGTTGAGCTGTCTGGTTTGGGGACCAGGAAAAAACAGCCTTTCACACTTTTATGTTGCACTCCTACTCCCCTAGACGAGGTGTAACAGTGATGAGTCATTGATTTATTTCATAATAATCTAAACAGAGGACTTTTAGTGTGAAAATGGCCTCAAATACCTGAAAACTGTCTCTGCACACCTGAATGTGTGACAGCATTTGGTTTTTCACTTTTATTTAAATAATGACCACAATACTCACCTCAGTGTCTCCAGTCCACAACGTGGCTCTGCCAAGAACCCACAAAGGTTTGTGACACCACCGCCTCTGAGGACATTTAGCGTCAGATCCAGGACTCTCAGGTGGGCGGGGTTTGACTTCAGACTGGAACCCAGTGCAGCACAGCCTCTCTCTGTAAACTTACAGTCAGCCAGTCTGTTGGGGAAAAACAGTTTGAACTTAAAGGTGGTAACATGCAGTGGCAGCTCCAGACCCTGACCTCTGACCTTTTTAAACATATGGGCAGTGTTGAGTGTAGCGTCAGAGTACTCAGATTACTTTTTCATCGTAGCAACTAACGTAAACCATTAGTTTCGAAATTTAACTTGTCAGTTATTTTGTTACATTTTGTTAGTTAGTTAGTTTATTTCGGTCATTTTCAAAATATGGACTCAAATACAACAGAGAAAAGAAAGAAAGAAAAGAAAACAACAAATAAACTTGAAGTCAATGTTAATATAGCATTACACCAAAACACAAACAAAACGAGACCGAAAAGGTGTAGGCTGAAGCTAAGCTTATTACGCCTACCCTTTTATAATCAGTTTCTGTCAGCTCCTACATAATTGTATATAGAGCAGTAGAGCCAAAAAAGAAAACATTAAATATACTTTTACATGGACCTATTATCAACTCAAACTCAGACACTTACAAATACTCTAATACATTATGTTTATACTTGATGAGCAAACGATTCTTCAATATTTTTTTTTAATATTTGGTAAGTCCTGCACCCTTTAATTTCCATTTCCGAGGCATTCCACAGATTAACCCCATAAACTGAAACACATCTTTGTTTGACATTCGTTCTGTTCTTTGTTTTTGTGAACATGCAGCTTCCTCTCAGCTCATACACACTTTGCCTTTTCTGAAACAACTTCTGGATACAGAATGGCAGCAGATTATATGCCTTGAACATCAACAGTGATATCTGAAATCTAAAAGTTCATTGAATTTGAGCATGTGACAATGTATAAATAATTTGTTTATTGGTTCCCAATAATCAGCTCTATTGATAACTCTGATTGTTCTTTTCTGAAGCAAAAGATTTGGATTAGTGCTTGTTTTGTATGATTTACCCTAATTCCACACAGTAAGTAATGTATGGTAGTATGAAGGAATGATACAATGTTTGTAATGAATTTGTATTAAGAATTTCTTTTGCTTTATATAAGATTTTGATAGACCTTGATATTTTCTTTTTAATATAATCAGTATGCAGTTTCCAACATAATTTATGGTCAATGACAACTCCCAAAAATGTATTCTCGTAAACTCTTTCTATTTCAATTTTATCTATCATGACTTGAACCTTCTTATTGACTTTACGATTTCCAAAGATTACATATTTGGTTTTATTTACATTCAATGACAATTTATTGACACTGAACCAACGTTTCAAAATATCTAATTCCATTTTCCACTGTATCCAGCAGCCATTCAAGGTTTTTACCAGAACAAAACAAGTTAGTATCGTCTGCAAACAGGACAAAATTTAACAAGCAAATAAACAGTGTGTTGCTTTAAAAATGTTCCTGTATTTCCATGTTTCCTTTGTTGCCATTAACTGCATGTTTGTTGAAACATGATGTGCTGTAGACAATACAAGCTGTTGTATTGTTTTCACAGAGGCTAACGTAACAGGTTATGGGCCGTGGACTCAGATATGCAACAGTGGTAGAATAATAATAATTAATACGAATAATAATTAGTATAATGTTTGGTACCAAAAGGTACATTAGTGGGACAAAACAATCAACTGATTGGAATTTGATGATCGAATGTCAAAGGTCACTGTGACCTTACAAAACACATTTTTGGCCATAACTCAAGAGCTCATACAACATTATGACAAACTTTCACACAAATGTCTGACAGGATAAAATGATGAAGAGATGACATTTAATTAGGGCTGACGAAAAACGATGGAGTCACACCGAGCGGACCCGACACAACAGGGTGATGTCTATCTCGTGGCCGGCCGAGTGTCCTCTTTTTTGGAAATCAAAATATGGTCACCCTAACACTGAGTTATTTTTGCTTCACATTATTGTTAAACTAAGTTAATTTCCTCACAATAATAAATATACCTTGACTGTAACTCCTGTGTTGAGCTGTCTGGTTTGGGGACCGAGAGGAAACAGCCTTTCACACTTTTATGTTGCACTCCTACTCCCCTAGACGAGGAGTAACAGTGATGAGTCATTGATTTATTTCATAATAATCTAAACAGAGGACTTTTAGTGTGAAAATGGCCTCAAATACCTGAAAACTGTCTCTGCACACCTGAATGTGTGACAGCATTTGGTTTTTCACTTTTATTTAAATAATGACCACAATACTCACCTCAGTGTCTCCAGTCCACAACGTGGCTCTGCCAAGAACTCACAAAGGTTTGTGACATCACCACCTCTGAGGTCATTTAGCGCCAGATCCAGGACTCTCAGGTGGGCGGGGTTTGACTTCAGACTGGAACCCAGTGCAGCACAGCCTCTCTCTGTAAACTGACAGGCAGCCAGTCTGTTGGGGAAAAGCAGTTTGAACTTATAGGTGGTAACATGCAGTGGCAGCTCCAGACCCTGACCTCTGACCCAGCAGCTGAGCTGCAGCTGCAGTCTGAGTCTGACTGACACTGAAATGATCTCAGATTAATAATTAGACATATTATTTACACAGCTGGTGTCCAGAGAAGGAAGAATGACGGGAAACTGTCTGAGAAGTCTCACCTCAGTGTCTTCAGTCTACACTGGGGTTTCCTCAGCCAATCAGAAAGCAGCTCCGCCCCCTGGTCCATCAGGTGGTTGTAGTTCAGGTCGAGCTCTTTGAGATCAGAGGAGCTGCTGAGGGCAGAGGTCAAAGACCGACAGCATCCTGCTGATAACATGCAGGAGTTCAGACTGGAAGGAGACATTTAAACACAGATTTCAGATCAGTTTGTTTTGTGTTGGAACCTTTTGTATAAGTGTAAAAATGTAAAGTTAATTTAAGTAAAATGTAATAAATGATCTATAACACATTATAATGTAGCTGTGAGCAGATTTAGTGTTTCTTAATGTATTTGTCATCAACTATAACTCCTCCTGTGGAGACCAAGAGGAGGCTGCTGTATAAACACATCATTAATGACAACACACTAACACACAGTTGTAATAATATTAAATATGTCTCCATATGAGGAGTTATAATAATTACAAAAACTCTAAACTTTTATGTTCTAGCTTTTTATCGTACTGTATAATGTACAATGTGTGAATGTTTGAAACTCTAATAGATATGTGAACTACATTAGAATGTGTTATTTATTTCATAATAATCTAAACAGAGGACTTTTAGTGTGAAAATGGCCTCAAATACCTGAAAACTGTCTCTGCACACCTGAATGTGTGACAGCATTTGGTTTTTCACTTTTATTTAAATAGTGACCACAATACTCACCTCAGTGTCTCCAGTCCACAACGTGGCTCTGCCAAGAACTCACAAAGGTTTGTGACATCACCGTCTCTGAGGTCATTGTCTTCCAGGTCCAGGACTCTCAGGTGGGCGGGGTTTGACTTCAGACTGGAACCCAGTGCAGCACAGCCTCTCTCTGTAAACTGACAGGCAGCCAGTCTGTTGGGGAAAAACAGTTTGAACTTATAGGTGGTAACATGCAGTGGCAGCTCCAGACCCTGACCTCTGACCTTTTTAAACATATGGGCAGTGTTGAGTGTAGCATCAGAGTACTCAGATTACTTTTTCATCGTAGCAACTAACATAACGCATTAGTTTTGAAATTTAACTTGTCAGTTATTTTGTTACATTTTGTTAGTTAGTTAGTTTATTTAGGTCATTTTCAAAATATGGACTCAAATACAACAGAGAAAAAAAAGAAAGAAAAGAAAACAACAAATAAACTTGAAGTCAATGTTAATATAGCATTACACCAAAACACAAACAAAACGAGACCGAAAAGGTGTAGGCTGAAGCTTAGCTTATTACGCCTACCCTTTTATAATCAGTTTCTGTCAGCTCCTACATAATTAAGTAAGTAAGTAAGTAATGTATGGTAGTATGAAGGAATATTACAATGTTTGTAATGAATTTGTATTAAGAATTTCTTTTGCTTTATATAAGATTTTGATAGACCTTGATATTTTCTTTTTAATATAATCAGTATGCAGTTTCCAACATAATTTATGGTCAGTGACAACTCCCAAAAATTTATTCTCGTAAACTCTTTCTATTTCAATTTTATCTATCATGACTTGAACCTTCTTATTGACTTTACGATTTCCAAAGATTACATATTTGGTTTTATTTACATTCAATGACAATTTATTGACACTGAACCAACGTTTCAAAATATCTAATTCCGTTTTCCACTGTATCCAGCAGCCATTCAAGGTTTTTACCAGAACAGAACAAGTTAGTATCGTCTGCAAACAGAACAAAATTTAACAAGCAAATAAACAGTGTGTTGCTTTAAAAATGTTCCTGTATTTCTATGTTTCTTTTTTGCCATTAACTGAACGTTTGTTGAAACATGATTACAAAACACATTTTTTGCCATAACTCAAGAGCTCATACAACATTATGACAAACTTCCACACAAATGTCTGACAGGATAAAATGATGAAGAGATGACATTTAATTAGGGCTGACGAAAAACAATGGAGTCACACCGAGCGGACCCGACACAACAGGGTGACATCAACATCACATTTACTGCATTTAACCTTAATCAGTGATTTCTAGCTGAAATTCCTAACGCATGGAAAGAACATACGTGTGCTATGGCTACATATAATGGCTGAATAATGACAGAAATCAATGAGGTGGCTAACATTACCTGGTTATGTATTATGGGTATTTGCCAAGTTTTGTAATACCCAGTCACAGGAACTTAAAATATGAGAATTGTGAAGGCCATATAATAAGTATCAGTAAAAAAATTTAGGGCTGTAGTCAACCAAAGAAAATCTTGGTCAACTAAAGTCACACATAATCTTCAACTAATCGATTAGTCGTGGGGAAAAAAAAAAAATCTGCACGTTATTTTTACTTCTATGGTGGTGTGTCTGTGTCACTCTGCAGTTACACCTCCAAAACACTAGTCGGCGGTGGAGGACTGTGTTAAGTGCTGTAAAGTTTAGTTGATTCAAAACACACATTAAACACACAGTAAACACACAGTGAACACACATTAAACACACATTAAACACACGCGAATCAGCTTCACTATAACTGGCAGCATTCACAGACAAACACTTGTCTTTATCTGGACACATTTCCCCACAAATACAACATGCTAACGTTATTAGCACAAGTCTATGGCATTTTACATGGTATAAATTAGGCTAGCGACGAACTGAGATTTCCTCTGCTCATATGAAGCCAGGATAAATCCTGAAGTATAAATCCCTGAAGGATAAATCACACACAGGACTTAAAATCCTATTTTAGTGGAGGCTTTACTGGCTTCACAATTTATTGTTTCTTATCTGTGAAGTTAAAGTAAATCAAAGCTTTGTTTCCACTGAGGGAAAAGGTGTCAGCTTACAGAGACAGACAGGAGGTCTGCGTCACCGCAATGCTCAGCGTGAGGGTGGGCAAGTTCAAGGTTTTGAAAACACCCCGACTATCACAGGTAACTTAGCCTGTCCCCCCGCCACAGGAAATAATGGATTAATTCTGGAAAGCTGTTGTTGTAGCACTTTTCTCCTTATGAAAGTAACACGGCGATTATTCGACCGATGAGAATTTGGACGGACCAGAGCAATAGTGACCAAATAATCGACCAGTCGACCAGGAGACTACAGCCCTACATGTTTTTTATTGTACTCTCAAGTCGCAGAGTCGTACTTTGGACAGCTTTGTGCAGAGGGCTCCACCATGTTCAACTGAGCAAGCAGTTGAGTTTACAGACAGCAGATGCTTCATCTGATGTGTCATAGCTGTTAAAGTGCAGACAAATGTTTTTACAATTAAAGCAATAAAAATATTGAATTTTCAAAAAAGCAAACTAATTTGTTGCTCATTTCTGAGACTTTTTTATTGTTTTCTCTTTTACATATGACTTTTGCCCTGAAATGAAGCCAAAGTCATTTAATGAAAACAGGCAGTATTTCTTATCCAATTACTCCATTAATCGCTGAATAATCAATAGAATACTTGATTACTAAGAGAATCAATAGCTGCAGCCCTACATTTAATATCCAAAAGGTCAAAGGTCAGCTTCACTCTGACATCAGGATATTTTCTGACCATTATTCACCTTGAAACTGTGCTGATCTTGTTTTGGCAAAAGATTAGTTTAAATCTTTGAAGATTGTAAATGTGCGTGATCACCATGTGATATGAGACATTTACAGGTAAACTCTCGTCTATGTTTGCTGTGATATGAAGGAAAACAGAATCACTCTCAGTGTAAGTGTCCATCAGTCAGTAGTACTTGTCACCTCACACACTAACTGTGCATCTGGATGTTCTCACCTGAGTCTCTGGAGTTTGCAGTTGGGACTCTTTAGACCGTCAGAGAGCAGCGTCACTCCAGAGTCCTGCAGTTTATTTCTGCTCAGGTCTAACTCCTCCAGACTAGAAGACTTCAGGCTGAGAGCTGATGAAATGCTCTTGCAACATCTGTCAGTGAGGTTACAGCCACTTAACCTGAAGTGAAAAACAAAATGACTGTTAACATTTTACAGACACTCCCCTCTGTCCTTCTACCCTTAAAGCTTCAGAGCTGTTGGGTTTCTTGAGGTCAGATACTTACAAAGCTGTCTTTGATGCTTTGAGCACTGGCAGCAGCCTCCCCAGAGCTTCCTCTGATCCGTAGTATTTCTTCAGGTCAAAGACATCCAGGTCTTCACCGGAAGCGAGCAGGTGAAAGGCCAGAGCTGACCAATGTTCAGGTAACAAGTTACCAACATCTCCTGAGTTCTGGTACTTTTGGACTTGCTCTACCAGAGACCGGTCACCCAACTCATTTAAACAGTGGAACAGATTGATGCTCTTGTTGACGTTGGAAATTTCCTTGATCTTCTCGTGAATGTAAGTGATCGTCTCCTGATTGCTCTGTGGACGTCTCTTTTTGAATCCAAATGCTTTCTGAAGAAGCTCCTGATTTTTATCCTGTGACAGACCGAGCAGGAAGCGCAGGAACAAGTCCCATTTTCCATGATCGTTGGCCAAAGCTAAATCCACTGCCCTCTTGTGGAGGAGGATGATGGGAAGTTCTCTCTTGAACATTTCTGTCACACTTCGCTTCCCAGGAAGCAGATTTTCTCCACTGTTCAAGAAGGTCTCTAATACATACAGCGCTGCCAGAAACTCGTGAACACTAAAATGTATGAAGGAGTAAATCTCTTGTTTGTGAAGACCATATTCTTTTCTTATGATCTGTGTGCAAAGACCTGAATAAACTGCAGCTTGTTCCTGATTAATGTCACAACTCTTCAAGTCCTTTTCACAGAAGTTGATGTTGTCCTTCTGTAGCTGTTCAAATGCCAGCTTTCCTAATTTCATGATCACATCTCTGTTTGTTTCACCTTTCTGATAAACCTTCAGCTTTGTCTGGGTGATCAGGAAGTGTGTGTACATTTCAGTCACAGTCTTGGGCAGCTCACTTTGTTTTGTTTCTGTGAGGAGTTTCTGGAGAGTTGTGGCTGAAATCCAACAGAAGACTGGGATGTGGCACATGATGTACAGACTTCTCAGCGGCTTTGACTGAAGATGATCGAGGATCTTCTGAGCCATAGTCTTGTCACTAACTGTCTTCTGAAAGTACTCTTCCTTCTGCTCATCATCAAAGCCTCGTACCTCGGTCACCCTGTTGATGAACTCGGTAGGAATCTTAGTGGCTGCAGCTGGTCTACTTGTGATCCAGACTGAGGCCTTGTGCAGCAGTTTCCCTGTGATTAAGTTGGTTAGCAGGATGTCCAGTGTTGTGGTCTTTGAAACATCGCGCCACGTCTTATTCTTGCCAAAGTTCAGAGGTAACTTGCTTTCGTCCAGGCCGTCGAATATGAACAAAACTCCTGAACTGTTGTAGACTGACGTTGACAAATCCTTCACTTCTTCAAAATAGTTACCTATTAACGTCATAAGACTCCAACGCTCATCTGTTATTAGATTCAATTCTCTGAATGAGATTGGAAATATGAAGTCAATAGTTTGGTTGGCTTTTCCTGTTGCCCAGTCATGAGTGAATTTCTGCACAGCCACAGTTTTTCCAATGCCAGCGATTCCCTTCGTCAGAATTCTCTGTGGAGGGTTTTCTTCGTTTGGTAAAGGTTTAAAAATGTCATTGAGCACGATTTTCATCTCCTCACTCGAACTCCTTTTACATTCTAATTCAACCACTTCATGTTCACTGTTAACCTCCCCACTGCCTCCCTTTGTGATGTAAAGCTCTGTATAGATTCTGTTTAAAGGAGTTGATCCATCTTCCTCTTTTCCCTGAGACAGATTCTTTGTTGTATTTTCAAGGAAAGATTTTAGATCATCTTTGCACCTTTGGATGTTTCCTGAGAGATGAAAAAATCATTGTTATATTATTTTCTCATTCTCAGGTTAGCAGAAACTGCATGTAGTGTATAGCAGCTAGGTTTTCAGACAGACTCAGACAAAACCTAAGAACCACAACTGAACCAGCCCGGGGCCAGAAGTGTTTCCTGGTTTTGACTGAGGTCCAGATTTACTTAGACAGATCTCTGGTCCATGTAGGTGCAGGCAGAATTTATGAAAAAACTCCAAAATTATAGTTGATTAAACAAACATAAAAAGATCTCATTCATTTTAGACCAATAGAACCAACAAGATGTTGGGAGGCTGGTAAGATTCAGCTCGTTCTCATTCCCAGGTCGTTAAATACCGACACTCTGCCCCTCGGCATGTGGTACTGACACGAAAGGGCCCCTTTAGCATCTTTATGAAATTCACTGGGCCTTCAGCTATGTAGACCCGTCTGCTGCAGGATTTGATGCTTAGAGCATTTGATGTGGGCAGGGTGCGGGGGAGGGGAGGTGGATGGGTCAAACAAAACAGGACTTTCACCTGGGAGACCACAGTCCATGTCCTGTATGAAACCAAAAGTCAATGTTGTTTTCACGTAACATTACATAATTTAAATGTCACCTGTGACATGTTTATGTCACATTGACTTAATTCACAACATGATATTTTGTTCAAACCTAAGCACGTAGCTTTGTTATCTAAACCTAACTGTGATCATTTGACAACATGAACCACGTGTTACGAAGTGTTTCAGCTGTACGTCACATGAACACGCTGCCCCATGTGTCACTATGAGACGCAGAGGGGGCATGACAAAGCCTCGCTATTTGACGACCTGAGAATGAAAACAGGTTGCAAGATTCAGTTCAGCCTTCATTGAGAAAGCAAACCATTGTGGCATCTCCACGACATTTTCATTATTATTCACTCTATTTTGTTTTAATAACAGAAGGTCAACTTTTTTTAAATTTGGTTGTTAAAATCAATTAAACATGTTGAATGTTTGAACATCTTTAAAACGGGACAATACCTTTGGTTTCGGGAGAAACAGCATCACTGGTGTCTGTCCTGTCGGGTAGCTGGACTGAAACATAAATGTGCAACATCTTTAGAGGAGGCCAAAATATACATAAACATTTTGGAGGTTACATTTTAAGCAAGTACATAATTAAATACAAATAAGGTTTGATTTATGAACTCAGGGGAAACCTGTACCGATTGTGTTGATCGTAATATTCCCTTCTGAATGGATATTGTGTAAGTTTGGTGTGCTGATGACACTTCCATGCTGGGCGGTGAGTGTTGTGTTCCTTGCTTCCATCTGAGTTTGAGCTGATAGAGACGAGACAAAATAATCAGGAACCACAATTCAATTTTAGATTTTAGCAGAGACCTGAAATATCAAGAACAATCAAAATTATTATTGTTACCATTATTATTGATTTGTCTTTCTTAACCTTCATCAGTATTATTACTTTCTACTCACTCTGTATATTTCCTATCTCTTAAACCCCTACTCCCCCCCCCCCCACTCTCGTTTCCCTCTTTTGAATACTGTTCCTTTATTATGATGATCAGCATTGTTATTATTAGAAGATCTATATTTGCACGATACTGTACCGCACACATACACACAACAAACACACATTCCCCTCCAAACTGCACCCACAAACCATTACTACTATCATGTGTATCTACAACTCACGTGCATATTATTTTAATTGCTAAAATTTTGTTATTTTCAACAATACTGCTACATTTTCTAGAATTACAGTCATTGTGGTAATGTATTTTTCCTCTTGTTTTGCTTACTTGTGTATTATTGTTGTTTATTTTTTCTTTTCATTAAGATACATACACACACATATACACACAAACAGACATACATACATGAATACTTATAGACATATAGACGTACATGCAATAGGAAGGGGGCAGAAACAATAACGGCAACAAAAGTAATTATACTACATTTATATGTGCTACTGTAATAACACCATAAACACTGATACCTACAATACTAATAACATTATGAATTATAATGTATACATACATATATATTCTGTCATTACAGATTATTTTCCTATGTATTCTACTAAATGGTTCAGAATTTAAGACCAAAAAGTGACATCACTTCAGTAGGAACAAAGTTTAATTCCTGACTCTACATGTCTGCTGCCAAATTCATTTGTATGTCACTACTTAACAGTGTGAGAAATCAAAACTCAGTGACTAAGAATTAAGTCATCAGATGTTTCCTTTTGCAATTTTTTGTGACAACTGCTTACTAAGCTTTGTTAAAATATGTAATTTGACCCTTAAAGATCAAGAACAAAGGCTAGCAGCTGTCATGTTAGAGAATATTGAAGGTTTTGTGCGGGTTATTAGGTGACAAAGCAACACTTTGAGTGACTTATTAATAACTTAAAGAACATTGTGCAATAGTCCACCTTCCACCTTCACTTCCTCTCTGTCTCTCTCTCTCTAGCCCTTTTAACACAGAGATGGCACTGTAGAGCTGGTATTACCAGTGTTGGAATGCAACTAAGTACATTTACTCAAGTACTGAACTGAAGTACAGATATTAGGTACTTGTACTTTACCTGAGTCTGCTCTTTTCATGCCACTTTATACATTCCAGAGGAACCTAATTACTTATATCCGTTGTGGAGAGAATTGAAAGGTCTGTTAGCTCCTATATTAGGAAGTGGTTGGGTGCTCCTAGGTGCCTAAGTAGTGTTGCATTGTTTGGAAAAGGGATACTTCAGCTGCCAGTATCTAGTTTAACAGAGGAATTTAAATGTACCAAGGTCAGGACAGAGCTCTTGTTATCTGGGAGTAAGGACGTGGTTGTTAGGAGTGTGGTTCCAAATCCAACCAAGGGGAGGAGATAGTAAGGGGTGCAAAGGTAGTGGCCCAGGCTAAATAGGGACAGTGGTTGAATTGGGAAAGTGTAGAGAAGAGGAAGCTTAGTTAGAGGAACCTGTGGAGTATGGAGGAGAATCGTATTAGATTCCTGGTAGGGGCTACAGCGTGGGTTTGTTGAAGGTGGCAGTGCTGTTTGGGCTGAGAAAGCCATGTGTAAGTAAGGTTAAGGAGGTTGTTGTGTTGGTGTGGAGAGCAGTGAGACCTGGCATTAGGGGAGTGTCTCTGGGACGGCAGAGATCACTGTCTAGCCTCCTGGAGGTGTCGTGGGACCAACTAGACAAAACACTGGTGAAAGGAGGTTCCCACCTGAAGACCCCAAAGACATGTTAAGGCCCGTTTCCACCGAAGAAGTTCCTGGTACTATTTGGGGACAGGAACTACTACAGGAACGTCCTCTCGCTCGGCCCTCTCAACCGCCGTGTCTCCACTGAGAGAGTGGAGTAGGAGGAAGGTTCCTGTGAAGTTACCAGGCTCTGGATGTGATGTAATCGTTATGCGACCATTTTGACCGGAGCAACGTAGCGACGTAGGGACGCTGTTAGCGGTGTCTGTAATAACTCACTAAACTCACAAAGTGGCCCGTGAAATTTTTTTTTCCAGCGGATGTCTTAGTTACAACATGATTGAGCTAACTGGAGTAGTTTCATGTCGTATCCGACAACAGGAGGCTTTTAACAAATGACGTCCTGATGTTAGCTTTGCTGCTGCTGTTAGCTGTCCCTGTCAGCTGCAGCCACTGATGCTTTCTAGACATCGTGATTTCCCAAAACTGAATAAATACCACACATAGCAACACAAAACTGCTTTGCTAGCTCAATCATGTTGTAACTAAGACATCCGCCGGAAAAAATATGTTTTTGACAGACCGGTTATTGAGTTTGTTTACATGGCGGTGGAAGCTATGAACGAGCTAACCCTCGTCTGCTGAGTTTTAAAAATGCCGGCTATTTTGTTGCTTTCTGTTAACGTCACATCCCGCCTTGAGTAAATCCAATCAGCACCAAGTAACCCCCAAGCCCCACCCAGGAGTCTTTCAGGGCCGTTCTGAGTACCTACCCCGAAGCAGGGACTTGTTTAGCCCCTGTAAAAGTTCCGGAACTCTGTCCTTCGGGGCTGGTTCCTGCGGTGGAGACACGCACCAACGGCCCCGGCCCCGTAAATCTACCCCGAAGTTCCTGCGGTGGAAACGGGCCTATAGTTATCACTGCTCACTGGTCTGTATAGTTAAGCCTTGCCATAATAGCTTATCATAGGGCTTAGGAGGTTATTCACTGAGTGCTGATCCTTTTCTAGAGCACACACTTCTTGTGTTTATTTGAACTTCACTACATTTATATAAAATCTTTAGGAACTAGTTGCTGTACAAATCAAGATTTTTTTGTAGGGTCGCTATGCTCTTATCCGACCAAATTCTCATTGGTCGAATAATTGCCGTGAGGAAGAGGAATAGTTAATCTCTGCTCATCGCTAGGCTAATGTATACTAATGTAATGTATGTAATGTAATGGCTAATGTAAAATGCCATAGGCTGGCGCTAATAACGTTAGCATGTTGTATTTGTTTGGAAAACGTGTTTAGTATAAGACAGTTGTTTTGTCAGTGAATGTTGTGAGCTGTAATGGAGCCAAATTATGTGCCATTACCTTTGTTACATGTTGCTGTTGTCCCTGGTTTGATATGAGAAGAGGGAAAGATCGCTAGACGCTAGGCTAATTTATACAATGTAAAATGCCATAGACTTGTGCTAATAACATTAGCATGTTGTATTTGTGGGGAAAATGTGTCCAGATAAAGACAAGTGTTTGTCTGTGAATGCTGCGAGTTATAGTGAAGCTGATTTGCGTTCTTGTGTTAGAAACTGTCTCTATTAAGCCATGTTTAATGTGTGTTTAATGTGTGTTTAATGTCTGCATAGAGAACTTTTACTTTTAATACTATGTACATCTTCCTGATCATACTTACTTATGTTTACTCAAGTAACATTTACAGTGCAGGGCTTTTACTTGTACAAGACTAAATTAACAGTGTGGTTTTAGCACTTGATCTGAATACTTCCTCCACCACTGACTATAAAGTCCCGTCTTCATGCAGCCTTTGCATTTTAACACAGAACCAAACACACATTAAACACAGTAAACACACATTAAACACACAGTAAACACACATTAAACACACATTAAACGCACATTAAACACACAGTAAACACACATTAAACCCCAATTAAACACACAGTAAACACACAGTAAACACACATTAAACACACAGTAAACACACATTAAACACACAGTAAACACACATTAAACGCACATTAAACACACAGTAAACACAGAGTAAATGCACATTAAACACACATTAAACACACAGTAAACGCACAATAAATGTACAGTAAACGCACAGTAAACACACAGTAAACATAAGTAATAGTAATTTTTTTTTTATTTTTTTGGACACTTAATAAAGCTCCAGTGGTTGTAAATGACCGTTGATTTGTTAATTCAAAAAATAAATAAATTTGCTCTCGCTCTCTCTCTCTCTCTCCCTCTCTCTCTCTCGTATCCTATTACTGTATCTATTTTACTCGGCCATTCTGGATGTCACTAACTCGGCTTCTTCTCCGGAGCCTTTGTGCTCCACTGTCTCTCAGGTTAACTCGTATTGCAGCGGTGCCTGGATAGTGTGACGTGTGTGGTTGTGCTGCTGCCGTGGTCCTGCCAGATGCCTCCTGCTGCTGCTGCCATCATTAATCATTAGTCATACTTCTACTGCTATTATAGACATATGATATTATCATACATGTAGACTGCCTGATACTAATATATACTTTCAACATATTGTACCACAGTAGCCAGAACTATAACGACAGTATTATTACTTTCATGAATGTTGTTGTAAGCTACTGTCATTACCGAGGATGTCATACAGATTACTGTTAATTTGTTATGCTGATCTGTTCTGTACGACATCTACTGCACGTCTGTCCGTCCTGGAAGAGGGATCCCTCCTCAGTTGCTCTTCCTGAGGTTTCTACCATTTTTTTTTCCCCGGTAAAGGTTTTTTTTTGGGGAGTTTTTCCTTATCCGCTGTGAGGGTCTAAAGGACAGAGGGATGTTGTACGCTGTAAAGCCCTGTGAGGCAAATTGTATTTGTGATATTGGGCTTTATAAATAAAATTGATTGATTGATTGATTGATAAACACACAGTAAACACACAGTAAACACACAGTAAACAAACATTAAACACACATTAAACATGGCTTAATAGAGACAGTTTCAAACACAAATCAGCTTCACTATAACTCGCAGCATTCACAGACAAACACTTGTCTTTATCTGGACACATTTTCCCCACAAATACAACATGCTAACATTATTAGCACAAGCCTATGGCATTTACACTGTATAAATTAGCCTAGCAGCTAGCAATTTTTCCCTCTGCTCATATAAAACCAGGGACAACAGCAATATTTAAAAAAAAAAATAAAAAATTCAGCTCCATTACAGCTCACAAGGTTCACTGACAAAACAATTGTGTTATACTAAACATGTTTTCCAAACAAATACAACATGCTAACGTTGTTAGCATCCCCTCTGCTCATATTTCAGCCAGGATAAATCACACACAGTGTGTGGAGGCTTTATTGTCTTCACAATTTATTGTTTCCCCAGAGATGTAACTCCTCGTCACAGTGACACAGACCTCCTGCCTGTCTCTGTGAGCTGAAACCATTTCCCTCAGTGGAAACAAAGCTTTGATTTACTTTAATTTCACAGATAAGAAACAATAAATTGACAAGACAATAAAGACTCCACAAAAATAGCATTTTGAGTCCTGTGTATGATTTATTACACACAGGCAGGTGAAAAGACACTCAGAAAAGGCTCAAAAGTTTTCTCACCAACTATTTGAAGATACCCACCTCTAGGGTGACCGTATTTTGATTTCCAAAAAAGAAGGACTCGCCCGGCCACGACATATTTAAATGATACTCACAGTTTACTCAAAGATGCCTTATCATTTTAATATATTTAAAATGTATATATGAATAGAAAATTCAGTAATATTACAAAATAATATCTCTCAGACAGAAATTCAGATAGGCCCCTATAGGGGACACATACACACACTAGAGTGTGGCGATCCGAGCCTGACGGGTTGAGCCGGGTTTGGTCAAAAATGTAGCTATAAATTGTATTTGTGCTCGGGTCGGATTCAGTCAGTTTTCAGTGAAAATGTAGTGTAAAAATAAATAAAATCCTATTGTCTGTCCTGTTTATTGCTTGGACACTGTTATTTACGTGACAACACCTGAACAGAACACACACACACACACTGGCTGTTTGTTTCTACCTCTCCTCTCCTGGAAGCCTCGGACCTCCCACCGCCCGCCTCCGCCTTGATTAAACGTTGAAAATAAAAAAAAAGTAGGAGGTGTCTCCTACTTTATCTCATTTTGTTTTGTGTCTCCCTCTCCTCTCGCTGGAAGCCTCGGACCTCCTGCCTCCCGCCTCAAACATGGAGGTCTCCCTCTCCGCTGAGCACCCCGGCCTGTTAAATAGCCTGTAACCATAACAACTGTGTGGCACAAACTCAGCGCTTTGGTCATTAAATAATGTCGGGCTCGGACAGAAATATGCGGCACACACACACAGACACACACACACACTCAAACACACGGAAAACCCGGACATTATCATTAGTTTATTAAAAAAAACCCTGGACGGGACGTGAAAAGTGGACATGATGTCCGGGCAAAAGAGGACGTTTGGTCAGCCTACCCACCTCGCTTTATATAGAGGGGTTTTTAAAATAGAGTATTAAAGGGCCTAAAAATTAATTCATCAGGCTACAGTAACAGTCTTACACACACACACACACACACACACACACACACACACACACACACACACACACACACACACACACACACACACACCTGTGGCAGCATGTTTATGTTTACTGTTGGTCCACACCGCAGCATGCTACGAGCTAACATGCTAACACCAAGCTAGCTTGGCCCAACAACAGCTTAGGCCGCATCACGAGCAGTGTAAAATCTAACTAATGTCTAATTTCTGCTTTGTTTCATTGAAACACAGCAGCACAGGTACTTACAACGTGTGTGGGCACCGTAAAAACTCGTGTCTCTGCTGTCAGTGCCAGAGTCCCAGTGGACGGAGACATGGCGACACACTCGAACTAGTCGAAGCAGCAACAAGTGCTTGCGCATGCGCGTTACAGCAGGTTGTGTTATTTTTCCATGTCAAATGACTCTGAAGCTGAAAGTGTCCTGACACACACAGACTATATAGAGCTAACTTATATAGATCCGTGACATTTATATTAAACATTACAACTTCCTGTAGGCGTCATTTGACCCAGCAGAGCATTATGAGTGTGGAGAAACACCTTCACACTAATTAGTGTCATCTTTCTTTTAACCAACAACTAAACGATCAAAACAGTTAAACTGATTTGTGCTGCTGTGACCACACGTGAAAGAAGGTGAACAGTATCGCTGACACCTGGTCGGTGCTCAGAGGGAACAGTTGATGTAAAAACTTTTAATTTTGAACCTTTTCTGAACGTCTTGTCACAGGTGACCATAGTCGTTTTTAAGAGGTCTTTTGAACGGGGAAATGTTCGCGAGGTCACTTTAGGCTTAACTAGCTGAGTTTTCACTAACTCTGTTTTCTGCAAAGTGCTAACATGCTAACATGCTAACTCACTCGCCCCTGTAGAGTCAGCCAGGGGAGACAAAGCTGTAACGTTAACATGTCAGAGCCCGCTGCTGACAGAAACACAGGCAGGTCGTTATCTCACCTCACTGTGCTGACGCTGGAGCTGCCCAACAGGTTCACAGTCCTCACTCGGTCACAAAGATCATGAGACGGACTGAGAGCAGGAAACAGGAGGCTGCTTCATGCTGTGCACTGAGCTGGTCTCCGTCTCTTCTTATCTTTTCCATAGACTCACATTAAGGAAGTGGACCAGAGCCCTCTCTCTAGTGTCACTGCTGGCGTTTCTGTTTCCACTGTCAGTTTAGACGTGCCGTGCCGTGCCGTGCCGTGCCGTGCCAAGCTGGACGCAGGTCGAACTTTTCCGGGGTAGGTCAAGGAGCCAGCCTGCCCCCCCCCCCTGTAGGAAACCAAACAGGAAGGTGTCCTAAACAGTCTCTGTGTGCTCAGCTCTCAGTACGTCTGTAGCTTCTGACTGAATCTCCTGAATCTCTGTGGTTTGGAGTTTAGTTTCTCTCCTGCGTCCTGTTTTTACTTCACATATCTGCTATATATATATACATATATTTTTTTTTTTCCAGAGATATTTTTTGGCCATTTTTTGCTTTTAATTGATAGGACAGTGAAGTGGGGAGAGAGAGGAAATAACATGCAGCAAAGGGCTACAGGCTGGAGTTGAGCCCGGCCGCTGCAGCAACAGCCTTGTACTGTACATGGGGCACCTGCTCTATCAACTAAGCAATGGACGCCCCGTGTCATGTTCACCATCAGCTGTATGAGAAGCTGTGTGAGGTTGCTGCTCGAAAAACTCGCCATTTCCTCATTCTGCAGCTTCACAACAAAAGATTAAACAGAGCAAAATAATGGGGGACTTTTATTGTTGAGAATCTACAGGAAATTAAATGTATATATATATATATATATATAATCAAATTAGCAGAGCTTTGGTGGCAGCTTACAAGTCAAAGGCAGAATTTATACATCAGAGCTGAGTTGCACCGTATCTACACCGCAGGCACGTGCACCTCCCCAGAAATGTAACTGTGTCACAGCGACGCAGACGTCCTGTCTGTCTCTGTAAGCTGAAACCATATTGATAATAATTTTCATTTGTACAGCACAATTCATACAGCAGGTGCAACTCAAAGTGCTTTACATAAAAAAACTGAGAAAATACACATAAAAGATAAGATTCAATCTCACACACACACACACACACACACACACACACACACACACACACACACACACACACAAAAATACAAATAAGGTTTGATACCAGTTAATTACATAAGAGCTACAGAAATGCAGGTCTAAAAGGAGGTTTTAAGGGCTGAAGCTGAATCAGAGAGTCTGACGTCCTCTGGGAGGCTGATCCAGAGACGAGGGCCTGAGACACTGAACGCAGCATCACCGTACTTTTTAGTTCTACTCTGGAGGACATTTAGTAGTCCAGAAGTGTAGGATCTTAGGGATCTGAAGGGAATGTATTTGACCAACATATCAGATAAATATTCAGGAGCAAATCCGTTAAGAGACTTAAAAACTAAAAGCAACATTTTAAAATGAATTCTAAAATGATCAGGAAGCCAATGAAAACACTTCTCTGGGCAATATTTCCAAGATGAAAAAAATGCATTTTTGGTATTGTTTTTCACTTGTGGTTCAATACACTGGTCACTATCAAAGGTGACACCAAGGTTCTTCACTTCATGCTTTTCATTCAGTGGCAGCTACTGTAGACTATTGAACTGAAATTGCTTTTCTTTTGATCCAATGAGTAGAACCTCTGTTTGGACCCTGCTGAGTTATAGGAAATTTTGAGGTAATCCACAAATTAATTTGGTCAATATAGCGAGACGGTGTTTTAATTGCGCTTGTATCATCTGAAGAGAATGATACGTGTAACACAGCACAATACAAATTAAAAGTGTAATTTCTAATAATGACAAACAATATTTACGTGCATTCATTAATTACACAAGCACTACGAGCAGTCAGAAGCAGGTGGAGATTTTGTGTAGTAAACTACGAAAAGATCAGAGCTACCAATATATCAATCAATCAATTTTATTTATAAAGCCCAATATCACAAATCACAATTTGCCTCACAGGGCTTTACAGCATATACTGATGAAGTCCAACCTAAGGAGCGCAGGCAGTGGCTAGGCTCATAGAGCCGAAGTAAATCTAAAATGTATGTTGGGCCGAGGCCAGGTAGGGCTTTAAAAGTAATTAGTAAAAGTTTAAAATCAATTCTATACTTAACAGGTAGCCAGCGTAGCGTCGCAAGAGTGGGAGTTATATGGTCTTGTCTCTTGGAATTAGTTAAAAGTCTGGCAGACGAGTTTTGAATAAGCCGGAGACAGGAAATGGCCATTTGGCTGAGTCCTGAATACAGGAAGTTACAGTGATCCAGATGTGATGAGATAACAGCATGGATGGCTTTTTTTTTCAAGGTCCGCTTGTCGTCTGCATATATACCTATACCAGATTCTCTGACCAAGAGGAAGCATATAAAGACTTGACCCCTGGGCAACACCACAAGAGAGGGGGGCCGGGGATGAAGAATATTCCCCATTACAACAGAGACGGGTCTTTCGGAGAGTTGGAGCGAAGCCAGGCAACAGCACTGTGCTCAATTCCAACATAATTGTCAAGGCGGTTTATAAGGACACTGGTCGACCGCATCAAATGCTGAACTCATATCATGCAGAACTTGAACTGAGCGAGCCCCAGAGTCAATAAATCATTAGGGGCCCATAATAAGAGCTGTTTCTGTGCTGTGCTTGGTACAGAATCCTGATTGACATTGTTCAAAGATATTATTGTTATTCATGTATGCGGTCAAGAGTGGCAGCAGATTTTTCTAAAATTTTGAATGGGAGAGGTAAAGGTTTGAAATTGGTCTAAAATTGTTGAAAATAAGAGGTTTTTTTCAGGAGCAGTTGACTATTACATGTTGTATTAAGAGCAGAATTACTTGTTTCCGTGACAGCGCACACCCTGAGGCAGTGGGGGTGCTTGACTCCTCATCATCACTTCAGTCCATCAACTGTGAGTGAACTGTTCATGAGCTGAAACAGTGTAAACCGTCGGTTTCGTCTCTCAAGCTATTTGTTCCCACTTGTATGAAAATCAAAGTGTTTCTGTTTCTGTCTGGACCGTGTGGGTTGATACAGTGAAGACTCAAAACAAGAACCACAACCAAAATTATTTAGCCCAACCTTCAAAACTAAACTCTCTAACTAAACTGAATTATGACATACAAAAAGGTTGTGGGTACATTTCTGTAGCACTTAGAGAAAAAATACAGATTAATAATATGTTACTTATTCTAATATAGTATAAGTTAAGTCATGAGAAACCTGTGGGTCACAGTGACTCAGAGCTGACTGAGCAACTGTGGTTAGAACATGTTGGAGCCACAGATCAGCTGATGTAGTTCTGCTGTCAGTACACTAGATGGTGCTCATTACCCACAGCATCTCCACAGAGCTGAGGAGCAGATCAGAGCAGCAACACACTAAACTGCACTGCTCCTCTATTCTCATCTTTAACGTAACCAAGGCCCTTGTTGCCATGACTATCTCAAAAACAAACAAACAGCTGTAAAAATGAATAAGCTTTCACACTGACTGTTAGCATCATTTATCACCATTTCAAACGTCTTCTGCTCAAAACCACAGGACTCAAGCGACTGATCCTTTCCACAACCAACAACCTCCAAACTGTTTTACACTGATGACTGAGTCAAACTAACTGAAGGCAGAAACTTACATAAAAAAAAACAAAAAAACCCAAAACAAAACATTTACCTTTCTGTCCGGAGCTGAGAAAATAATCTGCATCACCACGAAAGTGAAAGTTGAGCAGAGTCCCTGCTTTACATGTTTTTACCAAACACTGGCGGCATCATGTCGCTGCAGTGTGTGATATCAGACAGCACGCTGACATCGCAAACTCAAAACAGTTGTGGTGTGTAACAAAATGGCATCAGTCTCTGGTGGGATATGTAACACACTTGTCAGCTGCTCTTTATGAACAGTAACAATGACATCACATGTCAAAAACAATTTAGTGTCCCTATTATATGGTGGCTGATGTAATTCTCTGCTCGGAGGGTAAGGAGCTCCTGGACCTCATTGTTTTCAGCCATTGTTTGCCTTCGAGTTAGCCGCTAACTGCTTCTAGCTGCTTGTTACATAGCTCGCACCTGTGCCGCCCATGATCCCGATCTGCCAAAAATGTGCAAAAGTACACTTGCACACAGTCAGGGATTTTGTAGGATCATTGTCAGGTGTATGATCAATCAGTTAAACCCAACAGGTGCTGGTGATCCCCAGTTTCATGTGTAGCTTGACACGCGGTCATGAACTGAAACATAAACAGCCGCTTCAAACTGGGAGAGGAGCAGCCAAACTCTGCTGCCAAGGTGAGGCTGTGAAAGACAGTTTCATGTCACAGGTCATACAGTACACCATGACAAGACACAGGTTTTTATACGGCATCAGCAGGGTCTCTCCCAGGCAAAGATTTCCAAGCAGACTGGGGTTTCAACATGTGCCGTTCAAGCTCTTTTGAAGAAGCACAAAGAAACGGACAACGCTGAGGACCGTAGACGCCGTGGTCAGCCGAGGAAACTTAGTGCAGCAGGTGAAAGACATGTTATGCTACTTTCCTTTGAAATCAGAAGATGTCCAGCAGAAACCAGCGCGACACAGGTACACCCTTCTACTGTCTGGAGAGGTCTGGTTAGAAGTGGTCTTCATGGATGAACTGTGGCCAAAAAGCCAAACCTCTGACGTGGGAACAACACCAAGTGACTCGACTCTGCACAAGCACACAGGAAGTGGGGTGCAGGAAATGGGCAGCAGGTGCTCTGGACTGATGAGTCAAAATGTGAAGTATTTGGAGGTGTGTTTACTGAAGGGCTGGAGAGCGCTACAATGATGAGCAACTGCAGGCAGCAGTGACGCACGGGGCTGGTTCTTTGCAAGCTTGGGGCTGGATTTCTGCAATGGATTTGGGGTTTGGTCAGGATTAATGGTGTCTGTCCGGGATTACATGGAGAGAGAGACAGATCTGAGGCAGCCTACATCCACAGATCTGTGGGGACATGCCCTGACTGCTCATTGTTTTTTTCTTAGTTCCTGCGTCACTTCCTCTTATATCAACTTTTGGTGCATCAACATGATAATAATATTTCAGTCCATACAATACCTGTGTACATATAAATGGCATCTGATAGCATTCACCATACAGCATTTACAAATGTGACAGAGGAACATGAAAAATTCTGAATTTTTCCCATCACTAAATGCCTTGTGGAAAGTAGAACTAGGTGTCCCTTACAAGTTAATGGCACCAGCCTAACTGTCTCCTCTGCCAAAAGGGTTGAGTTCCCCTAGTGTGCTGCATGAATCCAGCCTTGCATGAAACCTCTCACATATAAGCTCATTTCACACTGCCAGATTTTCCGTGAATGTTGGGCCGTTTTGCCGACAAGATGCGAGCATTTGTACACACAGAGGCAGAATGGCGAGTTGATCTGCGGCGCCCAATTTTCCGCCTCGTAGGGTAGACATGTTGGCAGGACCTGTTTGGTTTTAACAGACCAAGATGGCCTTCTGCATCGGGAGCGGCTATTGATGACTAGTGGGAGGAGCTGTTGATAACGCCGCACGTGCGAGCCACTGGCGGTGGATAAACAGGAAACAGCTGATAGCAGGAATTAGCGAGCAGCTAGTAGCAAGAGGGAAACACAAACCTGACAGACACTGTAAAGATGAGCAACTGGGGAGACAAGGAATTGCGCGCCCTCCTTGTCCTCGCAAACGAAGAGGCCATTAACCGTCAGATGACGGGGACGGTGAAGGACGGGCCGACTTACGAGAGAATCGCCGAAGGACTGACCAGCCGTGTCTTCCCTCCCACGTCACTGTTTACGTCACACGCTGAGCTACACGTTTTGTTACTTGCTCACGCCCCCCATTGCCCCGAAAAAGGCACATTCTGTATAAACAAAAGTAGGTAGGCGGCATTTTGCTGCACTCCCCGATTTTGTTTTTATACTGCCAATGCTGAAAAAACACTGATTGGGCTTTCCTGCAAATTTGCACAACTCCTATCTAAAAAGGGCTATAGTCTCCCTGTCAGCAACAAGCTGCAGTCACTTTAAATATAATGAGCTAGGGGCTAACTGAAGCTCTACAGCAGGGATATCCACCAAAGGCAGGACTGAAACTGCAGCTGTGATGTGTTCATCTCTGACCCTGTAGGTCAAAGTTAAAGAGAAACTTGTCTGTTCCACATTAATACACTACAGTCCAAACATTTGGAAGCAACTTCAAGTTTCTGTTCACACTAGGTGCGGTTACATGAGGACTTTTCAATCAGGTTGGGTGAACCCCATTGAAGTCATTCCGATTGGCCAACCTGTTTACATGGGATGTTTTCTATTGGAATGGGTGTTTACATGCGCCAGCGTATGTAATCAGGTTGGGAGGTATTTAGTACATAGTTAGAACATGGCACTCTTCTGATTGGTCAATCAACAAAATTCTGCGGTGTTTAGTATCATCGCTGCCCTGCTGCTCCGTTGCTAGGGACGCCATAGCATGAGGAGCATCAAAATCAGTTAACGTTAGTCCACACAGGCCAACGGAAACGGAAACGCACCTACTGAATGTATACACATGCTGCTTTTGCTTTTTAATGATTAGGCTATAACAGTGAAACAAAGGGCGACCTTGCTGTAGGGCTACAGGAACCAGCAAACCGAAGCAGGGAAACTGCTCATATTCAATCAGCTGTGCGTCAACGCATTGTGCGCAGATGAACGTTGTTTGACTTCTTCCGCAGCCCCCCACCCCTCAGTCTGGGTGCTGGGAGCAGCACGGGGCTGAAGCTAAACACTGTTCATCTGCACACACTGTGTTACCTTGATTTCGTTGCTGTGTCAGTCTGATATCCTGAATATATCCTTCAGTGCATAGTGTAGAAATCTGAGAGTATTTCTCCAGGGAGTGCAGTTAGCGACAGTGACATATATGTACTTATATAGCTGACATGACATGACAGATACATGACCATCACACTGTAACATGGGGAATAGTTGATTGTTGTGTTGCTTTCAGTCTGCCCCTGCCTTAACTGGCAAATGATGGAGGTAACACTGGGAAATGTGATGTGCTGCTAGCCGTGTGTCACTGTTAAATCCGGCTACGTTCTGAAAACTGTGAGCTCCGACAGTAACACAGAACAGAACTGCGAGAGTGCGCGTCATGACGCCTTACGTTGAGACAGTAGTGAGCACGCGCAGAAAGAACGGAATGGCTGGAATCGGGTAGAGGTGTAGACAAGGCAGAAAAATTGTGCCATTCGGGTTCTGAAAAGGAATATTCCACCCCTGTGCACCCGATTAGATTTTCTTTCGGGTTGGCTGTTTTCATTCGGGTTGAGGTGTTTACAAGAAGCATTTCTAATCGGGTTGGGCTTCCAACTGCATGATCAGACTTTGCTTTCATTGGTACCATTTTCCTCAAGTTACCTTTAGGTATACATTGATGTTAGACCATTGCTGAATAAATGTTAACAAAAGAAAGGAAGGGCTTAGTTTGAGGGTTGAGAAGATTTGTCACAATTTCAGTGCAAAAATAAAAAACAAATCACAGTTTGCATTATTCACTTAAGCTCTTTGGCTTTTGCGAGTTTGCATACAAAAATCCCAATAAATCTCAACTGTGTTCATGTCTCTGACAACCTACCACAGAAATGGCTAGAGAGAGACAGCTAGGTAAAGAAACAAGTTCAGATTTGTACATTCGGGAAAGAAGGATACACTGAAAGAGAAACTGCAAAACGCCTAATGGTGTCCAACAAATGAGTTCACTACACCCTGAGGAGACTAGAAGAAACTGGAAGTTATGATGACAGAGTAAGGTCTGGAAGAAAGAGGGTTACTGCAAAAGCAGAGGATAAACATTTCATTGTCACCAGTAAGAGAGATCGGCAAAACACCTGCGTAACACCCACAATAAAGCATGGAGGTGGTAGTGCCATAGTATGGGGATGTTTTGTAGGTGATAGAGTAGATTAGATTGAAGTAAAGGGTATCATGACGAAGGAACTGTACAACTTCATCCTCCAGCAACATGCAGTTCCATCTGGACTAAGACTTGTGGGTTGAAAGTTTGTTTTGCAGCAAGATAATGACCCTAAGCATTCTTCCAAGCTCTGTTAGGATTACCTTGACAGAGGAGGAAGGTGTTCTTCGAAAGATGGTTTGGCCCCCTCAGTCTTCAGACCTCTTTCCAATTTAACTTGTGTGGGACGAACTGGATCGATCAGTCAGAAAAGTGCGTCCCACAAATCAGCAGTCTCTCGTTGATGAATTTCAGAAAGCTTGGAATGCAATTCCTGGCACATAAACTTGCCATGCCATGCTGTTGTTAAAGCCAGAGGAGGCTACATTGAGGAAAGCAAAGTCTAACCAAGAAAAACCCAAATACCTGATAATTATTGATTATATAATAATCAAAAAGTATACCAATGAAACTATGATCTTATTTGTGAAAATTTGATCTTGCTTCCAAACTTTTGGCCTTTAGTACAT
This sequence comes from Epinephelus awoara, assembly GCA_035609425.1. Lineage (NCBI taxonomy): Eukaryota > Metazoa > Chordata > Actinopteri > Perciformes > Serranidae > Epinephelus > Epinephelus awoara. Next base: position 47,464,458 of record CM069295.1, read on the forward strand.
CTGTGAGCTTTGTGTATATCAAATGAGACTGATAAGCACCAGTTTTGTCTCGGTGTGAACAGGCTGTCAGAGTCTCATCATTCCTCTCATACTTTGAGATCTGCTTTGAAAAACCAGTCCAACTCTGTGACTTTTTAATTTGTAAACTGCTCTGCAGATGCGCAGAATCTAAACCTTTCACAATCCACCATCTCTGTTTGAAAAACAAAACAAAAAAATGTTATTTCTGTGACTATCTCAGCTGTGAGGAATTTTTTCCCACCAACTTCCTGGTTGGTCGTTAGGAACATGTCAATGATGGAACACAAACTTCGCGACAACAAAGTGACGTCAACCGCAGAGATTTATTGATTTTTTTAAAGGTAGAAAACAGTGAAAGAGTCTCAGTGTAAACACAAAGATTTAAATTACAGTCAGACTGTTCTAACAGGAAAACAGATTTCATTTGCATCGTCTGTCAGAGAGCACATCCCAACATTTTCACATCGTATTTGAGTCAAATAATTGCAGTGCTTTTATTCTGAAATGTCAGTTTAGTTTGACCAGTAAATTTTCATCTGAAGTCTTAAATAACTCTTTGGTCAGTTGGAGCACTCTGAGCTTATTTTAGGCAACAACTTGATGTCTAAAGATGTCAGATAAAAATGAAATAAAATTAATCTTCATCTTGTTATTAACATGCAAACAAAATGATTGGTTGAAAAATACAGAAACGTTCAAGAGAAAAACACCTGAACTGAAATGTTTGTGTTGCAGTAAATGAAGGACAGATGCAGCAACATTTTATGATTAATGAACAAAAACATGGTATATATGTAAGGCAGAAATAAAACATGTCAAACCAAAACAAAGCTTAAATCAAACAAATCAATGTCCTCGACTTTCAACATAAATGAGCAGTAAAAATTTAACTTTAACTGTTAAGTTAAATAAATGTTTTAATTGGAGAGTTTATCTGAGTATTTTCATCACAACATAAACTTAAGTTCACTGATTGTTTTTATATTTTTGCTCAAGAATTTTCTTTCCAAACACTCAGATTGTGTCACTTTATATTTCACTTTTTATTCTATAAAATAATGTAAATTATTTTCCCTAATTTACTGTATATCTTTAATAAAGTGCAATTTAAATGTTAATGTCAAAGTCAAAATTCAGGTTAGTTGTAATAAATCATGTAAAGCTGACAAATTAAACATGAAGAAAGTTTTTGTTTCAGCAACAATCAGTAGGAACTCTATATATATATTTGAGTGAAGTAATTAGTGTCAGTTTAGACAGACTGTCAGTATGTCAGTGAAATAATCACTCAAACCAAAACAATATCTGTGATTTGGAGGTAATACAAAGATACGGAGCGTAAAACTCTTTGAGGTGAATCTGTGATTGTCCAGCAAATACATAAAACAGACATTCCTCATTAATATTACTATATACTTAAGCTTTACATGAAACACCGGGCGTCATGCAGGAAACAACGCGGCCACACCAACACATTTTCTCTTATTTTTTGTTTGTATCCAAGATTTATCCGTATTTTAACAAACATTTATTTCTTATTCAATGCTTCTTATTTTTGCTCTTCTTCTTGAAAATCTTACAAGCACTTTTAATAAGATAAGGGAAAAAGGTCTTGTCTTTACTGTCCACAAACTGTTGTCCAGCTCGAGGTAACACAAGTTTTAAAAAAACAACAACTTGTGGGCAATAGCACTCACAAAAGACACAAAAGTCAAAACATATAATTTACTAGGGCAACACACGGTCAAACAATCAAACAAACGTTTCAGCCTAAGGCTTCTTCTTCTTTGAGTGCTGTTGCCCACAAGTTTTTTCGAATCATTTTGCAACTTGCACCCATTGTTTGTTTGTTTTTTCAGATATTGGAGTTGTGCGTCCTCCTTTCTTCAACACGAGTTTTAAACCTTAAGAAAATAAAGTAACACATGAATATCATATAATCAAATTAAGATTATGTTGTTGTTGTTGTTGTTGTTGTTATGTTGTTGTAATGAATAAATTATTTGAGGGCTGAAGAAATGCTGCTACACTTGGTCCATTCATCCCAATGACTGTAATTTCTGTTACTGTGCGTCCCTCTGATGACCAGTGCTGGAATCTAACTAAGTACATTTACTCAAGTATGGTACTTAAGTATAAACTTAAGGTCCTCTTACTTTACTTGAGTGTTCTGATCTCATGTCACTTTATACTTCTGCTTCACTTCAGAGGGACACACTGCACTTTGTACTTCACTTGATGAATTTAATTACTTTACAAATGAAGTTTTCTGCAAACAAAGCAAAAGCTGAAACAATTAGTTAAATTATTTAAAAAAGAACTGTAAATACTTCGATAATTGTTTGTCATTTCTCATGGTTCCAGCTTCTTGAATATGAACTCCTGCTGCTTTAAAAATATATATTATTTTGATCGGTGATGCAACAACGAAATTTCTGCCAATACCAATGTTTGTTTTTTAAATTGACCGACAGAAAGTACTGTTGTTGTTTTTTGTTGTTGTAATTTTTGTCGCCTTGCAACCCCTCTTCCTTTCGTTTCCATCCCTCCATCGCCCGCTCTTTCTCCTCCTGTTCTCCACTATATTACTTCATTGTTCCACCACTTTCCCTCTCAGTCTCAGTCCCCTCTGTCTCTGTCCTTCCCTCCTGATTGAGTCCAATAAAACTCCTGTAATTTACGCACGAGAACTGGGGGCAATAATGAGAGATTACAGCCCGGCCCAGCCTGAACTGTTTTTTTGTTGTTGTTTGTAATTTTTGTTATTTTTTCCACCTTTTTATCAGTAAAATAAAGAAATCTTTATTATAGAAAACAACAGTTTAAAAGTCATTCAGTCCTTTCTTTCACATGAAAATCATTTTGAATTAACAACTTTAAAAGTATTTTACCATATAAACCCCTCTTATATCTATTTTATATTGCTGTAAAAAAAATAAATAAAAAAAAATAAATAAAAACATGTCTGCTTTATTCACGTTTCTGACTAAAAACTACATTTTACAAGATGACACTGAACACGTCATGATAATGTTGTAATTAATGATGTCCAATCGGATCAGGTATCGTCTCCGATCACGTTATTTTTACAAAATTGGAATTGGTAATAAAAGATCGTAGGAATCAAAACAACAAAAATGGCCAGGTTTTCCAGTGTATAAAGATAAAGGCCTATTTTGTTTGTTGAAGAAACGAAGATATTGAATTTGTTTACATTTTGTGCTGCTGATGCACCGATAAGCTTTTTGGATACTATTTAAATAAAAAACAAACCTTATGGGACAACTTGAATGCATTTTTTCTTCTTCTTTCTTAATGCTTTGCAAAGTATCGGATCAGGCTTGGTTTCATAATAAAGGACACGGTATAAGATCGTATGCAAAAGAAATGTCATCGGGACATTCCTAGTTGTAATTAACCTTCGCCCAATCCTCATTTTTACCGAAGCGACCATCATAATGTAAGTCATGCTGCCTTCAAACACAACTCGTGGGCTCCTGTTTACAACACAGAGAATCGGGTACACAAAGTTGGGAACTTGGAGCTCTCAGATGATTTTCACTAACAAAGCCGCGAATACCGCATTCATTTAGTCTCTTCCTGTGAACACAGTAAACACAACACCGTTTGAACACTGCATCTGTGTAACCTCCGCCAGCGATTAGTTCTGGCCACCGACTGCTAACGACTAACACTAACCAGTTCTCCTCCTGCTGATGTCATCAGTGATTTGTTGTTCCTCTGACGTAACGACAGTGAGTGACGACAGTGAGATGCCGTCATTCTGACGGGACAGGACGCTGTTGGTTGCTCTGTGATATAAACTGCACAAAACTGATGCAACACAACAGAAAAACGTCCACCACTGCGACTGGTGAATGTCATCTAACTTGCTGAGACATCGATGGCAGTCAACAAGGAGAATATCTGCTGATACTGATGTGCGGTCGATAAAGTGGTGCATCCCAAATTTTGATTTTATTAAGTTGATTTAAAATATTCTGCATTGTGCGCTTCGATACTTTTACTTCCGTAACATTTTTGATGCAGTACTCTCACTAGGAGCAGGGTATTTTTACAGTGCGGTGTATTAGTACTTTTACTGCAGCAAAGGATCTGAATACTTCCCCCACCGCTGCTGCTGACACAGCGCTTGGCATCATGAATGTTGGGTTTTAATGTTCCTGTAAGACCAGTGCTGACACTGCAAATCAGCTTTACTTTGCAGCAGTTTTTGGGGACATCTGGTGTCAAGTCTTTGCACGCGGCACAACACCTGCTTTTATACAATGTTTAGGGTGACGTGAGCTACGCTAAGAGTGAGAGGGAAAATATAAGAGAAAATTTAAGAGAATGTTTCTGCATGAGGCCCACTGTCACATTTAGGTGAATCCTCTTCTCTTCCTCTCTGAGAGTCAGATGTTCACACTGACTCATGCCTGAAGAGTAAATACAAAGCTACAGCCTGTTAGCTTAGCTTAGCATAAAGACTGGAAACAGGTGGAAACAGCTAGCCTGCCCCTTTAAAGCTCTCTCACTTACATATTTACCTGGTTTGTTTGATCCAAAGTTTCCCAACATATTGAGCTATTCCTTTAAAATATGCGTGGGTGAAATAAACTTATATTTTGTGGATATTTCTAAGTAAAACAGGAAGTAGAATATTTATCAGAAACATTTATCGGTCGTTTAAACGTTTGCTTTTTAAACTCTCTGAAGGTGTCACTTCTCTTAAAAAAAGTCATTACATGTGCTACATGTTGTGCTGTCGGCCATGTTTTAAACAATAAGCAGTTTCTGATATTTTCATTTTTAGAGTCAAACTCTTGCGGTTTAGAGCTGAAACAGGAAACAGTGTGAGCTCCTGACTTTGGACTCTGGTGTCATTTAGTGGTGATTGTGTCATACGGATTACTGTTAATTTATCATGCTGATCTGTTCTGTACGACATCTATTGCACGTCTGTCCGTCCTGGAAGAGGGATCCCTCCTCAGTTGCTCTTCCTGAGCTTTCTACCGTTTTTTTTCCCCGTTAAAGGGTGTTTTTTGGGGAGTTTTTCCTGATCAGCTGTGAGGGTCCAAAGGACAGAGGGATGTCGTATGCTGTAAAGCCCTGTGAGGCAAATTGTATTTGTGATATTGGGCTAAAATTGAATTGAACTGAACTCTAACAGGCCTTGGCAGCTCCTTCCTGGAACTCTTTGAGTTTCAACTCATCTAAATATTATATTTGAATCAGTTCAAATTAAATGCATTTAAATATCACAGCTGACGAACTTCAGAGTCATTTCCTCCAGAGCTGATTCCTGGGAAACGTTCTGTTACGGTGAGAAACCTCAAAGCTCAACATCAAAAATATTAAAGGCACATTCAGTGTGGCAGTCTGACATTTTAGTAAATCTTTGGCACTTTTTGTGCCCTCAAATTCATAGTTTTCAATAGACGTCGACAGGCGCACTCAAACAGTGTTGCCAACTTAGTGACTTTGTTGCTATATTTTAGCGACAAATCTAGTGACTTTTTTGATGTTATTGGAGACTTTTGGAGCGGGTGCTGCCATGGGCCCCTCCCCCGCCCCAAAGCACCCACAGGCAACCCAGTCCTCCCTCCCAGCTGCAGTCAGAGCAGGAGAAGTTAACCCCTCCGTGTCCAGACTGCAAGTGAATCACATATGCGCAGAACCGCCATTGGCTGATCCCGACCTGGTTTACAGTCAGGGTGGGAGGTAAATGTAAATTTTCTTTGTCTAATATAAATCACTGAAAGAAGGCTCATTTGTAGTTCTAAACATATTCAGGGTGTTTTTTACGCCATACTTTTAAAGCAGTATTTTGCCAGTTTTTTCCCAGACCTGTGTCTTCGCTTCGCGGTGTGCAGAGTGTATGCAGATGAATGGTGTTAAGGCGCCCCATGTGCTGCCAGCAATCCTCCAAACATGGACTTGAAATGACGTCATCTGGTGGATTTTTGCTTGTGGTGTGAGCAGGGAGATTCTGCTGACGGCACAGGTGGGGAACCAGACACCATTCATATGCACACACTCCCCCCACAGTGGTAGAGCTGACGGCCCAAAATAACCTGCACAGTTTCTGTCGGAGCCCGACCCCAGTGTGACCCCAGCTTGACCCCAGCCCGACCCATGGCAGCAGATTTGGGTCTGAGCTCGATCAAAAAGCTGCTTTCTACTGTAAAAGATTTTTTTTAATATTAAACAATCTGTTACAGGCTGAGGGCTGATGTTTTTCCCCGCACAACTTCTCCTTCTCTCCCTTATTTCAATAGTTTGTCATCTCACGTGCGACAGGTTCAGTAGAGGCCACTCCCCCTCGATAGTTCATGGTGATGCTGCACGCTGATGATGATCACTGCTCTTTGCTGCGTGTTACAGCACGCAACCTCGTCACATGTCCACGTTTGGTCATGGACACGTCCACATATGACGTCCAAGGTACCCTGGGTGTGTTGGTTGTTGACGTTCTGGGACGCCGTGTCAACTTCAGCCTGTTACATGCATTGTCTGTTTTCAAAATACACTTCTGTTTTCACAGGAAATGTACAGTTTGCATACAGGCTCTTTCAAAATAAAAGCACTATGTTGGTACAACACCACCAACTGATGTTTTTTTTCCTTCAACAACAAAAACACATGGTTAGGTTTTGGAAAAAAGAACAGGGTTTGGCTTTAGAATCTTACACCGCTCTCTCGGGTGAAAGTCAGTGTTTGTTGACTGTAACAGCAACTAGCTGCGTATCGTACCAACGTCAAAGGATGCCTTTTTTTGTTGGTTTCTGATGCTGCAGGTCACTGACCAAGCACTGGATTTTTATGACTTCGTAGTGAGACTGGGCTCATTACGCACATCTCTCCCAGGAGGTGCTGCTGACCACGTCGCCTTGCAGCCCCTCTTCCTCTCGTTTCCATCCCTCCATCACCTGGTCATTCTCCTCTTGTTCTCTGATATATTACTTCATTTTTCCACCACTTTCCCTCTCAGTCTCAGTCCCCTCTGTCTCTGTCCTTTCCTCCTGATTGAGTCCAATAAAACTCCTGTAATTTACGCACGAGAATTGCCGGTTTCATTTAAAACAAACAGAAAACTGTTAAGCTTAATTGTTGAGAACCTGACCTGATTCAGACCCGGGGGCAATAATGAGAGATTACAGCCCGGCCCAGCCTGAACCCTGCAGGTCCAGCCCACTCACATTCTGAAGTCATCAGTGACTTGTGGCATCATGAAAAAAGGCGTCCTTTAACATCGGCATGATATGCGGCCTGTTGCCATAGTGGTTTAACCTCGCCCAGCAGTGTCTGGGTGGAAACGCAGGGGGACAAGGACAAAAGTTAAGGCGGCAAAAGTCTGAGAGGGACGGGGGGAGGGGTGGTGAATGGGTCTGACAAACACCGACTTTCACCCGAGGGAGCGGCGTTTGCATCCCCTAAGAACCTAAAGACAAACCCCGCTCTTTTTTCCTAAACCCAACCACGTGTTTTAGTTGTTGAAGGAAAAAAAATTACATTTGCAGTATTGTATTGATGTAGTGCTTTTATTTTGAAAGAGACTGTATGTAAATGTTAAATTTCCAGTGAAAACAGAAGTTTGTCTTGAAAGAAGGGAACTTGCCACAGTGTCCCAGAACATCAACAACCAACACACTCAGGGTACCATGCACATTGTATGTGGACATGGAAAGTCCATGACCAAAACGTCAATATGTGACGAGGTCACAGTGAGGATGTGATGGCGGGTTGGGTCGGACCAAATCAAGCTCAGACAGAGAATCAGCGCTCTGCACCACGGCGACACAAGCCAGGCTGAAAATCTGCAAAGTCTCCCTTTAATAAGGTCTGGGTGAACAAGCAGTGAACAATCCTTTAAGTCACCACTATCCATGAACATATCAAGGAAAATTATTTGAACATTCCAAAAGGCCTGCAGATGATGATCATGGTGGAGACTGACAGCATCTGATTTATCTTTTTTAATAACAGTCTGATGACCTCGGGCAGTAGATTCACCCCAGCAGTAGAGAAGAATATAAACCCCTCAGCTGAATAACAAACCCGAAAGTCAGCAAAACTATTTTTTTTTCCAGCAGCGATGATTTGATCCCAAACTGAACACACAGCTCAGAGTGGTTTGTGCAATTCGCTGGTGTCCAACTTCCATCCAACACCATCAAACTAACACCAGCTGAAAAGTGACCCCATTTTTATCATTTTACCTAAAAGTGGTTTAACAGCATTTCACACTCACCGTACAGTAAACCTCCGGCAGCTTCAGTGTCACACATGGTGTGTTCAGGTACTGTGTTGAGTGTAGGTTACCCACATTTTGGCTCTTGGCCCAACACACAATCACTGTGCTTCAGTGTGTGAAACAAAAGAAGACAGACTTAAAGCATAAACTCTTCAGGTCGCTGTTACACACAGTAAAATGTGAGCTGTTATTCAGCTGTATTGATAAAATCAGTGTTTCTGTGCTGTCAGACGTCCGAGACACAGACGACTGACAAACATGGTTAAAACACTTGTGAACTGCAACCTTCAGATCTACAAATATTTTTCAACCATCTGTTTTCATCCTGATGCTTTGACAACTAATCACCTGCAAATCACCAAACCAGTACTCTCTGAGCGACGTCTTCAACTGTGTGAAGAGTCCGGCAGGTGACGCGGCAGACAGGAAACTGGGTGAGGAGGAACCTGATTAAATCAAGCCTTGTTGCACTGAGTGTCCTCCCTGTCAGAGGAGTTTGGGCCTGGGTGGGTTGGCCCTGACCGACGAATACGCCCCGATGTGGGTGATGAGGTTGGGTTCCACGCTGTGAGACCTTTCTCCTGGGATCGTCCTTGCCATCTGATAGATAACCATGTCTTTCGCGTTCCCCTTGACACAGAAGGAGCCGTCCAGATACTCTGCAACCCTGAGCGAGGCGTTGCCGGGGAAGAGCATGGCAGGGGTGCAGCACTCTGTGGCTGGGGAGACGGCGTAGAGCTGCGGGGTTAGTCTTCGCACCTCCAGGAGGTAGTGGCGCCCCAGCAGCTCTGTGGCAGCCATGAAGTAGAGAGTGAAGAAGAGGAAATGGCTAGCTGACAGTGTGAAGGAGAAAGAGCAGGGGTTCCAGTAAGGGAGGGTGAGGAGGAGGGCCATTGCTCCGACCAGCCCGAGTCCCACCCACTCCAAGATGCGGTAAGGCTCAGGGTTCCAGTAGCGCTGCAGCCTTTCAGGGTGATACAGCTTAATGTAAAGAGTCTGGAGGGCGAAGCGACGGGACAGCAGGTCCTTCACGACTGCGAAAAAGTCCTGTATCGGCAAAGCATCATCCTCCAGGACAACCATGTTCTTGGGCTTCACCAGCTCCCATCCCTTGCGGAGACAGAAGACGTAATCCCTCTTCTCCCTCTCGAAGGTGTTGATTCGTTCCCTGTTCCTCTGCTGCTCCAGAGGGGAACGTCGGATCACCCTGAAGTGGGCCTCCAGCATCTTGGCATCCTGGTTTTCCTGTGGCCCGCTTTCCACATCGCAAACCAACACCTCCGCACACCGCCGCTCCCCACAGCTTCCCAGAATCCTGCTCAGCTGCCGCATCACCTGGAGCAGGTAGTGGAAGTCCCGCCCCTCATTCCGCCTGGTTGTTACCACGGTAACCAGCAGCTCAGGATGCTGGGCGATGTCAGTGAATCTGGAAGACACCGCTGCCGCAGTGGAAGTGCTCTGCCAAAAGCGCAGAGCATCCTGGCCTCGGGCGAGGCTTTCCTGCAGGACCTCCTCACTCATGGAGTCCAGGTTCATGGACCTGATGAAGAAGTAAGAGTACAGCAGCCGATGGCAGCACAGAGGGAGGACGATGCAAAACGTGACGACGGACAGGACGAGGGCTTGAGTGACGGTGTTGGACCATCGCAGGTAATGACTGAAGAACCCTTTCCATCGAGGCATTCCGGCCGGAACCACTCAGCGACTAGATGAACAGATGAGCTCAGGAGGGTCAGCTCAACATGTACGGTGTCCCATCATGCAGTTTGTTTCAGCTGACCACGGCAGTGAAACCTGATGATGTGAACTGAGAGCTCAGTGGAAAATGAGTCAGGTGTTGGCACTTTGTCTTCTTGTAAACAGAGACGTGAGAGTTTCAGCTCGATCCTGCTCATCTGTCTCTGCTCTGGTGTCTGTAGAAAGAGACAAGAGGGCGTTTTTAATCAGTTACTGTTTATAGACTGTTATCTGTCTGTATGAAACATGAAAACCACTGTGCTGGGCTGTAGATTCACATCAGATCCTGTGGAGAAGCACGGCTCCGTCTTTCATAAGACTTTTTTTCCCCACAATCTGTTGAACTGAAATTTTTTGAACACAACAGACAGTCAACAGAAACATTTGGTCAATACAACAGTGATCAAACAAAAGTGTAGGTAGTGAGTGAAATAGGAACGAGACAAAATCAAGCAGGATGGGGGTGGGCCGTGATTGGCCAGTGTTCAGATGAGAGACAAACCAGTGGGCCCATCATTTCTCTGCTCTGAGGGCCGATCAGCCAAAAAACAAAATAAATTTAAAAAAAAGAAAAGAAAAAGCTTACGACCAGCCCACACTAGAGCGGCCCACTGGGAACTCTCCCGGTACTCCCGCTGGCCAGTCCGCCCCTGATCACTGTCTGTTCCTATAAAAGTGCTGATGACATCTCAAATGTGGCTTTGACCTGCAGCTGAAAACATGGAGCTCATTTCATAGAAAATACTGAGATATTTGTCACTCAGCCTGAAAATACTCAGATACGACCGAACATGTCAGGCTATCTAAGAAAGGGGAAGATGACACTCCACAGTTACACTACATTTTGGCGAGGGGGAAAACGGAACATTGTTCAAAATGGTGTACTGAAATGTTTCTGCACACTGTCTCTGAATTACATGAACGGGGTTTGACCGGAAAGCTGACAGTCACACACTCTTTACACTGTTCCAGCTGTGCACACAATCTGAGCAATATGTAATTAAGTCACCTCAAGACTGAATGAATAAATGAAGAAAAAATATTTGCTCACTCCTGATTTGATCTGGTGAGTTAATACCCTGCAGTAATTCCCTCATGTGTTTCACATGTGACTTCCTCTGCTTTTCAAAATAAGAAAACAAGGTTGTAACAGTAGATATTAAATACATGTGGAAATATGATTCTTTGGATTATATTAGAGTGTCCCCCTCCTGTATGTCCTGACGGCTGGCCTGTCACTGCTCCTGTTTGTTTAGCAGAGACAGAGACCAGATAAAAACCATCTAGATGCCACCAAGTTTCCCTAAATGTGACACACTTCACCTTCAAGGTAACGTACCCAGGAGTATACTTAAAAAAATATTTTTTAAAAAAGTCTTTAAATTCTGTTTATTTTGTGTATTTTATGACAAATGTGTGGTGACAGAGACATGTGCTTGTGTCTCTTGAGAGGCCACTTTGTTTGAATAGTTGTTGTTTTATTGTGGACTTTTGTATGACATGTTGTTGCTGCATGTTAATGTGTTCTGATTGGCTGCTGATCGGCCGGGTTTCTCCTGTAAAACAGATTTTCACTCTCAATGAGACATCCTGGTTAAATGAAGGTGAAATAAAATAAAGTAGATCAAAATAAAGATAAAGGACAAACACTGTTTCACCAGCTGGCATCATGATGCAGGACCACAGAGGGTTAACGAGACAACAGCTCACATTTTTTTCATGTTCAGACAAAGTCTGTGGAATTCTGCCGGTGCGGACTCAACGTGTCTGCACACAGGTCGACTCGATCACTTCACATTTTGCATTTAAAAAACTGCGTCCTAATCTACGCTGAAATGTTTCCTACCCTGTGGATGACCTAAACTGTGACCTGCAGACGATGAGAGCGGGGTCGAGGCAACTGTGCACATTTGTTGTCATGTGACTGTAACTTCAGAGAGCACTCATCGTGTCTATCTGATGAGAAGCATGTGGGATTATTATAAATACATATTTACACATCAGAACTGTTAATACTCAGCATGTCAGGTAAAATGAAATAAAAATCCGGTCTAAAAATTGTTAATCACACATGTTATTCAGGTTAAAGTGTGAAGAAGCAGCTGAGTGAAGTAGAGCCTGAGGAGGAAGCACCGGTTAGCCCCGGTTTCACTACAGGCAGATTCACTCGCTACAGGGGCGAGGAAATAAAACCTGAACAGCCAATCAGAGTGATCTCTCTCACCGACAAGCTCAGCTGCTGATTCAACATGCTCAATTGGCCAAAAAGCCGCCAACGCCAACGTGCCGACGGTGCAGGACACACCGCAAAAACTAGGACGACAGACGCTCACCGACGGCCCGACTTTGGCCGACGGCCGACCGTCGGCTTGGTGCGTCAGGACCTTGAGCAAAAAACAGACTGTTCATAAGATAAGATTGATCTTTATTGTCGCTCAAGAGAAATTCATCTTGGGCATACGAAAAAAGTACCAGCGTCTCACATCAACACGCAGATCACTGTCACACTCGGCTCTTTACACAAACATAAAACACAGAATACACAGTGCATTAAATCCTGGCAGAAGTGACTGTACAGAGCAGCACAATGCTCTGCCCCCCCCCCCCCCCCACACACACACACACACACACACACACACACACACACACCTGTCATATAGTTCTTTATTTATTAAGAAGCTTGATCATAGTGGTACTAAAGAGAACTTAAGGACATGGTTGGGTGTCTCTGACACACCTCATGTGGAGACAGGTTCTGGAGTCGTGCTCTGACTGTAACGGTCAAAGTGCAGGAGCCTCGCTGGGCCGCAGTCACGTGTCCTGCAGACTCAATGACCCGGAAAAAAGGGAGAAATTCAAGTCAAACATTGACTGTGTTTGTTTGTTGAGGTTACAAAACAAACAAACACAAAGAACAGCTGATGGTCAGACTGTATGAAGCATGACGTCATCAAGGCATGGACATCTGTTATGTATATTATATATTATATGTGTATTTTATATTATGACAAAGTGACGTAGCCTCGGTGCATTCCGCGTGTCCAGGTGACGTTACAGTCCAACAGGAAACAGTGGACATCAGAGGACACCAGTGTCTCTCAGGGTTTCTGTCCACTCAACATTCAGACAGGGAGACATCTGAACGTGTTTCCAACAGATTCGTCCGGTCACAAACCGGCAGTTACCGGATAACGGAAACCCAGACTGGTCCACAGTGTTCCAATCAAAGATCACCGTCACACTGAGTCAGCCCTGCTAGCAGCGGGCTAACGGACAGACCGACGGACAGACCGACGGACAGAGTAACGGACAGTGTGGTGAATCGTCATAAAGCGCAGCTGAGTGTCTCTAAACCGGAGGAGAGACTCACCGGGAGCCGCGGAGCTGCTGTCTGCTCTCTGCTGCCATGTCCTCGTATTACGGTACCAGAGCGCACATCACATGTACTGTAATACTGCGACTAGAGGCGCAGGGACATGCGCTGCTGCTCCAGACCAGCAGGTGGCAGCACAGCGCCTCAGACAGGGAAACACATTACTCACATGTAATAATCACTAGTCCAGACACACTGAGTGCACAGGTGCCCACGCACAGTGTCACGTGGTGTGTGTTTGGGACACAGGTCATAGCAAACTGCAGATTAAATAGTCAGCTGAACCCATTAAGAAGAGCAATGTGTTCACACAGAGTGTTTGTGAGTTTGATAGTACGATTGCTTTATTGAAAGTACAGTAGCACCATTGATAATAGTTAGTGGGCTAAAACTGTACATTAGTAGTTGAGGTAGCACGTTGAAAGGCAGATAGTGAAAGTGTTTGTATGTTGTGTTGACTTCAAAGTGGGGCGCACTGGTAGTTCACATGGGAAAGGTGCAGCTAGCCCTTGTTGCAGCAGCACACCATACCATGAAAAATAAGAAACAATCCAACACTGGACCACAAGATATAGTAAGATAATAATAATAATAATAATAATGCAGTGCAGCTTTCTGTGTAAAGCACATTTCATACAACAGGGCAACTCAAAAGGCTTTACAGAGCAGTAACATATCAAACATATTGAAGGATACAGATTAACAATAAAAGAGTGAGAAAAATATAAAAGGTAAAATTAGTTACTTAATGATTTACAATTAAAATAATCACCATTAAACACAGCCAAAGTGCAGACAAGAGATGCAAAGATTAAAAAGATGATTAAAAATAATCTAAACTCAAGTGTCCTCAGGGGTTCAGTTTCAGTTAAGGGGTTTAGTGTAGTTTAGTTAAGTTTAAAACTACTTAGTAGTAGTACTTTAGTATACTTTAGGTAGTTTAGTTTAGTTAGTTTAGTTAAGTTTAGTTTTGCTTGTTTTGAGTTAGTTTAGTTTGTTTAGTGTAGTTTAGTTAGGTAGTTTACTTTAGTTAGTTAGTTAGTTAGTTAGTTAATAAGTTAGTCAAGTTTAGTGAGTTAGTTTATTTTAGTTTAAAACTACTGTTTTAGTCAGTTTAGTTAGTTTCGTTTCGCTTCGTTTAGTTTAGTTAGGTAGTTTAATTTGTTTAGTTTAATATACTTTAGATTAGTGTAGTTTAGTTAGTTAGTTTAATTTAGTTAGGTAGTTTAGTTTAATTTGTTTAGTTTGATATACTTTAGATTAGTGTAGTTTAGTTAGTTAGTTAGTCAGTTTAGTTTGTTTAGCTTGTTTTGAGTTCGTTTAGTTTAGTCTAGTTTGTTTCTGTAACAGAGCGCACATCACATATACCGTTCTCTGTATGGTGTGGGGTGAGCTGTGGTGAGGATGTTTTGTACTTCCCCTCCTGGCTGTTAATCTACTGTCTGTTTCCCAGCCACTGTGCTCCTGTGCCCTAAATTATTGCCCATTTTAAAAGAAATAAATAAAGCATATATTTCTATATAACTATCGCTTCCTGTGTCCTGTGTGGTTTTATTCAAATCCTCTGACAGAAACCTTCCTGGTAATTCCAGGTGGTGGCAGCATTGGTCTGCCTGGTCTACAAGGTTCATGACACGACCATCAAAGTCACCTGTCCAAACTCGCAGGGGAAATATTTTGGTCTAAAAGACACACGAGACAATGTTTTCATTGATGTTTTTAGTCAAAGAACTTTCCATTGCTGCATTTTTGCCAATTGTAACACAACACACGTGATATACAGAGTGTGAATGTGGTTGCTTCTATGTTGGTCATACAAAAAAAAAAGCTCAAAGAAAGACTGGCCGAACACAAATATGCCATCAGAGCTCAAAACATGAACTATCCAATGGCCCAACATTACAGACTTGCTGGTCATACCAGTTCTGACACTTTAAAATGCATGTCCACTGAGGTAGTGCCCAGCAGTCTGAGAGGAGGAGACAGACTGAAGCGCCTCCTACAGCCTGAGACTTTGTGGATTTTCACATTGAAAGTCACAACACATCCTGGTCTCCAGATTTTCTCCTTTTTGTAATATTTCTTTGTAACATTTGTTATATATTTAGCAACATGGATTCCCATTATTTCGGTGATTGCTGTGATCTATAGGCTACATTAATGTCTTGTTACTTTTTCCTTGTCGTATATTGACAGTCTGGTCACATGATTTTGATGGCTGTTGCAATTTACACATTATTACCTTGTCTTGCAATTTCCTGACCTGTTGTTGGTGATTGCTGCTACTTATACATCTGTGTCTTGTTATTTTTTTTATTTTTTTTTATTATTATTTATCATGATTATTATCTCTTTTTTTTGTTGTGTATCTGACCATTTGGTTACATGACTTGATCACATGATCTTCAACACATGCTTGACATGGTTTAAACACCTGTGTGCAATCTGTCTGCTCATATCCTGATGAAGACTTGTATCGTCAAAACGCGTTGATATCCCTGTTTTATTAAAGGATTTTTACACTACCCCAGAGTGCCTCGGACTCTTTGTTTTGACTACCTTTTGTCACATTTTGATATCTCTGTTTACGAATACAACAGTCCTTCTTTTTTCCCTGTCCTCGAAGACCACCCGTTGGTTTTTTGATTCCTTTTATTCTGACCGTGGGCAGCACGCACTTCTTCCTTTTGTCTAAAGACACACACATTAGTTCCACATCTGGTGTGCAGCATGTTTCCCGAATATTGGCGTGTGTACTCCATGCCTTGTTTACGTAGATGCAAAGTCTGTCCCCTAAACTTTTGCCAGTATAGCTTGTTTGTCAAGATGATCTTCAACTCCCACCTCTGGGAGAGCTTCGACCGCATCCTGAGGGCAGAGGGGGACATTGAGTCCGAATGGGCCTTGCTCCACTCTGCCATTGTCGAGGCGGCGGTTGTGAGCTGTGGCCGCAAGTCGCAGCGGTAATCAGCTGTCAGGCTGAAGAAGGAGGCCTACAGGGCATAGTTGGTCTGTGAGTCTCCGCAAGCAGCTGACGGGTACCGGCAGGCCAAGCGGAGCGCAGCAGCGGCAGTCACGGAGGCAAAAACTTGGGTGTGGGAGGAGTTCGGTGAGGCTACGGAGAAAGACTATCAATCGGCTCCAAAGAGGTTCTGGCAAACCGTCCGGCGCCTCAGGGGGGGAAGGCTGAAACTTACTCACACTATTTACAGTGGGGGCGGGGAGCTGCTGACGTCAACTGGGGACATTGTCGGGAGGTGGAAGGAATACTTTGAGGAGCTCCTCAATCCCACCAACACAGATTCCAGTGAGGAAACAGAGCTGGGGGTATCCGGGGTGGGTCGTCCAATTTCTGTGGTATAACTCGCCGAGGTAGTGAAGCAACTCCATGGCGGCAGAGCCCCGGGGGTGGATGAGATTCGTCCTGGATAACTCAAGGCTCTGGATGTTGTAGGGCTGTCCTGGCTGACACGCCTCTGCAACATTGTGTGGACATCGGGGGCAGTGCCTCTGGAGTGGCAGACCGGGGTGGTGGTCCCCATCTTCAAGAAGGGGGACCAGAGGGTGTGTTCCAACTATAGGGGGATCACAGTCCTCAGCCTACCCGGTAAGGTCTACTCCAGGGTGCTGGAGAAGAGGGTCCGGTCGATAGTTGAACCTCAGATTGAGGAGGAGCAATGTGGTTTTTGTCCCAGACGCTGAACTGTGGACTGGGTGCTGGAGCCCCAACCAGTCCACATGTGTTTTGTGGATTTGGAGAAGGCTTGGGACCGTGTCCCCAGGGGCATCCTGTGGGGGGTGCTCTGGGAGTATGGGGTTGGTGGCCCCTTGCTAAGGGCCATCCAGTCCCTGTACCGAAGGATCATGAGTCTGGTTCGCGTGGCTGGCAATAAGTCGGACCTGTTCCCGGTGAGGGTTGGACTCCGCCAGGGCTGCCCTTTGTCACCGGTTCTGTTCATTACTTTCATGGACAGAATTTCTAGGTGCAGCCGAGTGGTGGAGGGGGTCAGGTTCAGTGACAGGAGGGTCTCGTCTCTGCTTTTTGCGGATGACGTGGTCCTCCTAGCTCCATCGAACAGTGACCTCCAGCTCTTGCTGGGACGGTTCGCAGCCGAGTGTGAAGCGGCTGGGATGAGAATCAGCACCTCCAAGTCTGAGGCCATGGTCCTCAGCTGGAAAAGGGTGGATTGCCCTCTCCGGGTCGGGGGGGGAGGTCCTTCCTCAGGTGGAGGAGTTTAAGTATCTCGGGATCTTGTTCACAGTGAGGGTAGGGTGGAGCGGGCAATTGACAGGCGGATTGGGGCGGCGTCAGCAGTGATGCAGGCGCTTAACTGGTCCGTTGTGGTGAAGAGGGAGCTCAGCCAGAAAGCAAAGCTCTTGATTTATCGGTCGATCTACGTTCCAACCCTCACCTATGGTCACGAGCTCTGGGTAGTGACCGAAAGAATGAGATCGCGAGTACAAGCGGCCGAAATGAGTTTCCTCCGCAGGGTGGCTGGGCTCAGCCTTAGAGATAGGGTGAGGAGCTCGGACATCCGGGAGGGACTCGGAGTAGAGCTGCTGCTCCTTCACATCGAAAGGAGCCAGTTGAGGTGGTTCGGGCATCTGGTAAGGATGCCACCCGGACGCCTCCCTTGGGAGGTGTTTCGGGCATGTCCAACTGGGAGGAGACCTTGGGGCCGCCCCAGGATGCGCTGGAGGGATTACATCACCCGGCTGGCCTGGGAACGCCTCGGGGTTCCCTCGGAAGAGCTGACCGAAGTGGCGGGGAGAGGGCTGTCTGGGCTTCTTTGCTGAGGCTGCTGCCCCCGCGACCCGGACCTGGATAAGCGGAGGACGACGAATATGAGTACGAGTTTGTTAAGTTTAGACTGAGACTGACAGGAACTACGTATATGTACGTGATACATGATACATTATATAACTACCTAAATACCTCAGACACATTTCATGTCCACTCTGGTGTTCATTTTTGAGTTTAATATTTGTTATTCATCTTGTGTCGAAATAATTTTTGAATCTAATGTGTGTATCACGTTCATTTTCATCTTTGTTTTAATTTTGTTCAGGTTGATTATTTTTACTTTGTCTTCTTTTTAAAATTTGTTCAGTATTTTCTTATCTTGCAACACGTCGGGTGACACTTCTGAGGAAGGCTGGAGTCACAGTCGAAACTGTCAAACAGGTGAAAGATACATCTCCTACATGTTTTGTCTTACTTTTGTTCTGCTCTTAGTTTGTGAACTCACAGTTTCCTCTCAGTTCATACTGACGCTCTCTGACCTGAAACAACCTCTGGATTCAGTCTGCTGACATGCTGTTGTTTATTTTGTACCTCAGCGATGATATTTTAAAATCTACAAGTTCACTAAAATTTGAGTGCCTGTGAGTTTATACATCATGTATTCTGACAACATAAACTAATTTATTTACAGCCCAAAGAGTCACTGCAGAAAAAAATGAAAGACAATAAAATACAGCCAGGTTAGTGGACAGATGATTAATTGTAATTTCTTCCGGATAGAAAATTAACAACTGTGTAACTTCTTTGACATGACTTGGTCACAAATTTTATTTACCTGCACTGGTCCCCTGTGACAGTAGGATTAGCAATAAATTCCTGAGCTGCACATTTATTGCCTTCTGCTGGCCAGCTGAGGGATTTGTGTTGCACTTACAACACCTGGCCAGTGGGTGGCAGTATATGCCACTGGGATCCACTGTGGTGCCTTACATGCAACTACAGCATCAAAACCCATCTATACACAAGAAAATAGCTTTTAAATATATAATAAAATGTAGTGACCACTATGCATGAAGGGTTAGCACCAAATCTGTGTACCAGATGGTGTTATCCCAAAAATGCTGCAACAACACAACTGAGCATGAGAGCGGTCATCACATACTTCCATCATCATGTTCTCAGCCCAAGGACGCTCTAAACTTTACAGGTCTGATAGGCGTCTGACCAGAAGACAAAGATTATTACAGATTTATGATCAGTAAATCTGGACTCAAAGCGCTGAGCAGCGTGTCTAATAAATCTTCCAGCTTTGAAACATCCTGTTGACCTGCCGTCTCCCCAAAAAGCACAGCGAAGGGTCTATGTGGGTCTCAGAGGGTTAATAATGTTTCAGCAGCTTCTTCTTCTGTAATGTGATTTTATTGTTTCACCTCCTTGAGCCACTTTTTGCTGAAGTGCAAGTGAAGCTCCAGCAGGTGTCACCGTTTCATCTCTTATTAAACACTCGGCGTTCTGATGCTGCTGCCTGTCATTAAAAACATGTCACTTTATATCCCAGAGTTCACAGATCCAGCTGATGACCTCCTGATCCGGCCGATGACCTCCTGATCCGGCCGATGACCTCCTGATCCAGCTGATGACCTCCTGATCCAGCAAACACCTGCAGCATTCAGAGGATTTTTGGCTTTCATGGGTAGATTGGCAGTCAGGGGGTTTCACAGCACTTTCCATAATAGACGAGCTCACCATCCAGTCCTCAAAAAATGCATTTCCTACAGAAATCTCCAAATGTCAAAAGTTTTTGATCCCAAATCACTGCATGTTTGTTTTGTGTTGTTCCTCGATTTCTGTGTTACTGTGTAATAAATGATAACAACCCCAAAATTGCTGCAACAACATATGAGACATAAATGATTATAAATCCCACCAGAACTCTGCGCTCTGAGAACGCAGGGTTACTCGTGGTCCCTAAAGTCTCCAAAAGTAGATCAGGAGCCAGAGCCTTCAGCTATCAGGCTCCTGTCCTGTGGAATCATCTTCCTGCTACGGCCCGGGAGGCAGACACCGTCTCCACATTTAAGGCTAGACTTAAGACTTTCCTCTTTGATAAAGCTTATAGTTAGGGCTGGCTCGGGCTTGCCCTGTACCAGCCCCTAGTTAGGCTGACGAAAGCCTGATTTATGGTCGTGCATTGAATCGATGACGTCGCTACGTTGTAGGGTACAGGGCTACGCAGAAGGCTCGCCGTAGCCCCCGGCGTAGCCTGACGTGCACCTCCCCAAAAATGTAACTACGCGTCGAGGCGACGCAGACCCAGCACAGACCGGCACGGCTGTGATTGGTTTGCTTGGTAGCAACGCATTTCCGGTTCCGTATTTCCACCGCCATCCCCGCCATCTTTAAACATCTTCTATTGCCATGTAGATGTTGTTAAGGCTCATTATACATATATGCCATTATGCACAACGTTCAATACGGATACGGCCGGAGCCGTCTGTCCGTGCTCCGCGTTCATTTCTCTGTGACCGGAAAAGCCGGAAGCTAAACAAAGAATCAACTAGAGATGACGATAACCACTCAGGAAAGGAACGCAGCCTCCTACTGCTCTGGCGGTGAATTGCACCGCGACTAAACGGAGTGACGGAGAAGTTTGAAGGGTTCACGACGGCGTCACAGCAACCACGTAGCGACGTCGTCGATTCAACGCACGACCATAAATCAGGCTTTAGGCCTAGTCTGCCGGAGGACCACCTATAATACACCGGGCACCTTCTCTCCCTCCCTCTCTCTCTCTAACTCGGCCGTAAATTGTGATTTGTGATATTGGGCTTTATAAACACACACACAGCTGAGACACACACATTCTAAATTAAGTACAATGTCACACCAATAGTAACACTCCAGAACACTTTTTAAAGGCAGCTATAACTCTGCTTTCCTCAAAATAGGTATTCATGCAGCATCTATTTAACATGTCTCCTCAGGAGCTGTGGCTCACTGTTGGAGACAGATTTCCAGTGTCTGAATAAAATCACGTTCGTTTTATATCATTTGGGGCGCACTCCCATGATCTCAATTGTTTGGTTGTTTGGTTATTGTTACGACATCTATTGCACGTCTGTCCGTCCTGGAAGAGGGATCCCTCCTCATTTGCTCTTCCTGAGCTTTCTACCATTTTTTCCCCGTTAAAGGGTTTTTTTGGGGAGTTTTTCCTGATCAGCTGTGAGGGTCCAAAGGACAGAGGGATGTCGTATGCTGTAAAGCCCTGTGAGGCAAATTGTGATTTGTGATATTGGGCTTTATAAATAAAATTGATTGATTGATTGATTGATAAATAAAATTGATTGATTGATTGAAATGAGCATGGACGTGGGCATCATGATCATAATGCAAAACAAAATCCAAAACACTCCCACACAGGGGCCGTGGGGTTTGGTTTAGGAACAAGTTCCCTGTCTTTCTCTTACACTCAACTCTCTGTTTTTTCCCCGCCTCATCTCCCCCTCACGAAGATCGCACTGTGTGTGTGTGTGTGTGTGTGTAGCCCATAGCCCTGCCTCCCCCACAGAGACAAAGACACATGCCAAGAGCTTTCCCTCCATTCATTACACTGATGAACCAACTCACCTGGCTGCCAGACGATGCACAGCAGTGAACGCTCTTGTCGTCTACTAAAAAACACACACACACACACGCACACACACACACACACACACGCACAAACACACACACAAGCGGCTCGTAAGCAGTCTGTCGCACACGTGCTGCAAGGCAAATAAATTCATCGCACAAACATTTTTTTCCATCACACATCGCACTGTACAGCCCTGGATTGAACCCAACAGGGCAGGTGTGAAAGCTCCCTAAAGTTGCATTACAGCAAAATGAAATGTAACTACAAAAAACAAACAAAAACACAGGTGACACTTTGACGACCACTCTGCTGGGTGCTCTGTTTTTTCCTGTGTGTGGAAGTTACAACTGAAGGCACCACGATCAACAGCGGGGGACACACCTGGGAAAGGTGAGCTCCATGTTCCCTATAATAAGCAGCAGCTGAAGAGAGTCAGCTTGCCGTGGAGGAAATCAGTTTGTAAGAGGCAGTAAGCTGATGTGAAGGCGTTAACATTTTGTCAAAACTCTCCACTGAAGTCTGCTCACTGATGTTTTCATCATCCCGACGAGAGAACAGAAACACATGAATCACTTCCTTGCCATCAGGAAAAAAATGTACAGGTACTGGAAGAGGTACAGGTACTGGAAGAGGTACTGGAAGAGGTACAGGTACTGGAAGAGGTACAGGTACTGGAAGAGGTACTGGAAGAGGTACAGGTACTGGAAGAGGTACAGGTACTGGAAGAGGTACTGGAAGAGGTACAGGTACTGGAAGAGGTACTGGAAGAGGTACAGGTACTGGAAGAGGTACAGGTACAGGTACTGGAAGAGGTACAGGTACTGGAAGAGGTACTGGAAGAGGTACAGGTACTGGAAGAGTTACTGGAAGAGGTACTGGAAGAGGTACTGGAAGAGGTACTGGAAGAGGTACAGGTACTGGAAGAGGTACTGGAAGAGGTACTGGAAGAGGTACAGGTACAGGTACTGGAAGAGGTACAGGTACTGGAAGAGGTACTGGAAGAGGTACAGGTACTGGTACTGGTGCAGGTTTGGTCTGAAAAGGCTGAAAAACAGAAATGACAATCTTTTCCGGAGCAGGTGGAGACGGGCGGGTATAAATACTGTGGATGGTAACTGGGGATTGAGAGGCAGGTGAGCAGGTGGGTGGAGGAGTCAGGTGTCAGGGACAGGTGGTAAAGACTGAGGGTAACAACTGAGGCAGACATTGACTGTTCTTAACACAGAGCTGCTGCTGGTCTGAACGCAGCCTTCGACCCACACGTAGGTGTGAAAAGTGAACTTCAGTCTGAGGCTTGGTCTTTAATTTCATTCAGAAACATGTATTTAAGAAACACTCTGAAGAACCTGCCGGTAAAGATCTCTGTGAACCTTCATGGTGTATTCTTCTGTGTTCAGTGATCCATCAGCCGACAGCTCAGCAGCCAGACACACTGACAGTTTCCTTACTGAGCCGTGCCAGGCCGAGCCGAGCCCATCAGTCTCTCTCACCTTCCACGACTGCACACCTGTCACACACCTGCCAGGTCGGTTTACTGCTAACAGATAACCTCCTTTAACTCACACTGAGCTCCAGATCAGTGTCGCCAAAACGACATCATCAGGGAACTCACCAACTGACCCAAAGCCTGGGAAGAAGTCTCGTTATGTTTCCTGTCATATGTTTGGTCAGGTAGACGTGTTTGAGTGTGTGTGATGATTATTCCTGGTAATGAAGCACATGAACAGTGGGGTCAGTGGACCAATCTAAGCCAGCTTGTTCTCATTCCGCTGCTGTCGGATACCGCTGCTTTGTCACCTATCACGGCAGTATTACCAGGCCCTAGGAGGTGTCAGCATGCAACAACATAAGCTCAAGGCGTCAACTCATAGCGCAGCATTATGATACGCTGCTGGATGGTACCAGGTTGAAGAGCTGCCAGTAACAACGTAAAATAAGGGTAAAGAAAGTCCCTATAGGGTCGGTGGGATCTGACAAACCCCTGATTTTCAGTCATTCCATCCATCCATTCTTTTTCATCCGCTTATCTGGGGCCTGGTCTCCAGAGCAGCAGTCCAAGCAAAGCACCCCAGACATCCCTCTTCCCAGCAACACTGTCCAGCTCCTCCTGGGGGACCCTGAGGTGTTCCCAGGCCAGGTGAGGGGGGGGAGCAAGCGTCTGGTGGGGCTCAGCCCAAAAGAATAACATGTAGCCGTCACCCTGTGCGCCCACCACCCACAGGGACAGGAATCAGGGTCTGGTGCACTGTGTGCTGGGTGGCGGACAGGGGCGAGGCGCCGGGCATGCTGATCCCTGGTGTCGCGGATGAATGTGTTCTGGGACGCCGTGTCAACTTCAGCCCGTCACATGCATTGTCTGTTCTCAAAATACACTTCTGTTCATGTTCAAAACATCAGTTGGCAGTGTTGTACCAACATAGTGCTTTTATTTTGAAAGAGACTGTATCAAACTGTACATTTCCTGTGAAAACAGAAGTGTATTTTGAAAACAGACAATGCATGTCACAGGCTGAAGTTGACACGGCGTCCCAGAACGTCAACAATCAACACACCCAGGGTACCTTGGACGTCACATGTTGACGTGTCCATGACCAAACGTGGACATGTGACGAGGTCACAGTGAGGATGATGATGTTTGACGTGGTGTCGATATTTGATGAGCTGGGAGTGGGACTGCGTTGTTGATTTGAACTCGTCCATGATCTTTCCTGTAGCGCCACCCTCAGGACAGACTGTACATGTTCAGCTCCAGTGAGACTCTAAGAACAGCCTGTAGGGGGCGCTGACTGCCTGACAGTCTGTGCTCAGTGATGTTGAAGCGCTAAATGAGGTATCAAACATCAGTCAGTTAGGTATTGATCCGTGTCATCATGCGGCGCTCAGCGCTGAGCTCAGGCTCTGCTGATGGAGCTGAAGATTAGATAACAGTGTCGTTACATCATCAGCGGGACAATAGAGGGGAGACGAGGAATCGGCTGCAGCTCAGGTTGCTTCATTCTGAAAGCTGGAAGCTGAGCCTGCAGAGACACAGGCCACTGATACATACTTTAAACAAGTTTATTGTTTATGTATGTCTCTATTAGCTGTTACCATGGCAACAGCTCATCATAATATCAAAATATTGTTTATTCTCCAGCGTCTGAAATTTCTGTTGTTGTTTTTTTAAGCACAAGAGCAGCTACATCAGACTGGATGTTCATTTTTTAAAATCATTTTTATGTTAAATGAATCTGAAACATTTTGTTTTCTATTGTTGTTTTTGTTTTACTAAAAAAATGATCGAACAAGATAACAAAACTAAAGCTGCTGTCACACAGAATCACGCAGATGGCAGACGGACAACACCCTCTGGATGGCACAGGGAAAACAAACAAACAAACAAACAAACAGAAGGAATGGCAGACGGCGCACACACACACACACACACACACACACACACACACACACACACACACACACACACACATAAAAGACATATTTGAGGATATGTTTGTGTTTGTGTTGCTGTATTGTTTCCAGAGAATTGAATAAAATAGATTTAAGAGAATTATTTTGTGTTTATTATTTCATGTAATTTTCAATAACGCACGGTGATCCTCAAGATGATTTCTCCTTGTGGGAGGGAACCACGCAACATCTGGTTGTAAATTCCGTCACAGAGGACGGCAAGAAGTTGAAATATTCTAACTTTGGCTGGCGATGCAGTCTACCATTATTGTTGCCGGTGTTCTCTGCCGGCCTCACCTGATTTTACCATTCTGCCAATGACATGTGACCTGCCGTCAGGCTGATCTCATGTGAACGCAGCATAAAGATCTTCCATTTTTTTCATCTGACGCTGTTGCATGAATATTTATCATCATTTCGAAACATGCAATATAAATAAGAATTAAAAACATAGGTAAGAAATCAGACATATGAACTATGAACACATATAAACAACATGAGTATTTCATGTCCAAAAAAAGGAGGAATAAATACACGTCAAGACCGACACCTTTTTGAAATATATTTTATGAATAAAGTTAATATCAGTAAAGACAGAGTCCAGCTGAGGCTGGTGTGAATGTCGTTAGTCGTGTACAAGACATAACAAAGGCAGGTGATCATGCGCCTGTTACGGCTGGCTCAACACCGAACATAATAATGGACACAACACCAGGAGACAAGTTTGCTACATTTAAGTTTATTGAGGTAAGAGGATGGTCCCAATAGAAAACACATACGTGGCATCACAAAGGTGCTGCTGCAGCTGGGTGCAGAGAGAGAAATGAACAAAAGGGCCGGCCGAAATAGACTCAGCCTTCTAGACAGCACAGGTGTGTGTGTCAATCAGGTGATCAACCTTGAGGGATCAACAGGAAACAACAAAATACAGCAGGAAGTAAACCCTGAACGTAACACCCCTGATCACAGATATTTATTGAGAAAGTTGGAGAAGTATGGGAGAGGAGGTGTGGCTTATTCTTGGCCGCAAAGCTTCAAACTAATGATACTGTGGGCCAGGTGTCGGGGGCAGCAGGCTGAGCGAAGCCCACCAGACGTCCCTCTCCACAGCGACATCAGCTCCTCCTGGAGGACCCCGAGGTGTTCCCAGACCACATGAGATCTATAATCCCTCCAGTGTGTTCTGGGTCTGCCCCGGGGCCTCCTACCAGCTGGACCAGGAGGATCCTGATCAGATGTTGAACCACCTCAACATGAAGGAGCAGCGGCTCTACTCCGAGCTCCCTCCAGGTGTCTGACTCCTCCCCCTATCTCTAAGGCTGAGCCCAGACACCCTACAGAGGAAACTCATTTCAGACGCTTGTATCTGTGACCTCATTCTTTCAGTCACTACCCAGAGCTCATGACCATAGGTGAGGGTTGGGACGCAGATGGACCAGGAAATCAAAAGCTGCATCAAACCACTGATTCATCTCACGCTCCATTCTACCCTCACTGTGAACAAGACCCTGAGGTACTTGAACTCCTTCTCTTGAGGCAGTAACTCTCTCCCAACCCAGAGGGAACAATCCACTGGTTTCCGGCAGAAATCCATGACCTCAGATTTGGAGGTGTTGACTCTCATCCCGACCGCTTCACGCTCGGCTGCAAACCCACCCAGTGCACACTGGAGGTCATGGCGTGATGAAGCGGGGGAGGGATCAATGATCAAAACTTTTCATACTATACATTAAAGATATTTGCAATGTTACTAATTTGTTAAAAAAAATAAAATTTATTTTGCTCCTGGGAAAACTTCAAGAAACGTTTGTAAACTATTGAAAAGGAATCTGAAATTCTCAAAATCTTCTTTTTGGAAGTCAAAAAGAACTTGACAGAGATAAAAAATTAAAAATCTGTGATACTGAAATTGTCACGACCGAACAAAGGACCTGGATCCAAATGCACGACTCGAGAGGCAAAGTACAAAATCAAAGTTTATCAAACACAACTGAAAATCACTTTCGAAAGAGGAAAACCCTACACTAAATCTAAGAACAAAAAATGATCCAGGAAATAAACGTTAGACTAAAAAACAAACAGAAAATCACTCTACTGAGGCCGAACTATCACTATGAAAATCAAACAGAAAATAAACATGAACAAAGTATCAAAATAACAAGACCTGACGATGGCAATGGCAAAATGGCGTGGATACGACGCTGGTTCACTGACACGAAGGACAAGATGAACTGGCACAGGACAAAGGGAGACCCAGACAATATATACACTCAGGGTAAGGGCACAGGTGGAAACAATCAGGGGCGATGCAGACAATCAGACCAGCGGGAAAATACACAGGGGAAGGAGCAAGTTGCCTGAAACGAGAGGAGAGTTAACTTTCAAAATAAAACAGGAAATCACGAGACAACATAGACACAAGACAAACTGATTAAATCAACTTAATGTTTCTTGGTTATGACAGAAATTAAAAAGTTTGTGAGATAAAGTTTTCTGGGGTTGTGATTAACCAGAAATGAACATGGAAACAACCAGTGTTAATGTTGACAGCTATTATAGGCTGAGACGCCTTGAGACAAAAATGTTTTTTGGATTTAGTCGCATTTTAGTTATTTTTATCTTTCATAGTTTCAGTCAACAAGAATTCAAAGCTTCAAAGTCAACTTTTAGTCATTCTGTTTTCTGTATGTTTATTCTCTTTAAACTGACCCAGTGAGGCTGATTCATGGATCATAAATCAGAGTCAAGGTGACAGGTTGTATAAAATAATGTGTGTGTCATGTCTCCAGCAGTGTGTGACAGGTTTAAGGGCTGATGTACGAGCACACACTTACTGATCATCATCTGAAAAGCTCAACATCTCTCTATTTATGCTCTCAACAAATAACTAATGTGAGCCAACTAGGATTTGTCCCCAGGTTCATTGTAAACTCTGACTTATCCATGTGACTGTTAAGAAGCAGAAACATAACTTGTTTCTTCATGTGCAACATGTTAGTCTGGAGGTTTAAACTGGTGTCCTCTCACAGAGTTGCTGATTCAAACTAAACTTTCATCTCTGTCAGAGAAAACTGATCTGAGTTCAGCCTGTTTACTTACAGCACAGCTACACTCACAGATAACTGAGCCTCCTACCTGCCTGTCAAACACCATCAACCCACAAACCTTCTCCAGTCTGGACTGAGTGGAGTCCTGCGGGGTGAAGCTGTGAAGGCTGCGAGCGGAGCTAGCTGCTAACAGCCACCACTGCAACTAACAAACTCCACAGATCCATTCAGCAGCTCCACCATCCACAGTCACACACACATGAAATAAAAACACTACGTCAGTGCAACACTGTAAATTGACTTTTTTTTTTCCTTTAACAACACAACACGTGGTTGGGATTAGGAAAGAAGAACAGGGTTTGGCTTTACAATCTTACAGGACGCGAACACCACCACCCTGGGTGAAAGTCGGAGTTAGTTGGACCCATCCAGTTTCCCCCTGATGCCACCAGGCACCGTTAAACTATGATGGCAACTGGCCACGTATCATGCTAACCTTAAAGGATGCCTTTTTCGTTGGTTTCTGATGCCACAAGTCACTGCCTGGATTGGACGACTTCAGAGGGAGACCGGCCTCGGTTTTCCGCAGTGTTTTAATTTGATTTCTTTCAGTTTGGTGTCGTGTCCATGAAAGCCAAAATGTGTCCAAACGGCAGACGTTTGTCTTTGTACAATTTGACGATTTGATGATCCGAGCAAAAATGAAGTCACTCCCAGACTGTGTAGAAAAGTTTTTTTTAGTTCAGGAGAGCGAGTATGATTTGATGGTATTTGTAAAAAGAGATTATAAGACGTGTGTTTGTGTTGTTGGGGTTAAATGGTGGAACAATGCCAATACAAATGTAAAAACGTGTGATTCATCTTGTGAATATATCTCATGTGAGTGTTTGCTTGTGATGACTGAGGAAAACTTACTGAAAGAAGGAAGTGGAACAGCTGACAGGTTCGGTCTGGTTGTTGTGTTGAAGAGGATTTGTAGGTTGAAGAAACAGCAGAGGAGTTCTGGCTCCTGTTTTTC
Organism: Epinephelus awoara; assembly: GCA_035609425.1. Taxonomy (NCBI): domain Eukaryota; kingdom Metazoa; phylum Chordata; class Actinopteri; order Perciformes; family Serranidae; genus Epinephelus; species Epinephelus awoara. The sequence continues at coordinate 47,493,736 of CM069295.1, forward strand.
TCTCCAGGACTCCTCGTCTCCTCGGACTCGTGTCCACAGACTGTTGTCTCTATCGGGAGTAGGTTTCCCGGGCAGCGAGATCGGATGACAGCGGCAGGAAACCAGATCCAGCTCTGCGATTATCTGAGGTGTTTGTCCGACAGCTCGGCTGCCAAACGAGCTGCTTGTTGTTTCCATGGATCTGTTGTTTACAGTGTGAGGTGTGAAAGGCTGCTGACCTGAGATCAGGTGTTACCACATCAAAAATATCAAGGTGTCTTATATTTCAGCTAAACATGCTGTCTCATGATAACGTGGATGTTCTGGGAAATCCTGTTGGCCTGTTGTCTCCGGTTAGCTTAGCACAAAGACTGGAAGCGGAGGGAAATTGTTAGCCTAGCTCTGTCAAAGGAGAAAAACATCCAACAGTTAAGTTTTGTCTTCAGTCACAAGATGGACCGCAGATCTGATTCACGCTATTAATCTCTTCACAAACATTATGTGTCCTGAAATGAGGTGAACTTTTCAGGTTGAGCAAAAAAAACTGAAAATAAGAATTCGAAGAAAGAAATAGAAAGATGTAAACATATCAGCGGACCGACCGAGCTGGCGGCATGAGGAGTCGCTGGTGGTGTTAGAGCATGACACAAAAAGTGAAATAGAGAGCATGTATGTATCAACAATGGTGAGCAGTTAACTGCTAATACGATGGTGCTGAGAGTTGATAACAACAGAAAATGGTTTTCTGTTAAAAGAAACATATCACAGTATAAAGCGACGACTTCAGGGTGACCCACGTCCAAAGGTGCAAACAAAACCCATCTACTTCCCCCCGAGCGCTGCCGAGGCCCCACAAGCAAAAGAAGCAAAGAAAAATACAACGTGGGCCGAACTAAAGTGCAGAACTATATATAAAAGCACGGTCAGCTAGCATGACGCTAACACATCCACTAAAGACTAATCAACAAACAGTATGACCAGAGACAACCAGCAGCCCACCAGGCATTAAGCAACACAGGTAACAGTTTTTTAATTGCTCACATACTGAGCACCAACACCGACAAAGAACACCGCCTTTCAATGAGTCAGGTTTCCTCCAGGTGCTCTGACACGTTCTCCCTGTGTCAGCGTGGGTTTCCTCCAGGTGCTCTGACACGTTCTCCCCGTGTCAGCGTGGGTTTCCTCCAGGTGCTCTGACATGTTCTCCTTGTGTCAGCGTGGGTTTCCTCCAGGTGCTCCGACATGTTCTCCCTGTGTCAGCGTGGGTTTCCTCCAGGTGCTCTGACACGTTCTCCCTGTGTCAGCGTGGGTTTCCTCCAGGTGCTCCGACATGTTCTCCCTGTGTCAGCGTGGGTTTCCTCCAGGTGCTCCGACATGTTCTCCCTGTGTCAGCGTGGGTTTCCTCCAGGTGCTCTGACACGTTCTCCCCGTGTCAGCGTGGGTTTCCTCCAGGTGCTCTGACACGTTCTCCCCGTGTCAGCGTGGGTTTCCTCCAGGTGCTCTGACATGTTCTCCCCGTGTCAGCGTGGGTTTCCTCCAGGTGCTCTGACACGTTCTCCCCGTGTCAGCGTGGGTTTACTCCAGGTGCTCTGACATGTTCTCCCCGTGTCAGCGTGGGTTTCCTCCAGGTGCTCTGACATGTTCTCCCTGTGTCAGCGTGGGTTTCCTCCAGGTGCTCTGACATGTTCTCCCTGTGTCAGCGTGGGTTTCCTTCAGGTGCTCTGATACGTTCTCCCAGTGTCAGCGTGGGTTTTCTCCAGGTGCTCTGACATGTTCTCCCTGTGTCAGTGTGGGTTTTCTCCAGGTGCTCTGACACGTTCTCCCCGTGTCAGCGTGGGTTTCCTCCAGGTGCTCTGACACGTTCTCCCCGTGTCAGCGTGGGTTTCCTCCAGGTGCTCCGACATGTTCTCCCCGTGTCAGCGTGGGTTTCCTCCAGGTGCTCTGACATGTTCTCCCTGTGTCAGTGTGGGTTTCCTCCAGGTGCTCTGACACGTTCTCCCTGTGTCAGTGTGGGTTTCCTCCAGGTGCTCTGACACGTTCTCCCTGTGTGAGCGTGGGTTTTCTCCAGGTGCTCTGACATGTTCTCCCTGTGTCAGTGTGGGTTTCCTCCAGGTGCTCTGACACGTTCTCCCTGTGTCAGTGTGGGTTTCCTCCAGGTGCTCTGACACGTTCTCCCTGTGTCAGTGTGGGTTTCCTCCAGTGTCTCCCCGTGTCAGCGTGGGTTTCCTCCAGGTGCTCTGACACGTTCTCCCCGTGTCAGCGTGGGTTTCCTCCAGGTGCTCCGACACGTTCTCCCCGTGTCAGCGTGGGTTTCCTCCAGGTGCTCTGACATGTTCTCCCCGTGTCAGCGTGGGTTTCCTCCAGGTGCTCCGACATGTTCTCCCCGTGTCAGCGTGGGTTTCCTCCAGGTGCTCTGACACGTTCTCCCCGTGTCAGCGTGGGTTTCCTCCAGGTGCTCTGACATGTTCTCCTTGTGTCAGCGTGGGTTTCCTCCAGGTGCTCTGACATGTTCTCCCTGTGTCAGCGTGGGTTTCCTCCAGGTGCTCTGACATGTTCTCCCTGTGTCAGTGTGGGTTTCCTCCAGGTGCTCTGACACGTTCTCCCTGTGTCAGCGTGGGTTTCCTCCAGGTGCTCCGACATGTTCTCCCTGTGTCAGCGTGGGTTTCCTCCAGGTGCTCTGACACGTTCTCCCCGTGTCAGCGTGGGTTTCCTCCAGGTGCTCTGACACGTTCTCCCCGTGTCAGCGTGGGTTTCCTCCAGGTGCTCTGACACGTTCTCCCCGTGTCAGCGTGGGTTTCCTCCAGGTGCTCTGACATGTTCTCCCCTTGTCAGCGTGGGTTTCCTCCAGGTGCTCTGACACGTTCTCCCCGTGTCAGCGTGGGTTTTCTCCAGGTGCTCTGACATGTTCTCCCCGTGTCAGCGTGGGTTTCCTCCAGGTGCTCTGACATGTTCTCCCCTTGTCAGCGTGGGTTTCCTCCAGGTGCTCTGACACGTTCTCCCCGTGTCAGCGTGGGTTTACTCCAGGTGCTCTGACATGTTCTCCCCGTGTCAGCGTGGGTTTCCTCCAGGTGCTCTGACATGTTCTCCCTGTGTCAGCGTGGGTTTCCTCCAGGTGCTCTGACATGTTCTCCCTGTGTCAGCGTGGGTTTCCTTCAGGTGCTCTGACACGTTCTCCCAGTGTCAGCGTGGGTTTTCTCCAGGTGCTCTGACATGTTCTCCCTGTGTCAGTGTGGGTTTTCTCCAGGTGCTCTGACACGTTCTCCCCGTGTCAGCGTGGGTTTCCTCCAGGTGCTCTGACACGTTCTCCCCGTGTCAGCGTGGGTTTCCTCCAGGTGCTCCGACACGTTCTCCCTGTGTCAGCGTGGGTTTCCTCCAGGTGCTCTGACACGTTCTCCCTGTGTCAGTGTGGGTTTCCTCCAGGTGCTCTGACACGTTCTCCCTGTGTGAGCGTGGGTTTTCTCCAGGTGCTCTGACATGTTCTCCCTGTGTCAGTGTGGGTTTCCTCCAGGTGCTCTGACACGTTCTCCCTGTGTCAGTGTGGGTTTCCTCCAGTGTCTCCCCGTGTCAGCGTGGGTTTCCTCCAGGTGCTCTGACATGTTCTCCCCGTGTCAGCGTGGGTTTCCTCCAGGTGCTCTGACATGTTCTCCCTGTGTCAGCGTGGGTTTCCTCCAGGTGCTCCGACACGTTCTCCCCGTGTCAGCGTGGGTTTCCTCCAGGTGCTCCGACATGTTCTCCCCGTGTCAGCGTGGGTTTCCTCCAGGTGCTCTGACATGTTCTCCCCGTGTCAGCGTGGGTTTCCTCCAGGTGCTTGTCCCAGTGTCAGCGTAAGTTTGATAAAACAATTAATTTTGATTGACGTGAAATCTACAAGAAACAAAAGAGAGTAATAACTGTTGTTGTTGTTGTTGTTGGTGATGATGATGATGCAGAGCTGCTGCTGCAGGTTGTCATGGTGATAAATGAGTCACGCTGGTCAAACATTGATAAGTCTGTCTCACTCTGAACTTCCGGCGCAGCTCAGCAGGCTCACCGCCACTCTGAGCAGCAGCTCCGGTGTGTGCGGGCCGCCGGGTGTGTCTCTCCGTTCGGCTGATGGAGATACCGGTTTTTCCGGTCGGCTCCTCCTGGTTTTAACCGCAGCAGCTCCGAATCCCGCTTCAGTTCGCGCAGCAGCAGCAGCAGCAGCAGCAGCAGCAGGATGGCCTCCAACACTGCCACCATGGGGAACCTCCCCAGCGGGATCGGAATATGCACGACCATCCCCGACATCCTCTACCTGCCTGAGCTGGTAAGAAACAGCAGCTCCAGCTGCACCACACGGTTTAATCTGCTTTACATGACTGTTTGTCTCCGGTGAGGTGCGCACGGTGCCGTCACGTTTACGCAGCTTTTACGCACTCAGGAGAACATCCCGTATAACGAGTTTAAACTCGTAAACTGAACATGAAGTCTGACTGTTGCGTCCTGAACACTGATGACAGCTGAGAGCAGCTGATAGTGAACCTGCTGCTGACTGATGGACACGTTTATTCACATCAGCAGCTGCTTTTCAACAAACGACTCCATGTAAATCCTCAAAAATCTTATAGAAGAAAAGGAAACCTGAATCTAAATTCCCTCTGATTATTTCACTCCTTTCACACAGATTCTGATTCACAGTTTTTATTTCCTGCTGAGAACAATTCAGGAGTTATTTCACGACATTTCTCTTGGTTGAGAAAACCTTCAGCATTGATATTGTTGTTATCAGATTATTGCCTGATGTCTCACTGAGCCATGATGCTGCTGTCAACTCACACTGTCAGACAGTGAAGACTCAGCCCTACCGTCCCTTTATACATATTTAAAAGTGAAATGTCATGAAGGAGCAATCTGTGATGTAAGACAAAGACCAGACACGACAACAGTTAAATGTGACATGTGAACAGAATCTGAGTCCTTTAAAGTCTTTGTCATCATGTCATGTGTCTCGAACAAATCTGTTTGAGTATACTATTCTTGTTGCGTGGAAAAGACACACACACACACACACACACACACACATATAAGAGACACACCAGAGCACATGAGGGCACATAACAGAGTAAGGCGCGTTCTGAACTGATGATCCGACACGTCATAACAACAAAGCTGCTTAAAACAATGACCAGTAGTTCACAACAGGTCCTTTGAAAATCTCGCCCTGCAGAAATATCATGAATGAGCCCAAATCTTGACAGAGTGTGCAACAATCCATCAACACCGTAAAACTCAGTTCACTCACTCACTTCAGATATTTTAGAAACAGCTCCAAACGTTTAGTTTAGTCCAACACAGTGAGAGAAAAGTTAAATAAATGTGTCACATGTCTGACAGGAACTCTGTGTCAGGTGAACTGTTTTGTTGTTGGAGTGTTTCATTCTGTGTCATATGAACATAGAAACAACAAGACAACAGTTTCTTTAAATGTCATTGAACTATAGAAATATAAAGTGTTGAGCTGAGGTTCAACAGCTACAGTGCTTCTCCAGCCGTGTGCTGTGTGTGTGATAACCACACATTATTATTGCAATATTCAACCACGCCCATACATACAGTTATGAATGAATGTTTGATTATAATTTCAGTCTGTTGCTGCTCCCATTTCCTGATTAAGAGGCAAACTAAAGCTACAAAATGTCATCTAATATAAAAAACCTTCACAGTGAACCTGTCTGTCACTGTTTGAGCGTGGGAATGATCAGTTTAGTTTATTTGGTTCCTAAAAGGACAGCGTGCAATGATATTAATCATTTACATGAAATAAAAAGATGGTTGCAGCAGATTTAACAATACGCTTATTTCCATCTGTAGTCCTTCACTCAACGCAATGAAAAAAATAAAACTCACGGTGTGATACAGACCACAGTAAAGCCACCATGATAGAAGCAGTACGTACACGCTGCACAGTACAAAATACAATCTAATAAAAACACAGTAGCTAACCTTGTAAAGTGACCAAGGGTCTCATTTATAGACACAAAACGAGGCCTGAAAGAGGCAAACGCCACTTCCCACGAAAAAAACATTTTTGGCTTTTGTCCGGATGACATTTTTAGTTTGGAGCTGTTGTATAAATGAGACCCCAGGTTGCCAGTGCAGGCGCCTTACATAGTAAATACAGTAAGTTCACACTGCACGGTACAGACGACAATATGAAATGTACAATAATGACCTTATAAAGTGAGCAGGTTACTGCTGCTGATACCTCATATAAGCAACAAGACAGTGAGCGCACATCACATGGTGGAAACACAATATGTCAGTGACAGTTAACAGTTTCTCTGCCTCACACAACAAACATGGCAGACACAGGCTGCACAGCACAATTTACAGTAAGAAATATACAATAAATACGTCACACGTGACAAAGTTAGCAGCACATGCACCCACGAGGGAAACATGTAACGTCTGTGTACCTGCTGAGGTAACGTCTAACATCTGTCTGAGATCAGTGCTGACGAGTCTGACTGCTTGAAATACACTTTTTCATTTCACGGGAGAAACTGCGATAATGCGGTATTTCTCAAAGCATCAGGAAGCCTGTCACCCCTGGAGGCGGAGCTTAAGGCTCAATAAGCCCGGTGAGAGTTAGAAGGAGAAAGCCGTGACGATGGATCGCTTTATGGTACGAAGCAAATGACAGCAAAGCACCAGCGAAGAAGACCTGCCAGACAGGATCATGAAAGCTAAATGTCCTATTTTATTCTGTCTCTATTGTCTCATGTCGTGATAAGAGTGATTACACATGTTAGAGAAACACTGTGCACAGATATAAATCCAGGTGAGCCTTGAGGTTTGGGCTGAGCCTTTGGTGTGTCGTAGGCACTCTGAACCAGGAAGTGCTCTTTATTTCACCTCAGCACAACTTTATGGCTGAATCCAAATGTCCGAATGTCAGTGGGAGTGCTGACGGCTCCAAATCCACAATTCATCCAGTCCACAGGCGCCTCAAGAAAGACTTTGCGCAGACTTTCAGAAAGTCCACTTAGGGTGCAGGCTTAACTGATTTAATAACCCACAATTCATTGCAATACAGATGTGACATTGTGTTTTTTCAATTGCTGGAATTTATTATTGCAGCCTGTCAGGCTGTGCACAGAGTGGTCTCGCCTTTAATCCGCCAAGGGCCGTACCAGCACCAACATGGTGTCTGTATAAATGGGGCTAGGCTGCAGGACGGGATCATGGGCAGCACAGGTGTGATGTTTTGATGACGTGTCATATGTGCGATCCACCACAGGAGATTTAAAAAGTTGCTGTTAGCAGTTAGCGGCTAACTCACAGAATAACAGTGGCTGTAAATGTCCACAAACACTGAAAACAGTGAGGTCCAGGAGCTCCTTACCCTCCGAGCAGAGGACGAGATCCGCCGCCATATAACAGGGACGCTAAATGATTGCTGTTGACATGTGATGTCATTGTTATTGTTTATAAAGAGCTGCTGACACGTATGTTATATGTCACACTCGAGGCCGACGCTGTTGTGTCACATGTCATGCCTTTTTTGACTCTGTGATGTCATCATGCTGTGTGACATCACACATTGCAGCGACATTAAGCCGCCGTCATTTGGTTCTGTGTAAACATGTAAAGGAAGCGTAAAGACAGGACGTTGTAACTGCTCTATGGCGCCACCTCTGTAAGACAGGCTGCTGTTATGAATTTTCTAATTTAGCGACACTGAACAAAGTGCTCTGAATCAATTCCAAACTTTTGTTTGCAATCTTTAAGATACCATCAACCCTGTGATGTTCAAAGACAAAGCAGCAACACTTGATGTTTCATTTGTGATTCAGAAATATGTGACACATAAACAGTGAAGGAAGAGAGAATGAGATAAGTGAAACCTCATAACCCGAATAAATTCATAACATTCACTCAAAAAGAGTTTAAACTGAGCTCAGTGAGGAGAGCAGCAATTCTGTCACTGTTCACACAGAGAAGAACAAACTCTGTGAAATAATACAAACATCTCTTTTGTAGTGACACAAATATGAGTCTCATGGTGTAACTTCAGCACACCTGGTTCAGCGTATCCTCACACAGCGGTTCACATGGTATCCTGCAAATTAGCGGTCCGTGATGACGTTACATCCTTGACCTGAAGTTACATAATCAAAGTTACAGAGGTTAGGTTTGGGAAAAGAAACACAGTGTGGACGTAAATTAAAATGACTCAAAGTTTACACGGTTCCAAACACTGGCCTCGGGAGAATGTCCTGTGTTTTGTGACCCATCCATCGCCCCAACCTGCCTCCTAACGAGACCACTCAGGAACGTCCTTCTTTACTCCCGCCAGCACGTTGTCACGTGAGCGCAGCCTTCCAAAATATGTTGGATATACACAAATTCCTGGCTCATCATTACGCAGGAATTTTCATAGGAAACGCCTGCCTGCAGGAGCTGATATTCAGCCCAATTCAACTCAACTTTCCCCGTCGATGTGTTTCCCTCCTCCTAAACCTGAAGCAAACCCTGAGCCTGACCGCTGAGGGGGACGCTTTGTGTTGACAGGAAGGAAACAAACACATTTATAACAGCACCTGAACACAGCCGAGTGTGCCGACGCTCTGCCACATCTGTAACATCACGCAGGAGTCAGAGGATGTCAACAGGCAGGCGTCAGACAGAGCAGATATTATTTCTACAGTGAACCTGCGTGACGGAGGAGAGATTGGAATTAAAACACGAGCTGATACAAAAAGATAGAGACAAGTTTACTGTGAACGTCAGGAGGCGTCAGCATGGCCTGAGCAGAGGAGGAATGCTGCAGACGTTTTCACATGGACTCATGCATCTACTGAAACAAACACTCACACAGAAACAGAGAGTGTGTGAGCAGGTGGAGTCTGGTGGAGCTCCATGAATAATGCAGCCTGTCAATCATCAGAGGTGTAGAGTGAACGGAGGCGGCGCCGCCCTGCTCTGTGCTGGAGATACAGGCTAGACAAAATAATGGGAACACATCCGACAGCTAACGAAGAGTTAAGAGACGCACTCTGCTCATCTTTAACCTCCTGAGACCCTGCGTCCATCATATTTTGGGTTTCCTGCACCTTGTTGACCCTTCCTGTGCCATGTAGTGAGCACGGCAGCGTATTGATGCCAAGCCGAGAAAAAAACACATCTGAAACAGACGGATCTATTTTCTTATGTTGAGAGAGAATAAATGAACCTTAAGGAACCACCAGGTTAGTCAGTGATAGAAATAAACATGCTACCTAGCTAACATTAGAGGTGCATCATCATCATCATCATCATCATCAGAAGCCTGTTATTAACCCTTCCAGCCCCAATATGTTTCATATTCATGTCTCCACACACATTGCCATTGCTGCTTGAGTAACTCCTGAACTCTCACTGCTGTCTGATTCACCAGTTGAGGGGAAACATAAGGAGAAATATTAATTTGCCTTTTCCAAATCCTCCTTAAAACAGAAGGACAGAAGTATGGTCAGCTTGATGGAGTTAAAGTGTTCCCTCTGACTGATACATCTCTTCTCCTTCTGAAGTAATCAATTCCCAGTGATTTCAGCGTCAGACAGCGACGCCAAAAGCCGCCATTCGCAGTTGTATCATATGACGCAGGGCGGCATCAGTTTGTAACGTGGCCTGACAGAACCCTTCACAGTGACGTGACACGCTGCCGGTCGGCTGGACCGCACCGGTTGTGTCAGTATGATATGCAGCTGGGTGGTGTTAGTTTGAAACGCTGCTGGTAACAGGAGGGTGTGTGGGTCCAACAAGCACCAGATTTTCACCTGGAAGGCCGCTGTTTGCTTCCTGTATGAATATAGAGCCAAACCATGATGCTTTTGTTGACATCCTGTCCAGGAGCGTCAGCAGCAGATTCTGCAGGATACCTAGCGCTTACATGTCGATGCAAAAGTCCACTGACAAAGCGGCGATATGTGATGACCAGGGCTGAGAACGTGTTGGATATATTATCATGTATGACATCATAACAGTCAGCTAGTTTAGCCCAGTGGTTCCCAACCGAGGGGTCGGGCCCTTCCAAATGGTCACCAGATAAATCTCAGAGGGTGTCAGATGATTAATGCGACAGGAAAGAAGAAAAAAGTTCTAACGCATAAATCTGTGTTATCATACGTACACTGAAAAATATGTGCTTTGGTTTTATTTGAGGCTCACTGTTGTTTGGGGTTCACATGCACTAAAACTGAAACTGTCCTGGTGGGACACACTGATGGATTCACGTCATCAACTCATGCATTGAGTAACATTACAAGTTAACGTTCCACCTTAAAAGTTGCCGGCAGTCGGCCCAGTGAAAGGAACACTGCTGTTGGGACCATCCACAACTTTACTGTGGAGACAGAAACTATGAACTGAACTGAACTGAACTGAACTGAACTGTTCGGTGGGAACGGGGCTTAAGGTAAACACTTGCAGTCGCGTTCCTGGAGCAGATGACCATAAAGACATCCAGCTGACGTCAGCTTGTCTTGTTTGAAACAGTATTCAGAGCAAACTGAAGCCTCCTGAGGTTTTCACTGTTACATGTGTCCTGTGATCCTGGCTGTTAGCAGCGTGTTAGCTGACCAGTTACAACATGTGAATCAGACAGCAGTGGAGGTGGAGAGGTTAAAGATATCCATCAGTTGCCGTTGAGGATCAGAAGATCAAAGAGTCAGACGGAGATAACAGGACTCGCTGAGCATATTTCTGCTGCATGTTGTGTCATTGTCCACATACACATAACTTCAAACTGTTAAATCATTTTTGAAGCCTCTCCAGCGTCATTTAACCTGAATCTCTTTGAGTTTGGGACTTTTGGACTCTTCCTTTATTGAACCAGGTTTGTCCCATTGAAATCAAAAATCTCTTTTTGCAAGGGAGACACAGAACAGCAGCAACACAGCGTTTCAACCACAAATAGAAATTCACAAATAAAAGCACATCGATATGAGTGAGGTACAACAGCTGCACACAGACAGCCTGGACTCGATCATATTCACGGTGGTTTTGAGGTCGTTCAGGTCACCGTGTCACGGAGCTTGAGATCATTTTGCAGATTGTTCCCTGCTGTGGGTGCAGAGAAACTACAAGCTTTTCTTTTTCCTTTCAAATCAGTTCTGACTTTGGGCACAACACATATTTCATCTTGAAAAGAGAAGCTAAGCAGGAAGCTATTTCACCAACGACAGCTTTGTGAATAAAAACATAGCAGTGACTGGGGCGGCGTGTACGTAAAGCAGGACAATTCACTTTGGAGCAGAGGCGTAAGGTAGTTACAACGGGCCCCTGTGCCCCCTACTTGTTATACGCCTTAACTAGCTACCATAAAATCTTATTGTCACATGATCATGATTGTAGTTTTTTATATTTCATTTATGGTGTATGTGGAGTAAGCACACATTTTATAACAGAGGGATCCCTCCTCAGTTTCTCCTCCTGAGGTCTCGACCATTCAATCCTCGTAAAAGGGTTTTTTGGGGAGTTTTTCCTGATCAGCTGTGAGGGTCGAGGGTCCGAGGACAGAGGGATGTGTAACGTGTGTGGACGGGCATGTGCAAATGATGACTTGAAGATATTGTTGTCCAGCATTTATTCCTCCTGCAGAAGACAACATGACACACTAATCGCCCTCTGGACACCTGATTCGGCACCTCTGCTCTTAAACACACACAATAACAACATTTTACACCAGAAATCGGACGTTAACACTGCAGCACTGTGCTGATCACGTGACACAAGGCGCCTCGCTGTACCACAAATGGCAGCAAAAAGTTAACTGAACAATACTCATGTAAGAGGTCACAACAAAACAAAACAGCTGCTCAGGTGACGATAAAAACAGTGAACAATGCATCAAAGATTACGACATAAACCGCTCACTTTACAGAGTAAATACTAAAGTGGCGCAGCAGCACTTTTTAATGTGACTTACCTGCAGATGTGCAAAAGGCCACAGTGAAAGGCAGACAGGAGGAGCTACGGAAACCCACGAGGTACAGAGGAGGTGAGTGAATCAAGCTCGCTTCCAAAGGAAACATTAAAAATAACACTGAATAAAAATAACTCAGAGATAAACGTCACAAACACTCTTACTTTGTAAATGATAAATAAAACTGACAAAATGTAGTTTAATAACAAGAAATATTTCATTTACATTTGCTCTAAAAACCTCTGAGGAAAATTGTGATTTGTGATATTGGGATTTATAAATAAAAGTGAACTGAATAATACCTTTAGTTATGTTTTTCTTTGAATGCAGGCATATTTGTGAGGTGACAATTTAAATTACTCATGAGGACCTGTTTTCTGCCTGACATACGTATAGTCTCTCTCTGTGGGCCCCCCCACCCCATGGGCCCCAATGCAACCCTATTTACACCCCTGCATTTGAGTATGAAACGAGATGGCGAGTAAGAGATCCTCAGTGTGTGATGAATCTCAGAGCCCGTGAAACACGCCATCCAACATGTGAAGACAGCGAGCAAAGGCAGCCATGTTCAACACATCACACAATCAGTGACTCCACTGATCTCTGTCTCACACAAAAAGGGGGGAGGGGCATGTTGGTCAGCTGTATCATCGCCTCCTCTCATCAGTCTCTGGTGTTCCCACAGATCTTCGGTGGCCTGGTCTGGATCTTGGTGGCGTGCACGCTGGTGGTGCCGCACAACCCTCAGGGCTGGGTCATGTTCGTCTCCGTCTTCTGCTTCAGCTTGACTTTTATCTGGATGGTGGTGTTCGCCTGCGGGGGGCATCGCAACAAAGGCAGCTGGGCTGCAGCAGTAAGTCACACACACACACACATTTTAGCCAACACGTTCTCACTCCCAACTCATCAAATATCACAGTTTGGTCAGTGCACTGTCACATCTCCATGTGACGCGCTGTGGCCTGTTGTTAATGCTCTGAACGCTTGTTACCTGCATTGTGTCTTTTAAAAATTCACTTTGGTTTCACAGGAACTGTACAGTGTCTGCTGGTTATATTCAAAACAACCTACAGTGTGGCTCAAACACCTCGTATGTGTGTGTTTACTTCCACAAGCATGTGGTTAAGAAAGGTTTAGAAGAAAACATCATGGTTTGGCTCCACATTCATACAGGACACAGACAGTGGTGGTGAATGCTCATATAATAAGCTCTGAATCTGAGACAGCATCAAAGCTATTTTTGCAATTTCATTGCAACAAAAAAGAACATTTATCACATTTTTTAGTGAAGAATCTACTTCAGACCTTTCATGCTGCAACAATCCCTAAAACATCCTGCGAAACCCTGGAGGGACGATCAGCTACTGTGAGTTAGTCAAACTGTGTCAGGATACTTGTGACCCACCTCAAACTAATGTTCAATAAGCTGATCAATACTGAGCCGTTCTGCTGGGAGCCGCTGAGCAGAAATACACAGTGACGACGCAGAGGGAACGAAGAGCAAAAGTACTGAAAGGGAATGCAAAAACAAAAAAAATCTTGCTGTGACCCTTGGGAGACCCCGTAGCTAAAGTCCAGTTCAGACCAAAGATTGGTGACGAGATGAAACCGTTCCAGAGCGTCGCAGAGAAAAGTGTTGGCGGTGTGAACTGGCCGGTCCAAGCTGGACTCAAGCCGGCTGATGGTGTCACCTGGCTTTAGACAAAGCTACATTTTGGGGTTCTCTGTCCATCTGTTGCACACGTACGTCCCGTTGTTGTGAACACAATATCTCAAGAACGCCTTCAGGGAATTTCTTCAGATTTGACACACTGAACGCAAATATGAACTGATTAGACTTTGGTAGTCAGAGGTCACCCTTTCATCTCGCTGACTTGGTGTGACGCGGCAGGTCACAGCGTGACAGAGCGGAGCGTCAGTCGAGCTGACAGTCGTTCCCTGTTTCAATTCTTCGTCGTTAATCTTTGGTCTGAACTGAGCTCAACAATCAGTGCAGCTGTGAGATTGGACCATTTGTCAAAGACACCAAATGACTTTGTTTGTTCTCAACTTCGATTCTGAATTCTCAGATAACGGGTCTCCCCGTCTCCTCGTCACCTCCTCACCTCCTCACCTCGTCTCCTCCTCACCTCGTCTCCTCGTCACCTCGTCACCTCGTCTCCTCGTCACCTCGTCACCTCGTCTCCTCCTCACCTCGTCTCCTCGTCACCTCGTCACCTCATCTCCTCCTCACCTCATCTCCTCCTCACCTCGTCTCCTCGTCACCTCGTCTCCCCGTCACCTCGTCACCTCGTCACCTCGTCTCCTCCTCACCTCGTCTCCCCGTCACCTCGTCACCTCATCTCCTCCTCACCTCATCTCCTCCTCACCTCGTCTCCTCGTCACCTCGTCTCCCCGTCACCTCGTCACCTCATCTCCTCGTCACCTCATCTCCTCCTCACCTCGTCTCCTCGTCACCTCGTCTCCCCATCACCTCGTTACCTCATCTCCTCCTCACCTCATCTCCTCCTCACCTCGTCTCCTCGTCACCTCGTCTCTTCGTCACCTCGTCTCCTCCTCACCTCGTCTCCTCCTCACCCCGTCTCCTCGTCACCTCATCTCCTCCTCACCTCGTCTCCTCCTCACCTTGTCTCCTCCTCACCCCGTCTCCCCGTCACCTCGTCACCTCATCTCCTCCTCACCTCGTCTCCTCCTCACCTTGTCTCCTCGTCACCCCGTCTCCCCGTCACCTCGTCACCTCATCTCCTCCTCACCTCGTCTCCTCCTCACCTTGTCTCCTCGTCACCCCGTCTCCCCGTCTCCCCGTCACCTCGTCTCCTCCTCACCTCGTCTTCCCGTCACCTCGTCTCCTCCTCACCTCGTCTCCTCCTCACCCCGTCTCCTCGTCACCTCATCTCCTCCTCACCTCGTCTCCTCCTCACCTCGTCTCCTCCTCACCTCGTCTCCTCCTCACCTCGTCTCCCCGTCACCTCGTCTCCTCGTCACCTCGTCTCCCCGTCACCTCGTCTCCTCCTCACCTCGTCTCCTCCTCATCCCGTCTCCTCGTCACCTCATCTCCTCCTCACCTCGTCTCCTCCTCACCTTGTCTCCTCGTCACCCCGTCTCCCCGTCACCTCGTCACCTCATCTCCTCCTCACCTCGTCTCCTCGTCACCTCGTCTCTTCGTCACCTCGTCTCCCCGTCACCTCGTCTCCTCCTCACCTCGTCTTCCCGTCACCTCGTCTCCTCCTCACCTCGTCTCCTCCTCACCCCGTCTCCTCGTCACCTCATCTCCTCCTCACCTCGTCTCCTCCTCACCTCGTCTCCTCCTCACCTCGTCTCCTCCTCACCTCGTCTCCTCCTCACCTCGTCTCCCCGTCACCTCGTCTCCTCGTCACCTCGTCTCCCCGTCACCTCGTCTCCTCCTCACCTCGTCTCCTCCTCATCCCGTCTCCTCGTCACCTCATCTCCTCCTCACCTCGTCTCCTCCTCACCTTGTCTCCTCGTCACCCCGTCTCCCCGTCACCTCGTCACCTCATCTCCTCCTCACCTCGTCTCCTCGTCACCTCGTCTCTTCGTCACCTCGTCTCCCCGTCACCTCGTCTCCTCCTCACCTCGTCTCCTCGTCACCTCGTCTCCTCCTCACCTTGTCTCCTCGTCACCCCATCTCCCCGTCACCTCGTCTCCCCGTCACCTCATCTCCTCCTCACCTCGTCTCCTCCTCACCTCGTCTCCTCGTCACCTCGTCTCCCCGTCACCTCGTCTCCTCCTCACCTCGTCTCCCCATCACCTCGTCTCCTCCTCACCTCATCTCCTCCTCACCTCGTCTCCTCCTCACCTTGTCTCCTCGTCACCTCGTCTCCCCGTCACCTCGTCTCCCCATCACCTCGTCTCCTCCTCACCTCGTCTCCTCCTCACCCCGTCTCCTCGTCACCTCATCTCCTCGTCACCTCATCTCCTCCTCACCTTGTCTCCTCGTCACCCCGTCTCCCCGTCACCTCGTCACCTCATCTCCTCCTCACCTCATCTCCTCCTCACCTCGTCTCCTTGTCTCCCTGTCACCTCGTTACCTCATCTCCTCCTCACCTCATCTCCTCCTCACCTCGTCTCCTTGTCTCCCCATCACCTCGTTACCTCATCTCCTCCTCACCTCGTCTCCTCGTCACCTCGTCTCTTCGTCACCTCGTCTCCTCCTCACCTCGTCTCCTCCTCACCCCGTCTCCTCGTCACCTCATCTCCTCCTCACCTCGTCTCCTCCTCACCTTGTCTCCTCCTCACCCCGTCTCCCCGTCACCTCGTCACCTCATCTCCTCCTCACCTCGTCTCCTCCTCACCTTGTCTCCTCGTCACCCCGTCTCCCCGTCACCTCGTCACCTCATCTCCTCCTCACCTCGTCTCCTCCTCACCTTGTCTCCTCGTCACCCCGTCTCCCCGTCACCTCGTCACCTCATCTCCTCCTCACCTCGTCTCCTCCTCACCTTGTCTCCTCGTCACCCCGTCTCCCCGTCTCCCCGTCACCTCGTCTCCTCCTCACCTCGTCTTCCCGTCACCTCGTCTCCTCCTCACCTCGTCTCCTCCTCACCCCGTCTCCTCGTCACCTCATCTCCTCCTCACCTCGTCTCCTCCTCACCTCGTCTCCTCCTCACCTCGTCTCCTCCTCACCTCGTCTCCCCGTCACCTCGTCTCCTCGTCACCTCGTCTCCCCGTCACCTCGTCTCCTCCTCACCTCGTCTCCTCCTCATCCCGTCTCCTCGTCACCTCATCTCCTCCTCACCTCGTCTCCTCCTCACCTTGTCTCCTCGTCACCCCGTCTCCCCGTCACCTCGTCACCTCATCTCCTCCTCACCTCGTCTCCTCGTCACCTCGTCTCTTCGTCACCTCGTCTCCCCGTCACCTCGTCTCCTCCTCACCTCGTCTTCCCGTCACCTCGTCTCCTCCTCACCTCGTCTCCTCCTCACCCCATCTCCTCCTCACCTCGTCTCCTCCTCACCTCGTCTCCTCCTCACCTCGTCTCCTCCTCACCTCGTCTCCTCCTCACCTCGTCTCCCCGTCACCTCGTCTCCTCGTCACCTCGTCTCCCCGTCACCTCGTCTCCTCCTCACCTCGTCTCCTCCTCATCCCGTCTCCTCGTCACCTCATCTCCTCCTCACCTCGTCTCCTCCTCACCTTGTCTCCTCGTCACCCCGTCTCCCCGTCACCTCGTCACCTCATCTCCTCCTCACCTCGTCTCCTCGTCACCTCGTCTCTTCGTCACCTCGTCTCCCCGTCACCTCGTCTCCTCCTCACCTCGTCTCCTCGTCACCTCGTCTCCTCCTCACCTTGTCTCCTCGTCACCCCATCTCCCCGTCACCTCGTCTCCCCGTCACCTCATCTCCTCCTCACCTCGTCTCCTCCTCACCTCGTCTCCTCGTCACCTCGTCTCCCCGTCACCTCGTCTCCTCCTCACCTCGTCTCCCCATCACCTCGTCTCCTCCTCACCTCATCTCCTCCTCACCTCGTCTCCTCCTCACCTTGTCTCCTCGTCACCTCGTCTCCCCGTCACCTCGTCTCCCCATCACCTCGTCTCCTCCTCACCTCGTCTCCTCCTCACCCCGTCTCCTCGTCACCTCATCTCCTCGTCACCTCATCTCCTCCTCACCTTGTCTCCTCGTCACCCCGTCTCCCCGTCACCTCGTCACCTCATCTCCTCCTCACCTCATCTCCTCCTCACCTCGTCTCCTTGTCTCCCTGTCACCTCGTTACCTCATCTCCTCCTCACCTCATCTCCTCCTCACCTCGTCTCCTTGTCTCCCCATCACCTCGTTACCTCATCTCCTCCTCACCTCGTCTCCTCGTCACCTCGTCTCTTCGTCACCTCGTCTCCTCCTCACCTCGTCTCCTCCTCACCCCGTCTCCTCGTCACCTCATCTCCTCCTCACCTCGTCTCCTCCTCACCTTGTCTCCTCCTCACCCCGTCTCCCCGTCACCTCGTCACCTCATCTCCTCCTCACCTCGTCTCCTCCTCACCTTGTCTCCTCGTCACCCCGTCTCCCCGTCACCTCGTCACCTCATCTCCTCCTCACCTCGTCTCCTCCTCACCTTGTCTCCTCGTCACCCCGTCTCCCCGTCTCCCCGTCACCTCGTCTCCTCCTCACCTCGTCTTCCCGTCACCTCGTCTCCTCCTCACCTCGTCTCCTCCTCACCCCGTCTCCTCGTCACCTCATCTCCTCCTCACCTCGTCTCCTCCTCACCTCGTCTCCTCCTCACCTCGTCTCCTCCTCACCTCGTCTCCCCGTCACCTCGTCTCCTCGTCACCTCGTCTCCCCGTCACCTCGTCTCCTCCTCACCTCGTCTCCTCCTCATCCCGTCTCCTCGTCACCTCATCTCCTCCTCACCTCGTCTCCTCCTCACCTTGTCTCCTCGTCACCCCGTCTCCCCGTCACCTCGTCACCTCATCTCCTCCTCACCTCGTCTCCTCGTCACCTCGTCTCTTCGTCACCTCGTCTCCCCGTCACCTCGTCTCCTCCTCACCTCGTCTCCCCGTCACCTCGTCTCCTCCTTACCCCGTCTCCTCGTCACCTCGTCTCCTCCTCACCTTGTCTCCTCGTCACCCCATCTCCCCGTCACCTCGTCTCCCCGTCACCTCATCTCCTCCTCACCTCGTCTCCTCCTCACCTCGTCTCCTCGTCACCTCGTCTCCCCGTCACCTCGTCTCCTCCTCACCTCGTCTCCCCATCACCTCGTCTCCTCCTCACCTCATCTCCTCCTCACCTCGTCTCCTCCTCACCTTGTCTCCTCGTCACCTCGTCTCCCCGTCACCTCGTCTCCCCATCACCTCGTCTCCTCCTCACCTCGTCTCCTCCTCACCCCGTCTCCTCGTCACCTCATCTCCTCGTCACCTCATCTCCTCCTCACCTTGTCTCCTCGTCACCCCGTCTCCCCGTCACCTCGTCACCTCATCTCCTCCTCACCTCATCTCCTCCTCACCTCGTCTCCTTGTCTCCCTGTCACCTCGTCTCCCCGTCACCTCGTCACCTCATCTCTTCCTCACCTCGTCTCCCCGTCACCTCGTCACCTCATCTCCTCCTCACCTCGTCTCCCCGTCACCTCGTCACCTCATCTCCTCCTCACCTCCTCTCCCCGTCACCTCGTCACCTCCTCACCTCGTCTCCTCCTCACCTTGTCTCCTCGTCACCTCGTCTCCCCGTCACCTCGTCACCTCATCTCCTCCTCACCTCGTCTTCCCGTCACCTCGTCACCTCCTCACCTCGTCTCCTCCTCACCTTGTCTCCCCGTCACCTCGTCTCCTTGTCACCTCCTCACCTCGTCTCCCCGTCACCTCCTCACCTCGTCTCCTCCTCACCTTGTCTCCTCCTCACCTCGTCTCCCCGTCACCTCGTCATCTCATCTCCTCCTCACCTCATCTCCTCCTCACCTCGTCTCCTCCTCACCTCATCTCCTCGTCTCCTCCTCACCTTGTCTCCTCGTCACCTCGTCTCCCCGTCACCTCATCTCCTCCTCACCTCATCTCCTCCTCACCTGGTCTCCTCGTCTCCTTGTCACCTCGTCTCCCCGTCACCTCGTCTCCTTGTCACCTCCTCACCTCCTCACCTCGTCTCCCCGTCACCTCGTCTCCTCGTCACCTCGTCACCTCCTCACCTCGTCTCCTCCTCACCTTGTCTCCTCCTCACCTCGTCTCCCCGTCACCTCGTCACCTCGTCTCCTCCTCACCTCGTCTCCCCGTCACCTCGTCTCCTTGTCACCTCGTCACCTCCTCACCTCGTCTCCCCGTCACCTCGTCTCCTCCTCACCTCGTCTCCTCCTCACCTCGTCTCCTCGTCACCTCATCTCCTCCTCACCTCGTCTCCTCCTCACCTTGTCTCCTCGTCACCCCGTCTCCCCGTCACCTCGTCTCCCCGTCACCTCATCTCCTCCTCACCTCATCTCCTCCTCACCTGGTCTCCTCGTCTCCTCGTCACCTCGTCTCCTCGTCACCTCATCTCCTCCTCACCTGGTCTCCTCGTCTCCTCGTCACCTCGTCTCCTCGTCACCTCATCTCCTCCTCACCTCGTCTCCTCCTCACCTTGTCTCCCCGTCACCTCGTCTCCTCGTCTCCTCCTCACCTCGTCTCCTCCTCACCCCGTCTCCCCGTCACCTCATCTCCTCCTCAACTCTTCTCCTCCTCACCTTGTCTCCTCGTCACCTCGTCACCTCATCTCCTCCTCACCTCGTCTCCTCCTCAACTCTTCTCCTCCTCACCTGGTCTCCTCGTCTCCTCGTCACCTCGTCTCCTCGTCACCTCATCTCCTCCTCACCTCGTCTCCTCCTCACCTTGTCTCCCCGTCACCTCGTCTCCTCGTCTCCTCCTCACCTCGTCTCCTCCTCACCCCGTCTCCCCGTCACCTCATCTCCTCCTCAACTCTTCTCCTCCTCACCTTGTCTCCTCGTCACCTCGTCACCTCATCTCCTCCTCAACTCTTCTCCTCCTCACCTTGTCTCCTCGTCACCTCGTCACCTCATCTCCTCCTCACCCCGTCTCCTCACCTCATCTCCTCCTCACCTCGTCTCCTCCTCACCTTGTCTCCTCGTCACCTCGTCACCTCATCTCCTCGTCACCTCGTCTTCTCCTCACCTCGTCTCCTCCTCACCTCGTCTCCTCGTCACCTCGTCTCCCCGTCACCTCGTCTCCCCGTCACCTCATCACCTCATCTCCTCGTCACCTCATCTCCTCGTCACCTCGTCTCCTCCTCACCTCGTCTCGTCACCTCGTCTCCCCGTCACCTCGTCTCCTCCTCACCTCACCTCGTCACCTCGTCACCTCGTCTCCCCATCTCCTCCTCACCTCATCTCCTCCTCACCTCGTCTCCTCGTCTGCCCGTCACCTCGTCTGCCCGTCACCTCGTCACCTCGTCTCCCCGTCACCTCGTCACCTCATCTCCTCGTCACCTCATCTCCTCCTCACCTCGTCTCCTCCTCACCTCGTCTCCCCGTCACCTCGTCTCCTCGTCACCTCGTCTCCTCCTCACCTCATCTCCTCCTCACCTCGTCTCCTCCTCACCTCGTCTCCTCGTCACCTCGTCTCCCCGTCTCCCCGTCACCCTGTCTCCCCGTCACCTCATCACCTCATCTCCTCGTCACCTCGTCTCCTCCTCACCTCGTCACCTCGTGTCCCCGTCACCTCGTCTCCTCCTCACCTCGTCTCCTCCTCACCTCGTC
Source organism: Epinephelus awoara (assembly GCA_035609425.1). Taxonomy (NCBI): domain Eukaryota; kingdom Metazoa; phylum Chordata; class Actinopteri; order Perciformes; family Serranidae; genus Epinephelus; species Epinephelus awoara. The sequence continues at coordinate 47,514,818 of CM069295.1, forward strand.
TCCTTGTCACCTCGTCACCTCGTCTCCCCGTCTCCCCGTCACCTCGTCTCCTCCTCACCTCGTCTCCTCCTCACCCCGTCTCCTCCACACCTCGTCTCCTCCTCACCTCATCTCCTCCTCACCTCGTCTCCCCGTCACCTCATCTCCTCCTCACCTCGTCTCCTCGTCACCTCATCTCTTCCTCACCTCGTCTCCTCGTCACCCCGTCTCCCCGTCACCTCGTCACCTCATCTCCTCCTCACCTCATCTCTTCCTCACCTCGTCTCCTCGTCACCCCGTCTCCCCGTCACCTCGTCACCTCATCTCCTCCTCACCTCATCTCTTCCTCACCTCGTATCCCCGTCACCCCGTCTCCCCGTCACCTCGTCACCTCACCTCCTCCTCACCTCATCTCTTCCTCACCTCGTATCCCCGTCACCTCGTCTCCCCGTCACCTCGTCACCTCATCTCCTCCTCACCTCATCTCCTCCTCACCTCGTCTCATCCTCACCTCGTCTCCCCGTCACCTCGTCTCCTTGTCACCTCGTCACCTCGTCTCCCCGTCACCTCGTCTCCTTGTCACCTCGTCACCTCGTCACCTCGTCACCTCGTCTCCCCGTCACCTCGTCTCCCCGTCACCTCGTCACCTCATCTCCTCCTCACCTCGTCACCTCGTCTCCCCGTCACCTCGTCACCTCGTCTCCCCGTCACCTCGTCACCTCGTCTCCTCGTCACCTCGTCTCCCCGTCACCTCGTCTCCCCGTCACCTCGTCACCTCGTCACCCCGTCTCCTCGTCACCTTGTCTCCTCGTCTCCCCGTCACCTCGTCACCCCGTCTCCCCGTCACCTCGTCACCTCGTCACCTCGTCTCCCCGTCACCTCGTCTCCTCCTCACCTCGTCACCCCGTCTCCTCGTCACCTTGTCTCCTCGTCTCCTCCTCACCTTGTCTCCTCGTCACCTCGTCTCCCCGTCACCTCGTCACCTCATCTCCTCCTCACCTCGTCTTCCCGTCACCTCGTCACCTCCTCACCTCGTCTCCTCCTCACCTTGTCTCCCCGTCACCTCGTCTCCTTGTCACCTCGTCACCTCCTCACCTCGTCTCCCCGTCACCTCGTCACCTCCTCACCTCGTCTCCTCCTCACCTTGTCTCCTCCTCACCTCGTCTCCCCGTCACCTCGTCACCTCATCTCCTCCTCACCTCGTCTCCTCCTCACCTCATCTCCTCCTCACCTCGTCTCCTCCTCACCTTGTCTCCTCGTCACCCCGTCTCCCCGTCACCTCGTCTCCCCGTCACCTCATCTCCTCCTCACCTCATCTCCTCCTCACCTGGTCTCCTCGTCTCCTTGTCACCTCGTCTCCCCGTCACCTCGTCTCCTTGTCACCTCCTCACCTCCTCACCTCGTCTCCCCGTCACCTCGTCTCCTTGTCACCTCCTCACCTCCTCACCTCGTCTCCTCCTCACCTTGTCTCCTCCTCACCTCGTCTCCCCGTCACCTCGTCACCTCGTCTCCTCCTCACCTCGTCTCCCCGTCACCTCGTCTCCTTGTCACCTCGTCACCTCCTCACCTCGTCTCCCCGTCACCTCGTCTCCTCCTCACCTCGTCTCCTCCTCACCTCGTCTCCTCGTCACCTCATCTCCTCCTCACCTCGTCTCCTCCTCACCTTGTCTCCTCGTCACCCCGTCTCCCCGTCACCTCATCTCCTCCTCACCTCATCTCCTCCTCACCTGGTCTCCTCGTCTCCTCGTCACCTTGTCTCCCCGTCACCTCGTCTCCTCGTCTCCTCCTCACCTCGTCTCCTCCTCACCCCGTCTCCCCGTCACCTCATCTCCTCCTCACCTCGTCTCCTCCTCACCTTGTCTCCTCGTCACCTCGTCACCTCGTCTCCTCGTCACCTCGTCTCCTCCTCACCACGTCTCCTCCTCACCTCGTCTCCTCGTCACCTCGTCTCCCCGTCACCTCGTCTCCCCGTCACCTCATCACCTCATCTCCTCGTCACCTCATCTCCTCGTCACCTCGTCTCCTCCTCACCTCGTCTCGTCACCTCGTCTCCCCGTCACCTCGTCTCCTCCTCACCTCACCTCGTCACCTCGTCACCTCGTCTCCCCATCTCCTCCTCACCTCATCTCCTCCTCACCTCGTCTCCTCGTCTGCCCGTCACCTCGTCTGCCCGTCACCTCGTCACCTCGTCTCCCCGTCACCTCGTCACCTCATCTCCTCGTCACCTCATCTCCTCCTCACCTCGTCTCCTCCTCACCTCGTCTCCCCGTCACCTCGTCTCCTCGTCACCTCATCTCCTCCTCACCTCATCTCCTCCTCACCTCGTCTCCTCCTCACCTCGTCTCCTCGTCACCTCGTCTCCCCGTCTCCCCGTCACCCTGTCTCCCCGTCACCTCATCACCTCATCTCCTCGTCACCTCGTCTCCTCCTCACCTCGTCACCTCGTCTCCCCGTCACCTCGTCTCCTCCTCACCTCGTCTCCTCCTCACCTCGTCTCCTTGTCACCTCGTCACCTCGTCTCCCCGTCTCCCCGTCACCTCGTCTCCTCCTCACCTCGTCTCCTCCTCACCCCGTCTCCTCCACACCTCGTCTCCTCCTCACCTCATCTCCTCCTCACCTCGTCTCCTCCTCACCTCGTCTCCCCGTCACCTCATCTCCTCCTCACCTCGTCTCCTCGTCACCTCATCTCTTCCTCACCTCGTCTCCTCGTCACCCCGTCTCCCCGTCACCTCGTCACCTCATCTCCTCCTCACCTCATCTCTTCCTCACCTCGTCTCCTCGTCACCCCGTCTCCCCGTCACCTCGTCACCTCATCTCCTCCTCACCTCATCTCTTCCTCACCTCGTATCCCCGTCACCCCGTCTCCCCGTCACCTCGTCACCTCACCTCCTCCTCACCTCATCTCTTCCTCACCTCGTATCCCCGTCACCTCGTCTCCCCGTCACCTCGTCACCTCATCTCCTCCTCACCTCGTCTCATCCTCACCTCGTCTCCCCGTCACCTCGTCTCCTTGTCACCTCGTCACCTCGTCTCCCCGTCACCTCGTCTCCCCGTCACCTCGTCACCTCATCTCCTCCTCACCTCGTCACCTCGTCTCCCCGTCACCTCGTCACCTCGTCTCCCCGTCACCTCGTCACCTTGTCTCCTCGTCACCTCGTCTCCCCGTCACCTCGTCTCCCCGTCACCTCGTCACCTCGTCACCTCGTCTCCCCGTCACCTCGTCTCCTCCTCACCTCGTCACCCCGTCTCCTCGTCACCTTGTCTCCTCGTCTCCCCGTCACCTCGTCACCCCGTCTCCCCGTCACCTCGTCACCTCGTCACCTCGTCTCCCCGTCACCTCGTCTCCTCCTCACCTCGTCACCCCGTCTCCTCGTCACCTTGTCACCTCGTCTCCTCGTCACCTCGTCTCCTCGTCTCCTCGTCACCAAACTGCTTTGACAAACGAGACAAAAGAACCATCTGTGATACCGACACGTTTCCCCCTTGTCAGAGTAAAGAGAGAGCATGATTTCCTCTGTTATGAACAACAGGCGCTGTGAATGCAACACGACACCATGACACACCAGTTTTGTGTAACAATAAGTTAGTGTGTGTTTTGACTCTGTGCCAGTGCATTACTGACTTCTCACCACAGACAGTGTCTCACATCCTTCTCTTGTCTTCCTCTTCCTCGTCTGTCAGGACTTTGCGTATCACGGCATCGCGGCCTTCTTCTACCTCAGCGCCTCAGTGGCTTTGGCTAAAGTGACCCTGGACTTGGACGATGGGACTGGCTCCCAAAGCTACAAGCTGGACATCGCTGCAGTGGTGAGTCAGACTGTTTCCTGCTCTGAGTGCACGTTTGTACTTTATGATAACCTGCTGCATGTTGTAAGAATGCAGAACGAAAAACCTGAATTGTTTCTGTTTGAGGAGTCGGACTGTGTGTCAAAGTTTGGGCTCGTGTTGTTTCTAAAGCTCGGAGAATTGCACAAAGGGAATAATTCACAGGTAGGACATACACCGTTCATGTCCTCCTGTAATTTGTAATTTGCTCCCACACATATGATAATCTGCCTTGGACACCTGGCTGAGGCGTCCAGTGGAAGATACGACCTTGATATCCAACAGAGAATTTTGCTGTTGGTTGTAATTTAATCCATATTGTCCGAGACTGTCCTGCCCATAAATACGACTCCACAGGTCGTTTGGACAGCAGCTTGTTACGATTCTAGTTATGTTAAGCGTTAAGCAGCGACCTCTGGTGGTCACAGTCATTATGACAGGACCTGACGCCAAAGGCCACTGTTCATGGCAGCATGATGCGTCTCCGGGCAGCACCAGGGGTAATCTCGCCTAAGGCACCGAATATATGCTTGGACCACCACAAGGTCACCACGACCACAGACAAGTCAGGGGAGAACGACAAGACAGAGAAGTGATGATGTCTTTCAGGCTTACACACAATCAGACTGTGAACGTCACTGTTAATGCAGGCAGTTGTGTCAGTGGTTCCCAACTGGTGGGTCGCGGTCCAAAAGTGGGGACCACAAGTTTGTAAAAACAAACAAACAAAAAAAACACAAGTGCAGTGAACTTCTGCCTCTGAGCTTTTATTTTGAAGTGCTGTTTCCTGCTGTAGCGGTCAGTTACTTGACAGAGACAAAGTAGCTCAACAACACGGCCAAACGTGAGTATGACGCTGAACGTACTGTGTGGACCTTGAACTAATTGCTAAGGAGAAATCTGGATCCTGTGGCTGAACCAGGAAATCCTCCACGGCTTTTCTCCTGCAGGTCGACATCGTTGTTTGTTTTGTCAGTTTTGACAGTTACATGGCTGCTGCCGCTGGTCAGCAGGTTGCGCTCCTAACAACAGTTTACCCGGCCCTCACCGTTACGTGTTAAGCGGATCAGACCCTGTTTTCTTCCTCAGCTCTAAACCAGCTGACGAAACCTTCTGATTGGCTCTTAAAAGGTTCATTCTGAACTCCCATTGGTCTGTTCACAGCACAGTTCAACATTTTGAAGTGAAGTTACAGCCAACAGCTGGTTAGCGTAGCTTAGCTTTTAATCTGCTACTAGCCTTGTTTAAAGGTTGATATCACTGAATGCACAGTGGTAGATTTACTAGTTGACAAAAACTACCTGCGTGTTCACAGTATGATTTTATTGAAGCCTGAATGACATCATCAGTTCTCTGTCTCATCAGTCTTTCTTGACTTGTTTGTGTTTGTGTGGGTCGTGTGGTCACGGTGATGTAAACATCACTCTCTAAACTTTAGCTGCAGCTCTGTATATCTGCCGATAACTGTCCAATGGTGCAGAGCCATTCAGGCAGATACGCTGGTCTGTATTGATTGGTCAGGGAAAATCAAACTCCCTCCACAACAGAAACACACGGAGAGAGTGAAGATGGAAATGTCAGTTGTGTGTGACATCAGGCACAGATTGTCCTGGTTTATCCTGGTCCTCAGAGGAAGAACCTCGACCTTCCATCCAGTCACATCTCCTCTTTGTCTCTTTAGGTCTTCTCGTACGTGGCAACTCTCCTCTACTTCATCCACGCCATCCTGTCTGCCATCCGATGGAAATCTTTCTAGAGACAAAGCTGATTTTTTTTTTAAAGCTTGAACATGAAGCTGCAGCACGCCGACGTGAAGATGAGGGGAGGGCTGACGGTGATGGAGGCTGACTGCAGAGGCGTTTGGATTCTGTATCACCGCAGCGTTCAGGGATTTGAAGTGATGACGTGAAGAAGTTTAGGCTTCATCAGTTCTGTCGACGGATCCACCGAAGCTGCGGAGCGTGTTAGCAGGTTTACAGCCTCACACATGACTGACACGCTGAATCCACAGCGAGAGTCGCCAGCAAAAATGCTGATCAGACTGGTTTTTATTTCTGAGCTGTTTCTGACAGTTTCTATTATTCTGTCCACCCCCACATGTTCTGTGAGCTCTGCCTCCTCTGAGCGCCCTCACTGCTGTACCTTTGTTATGGCTTTCCTTCAGATCCGTCTTCCTGTTCTGCTCTCAGCTGATGAAAGAAAGATGTCGATGTGGCTGAATTCAGGCTGTATTTTTTTTATAAGTTTCTCAACAAGAAGATCAAATTAAATATGGATCAAAGCAGGAAATAAACCAGGATGTATATTGAGACTTTTGTTTTTGTAATCTAAGCCTTGATAGCTTCATTCATGCTCCGTTTTTATACGTTTTTGAGACTGTTGACGTCACTGAGGATGAATAAATGTGTTTGAAACATTTGAATGAAAGTGTTTTGGTCACTTTATTTAACAAACTGCTCCAGATAGAAAAATGCTCAAATAAATACAAACAGGAAAAAGTGACTCACATCTTTGTTTTTAGCAGAAGAGTTCTGTGTGTGACAGCTCGCCGTCCACTGACCGACAGCTTTTAATATTTGTTTCAAAAGTCCAGTTCAGACCAAAGATTCACGACGAGATGAAACCGTTCAGAACGTTGCAGAGAAAAGTGTCAGCGGTGTGAACTGGTCGGTCTGAGCTGGACTCAGGCCGGCTGATGGTGTCACCTGACACTCAGCTGGTCAAATGGCCGGCGGCTGGTTTTAAAGCACGTCATCTGTTTCAACAGCCAATCAGCTTGTAGTGAAGTCAGCTGGTCAAGTCACAATGACCACAGACGGCGTGTTGGCTTGCTGCAGCAGGTGCTCCGTCCCCACAGAGCCTCTGTTTCTGTCCTCACAGTGTGCCGGTGTCAGACGGTGGGTCGCTGCTGATGCTGGCTGTATGTGCTTATGCCCCGCCCACACACACATTCTCACTGACTGATGAATTGGCGCTGGTTATTTATATTATTGTGGCGTATTGATTATGAATACAGTCCATCTGATGCTGGTTTTGTTTCATCACTGTAGCCAGTATCTCACTATCACTATCCTCATTCAGATCTTAAGAAGCATTTCTTAAATTTCCTTAAATTTGGCACAAGCATGCACTTGGACACAAAGATGAACTGATCAGACTTTAGTGGTCAAAGGTCATAGGTCAGTGTAACCTTGTCTGTCTCATGCTTATGAACACAATAATTCAAGGACTCTGTTAAGGAATTTCTTAAAATTGGGCACAAACGTCCACCTGGACTCAACAAGGAACTTATGAGAATTCTGTGGTCAAAGGTCAGTGTGACCTCACAGACATGTTTCTGTCCATAACTGAAGAATTCATTCACTAATTCTGACCAAACTTGACACAAATGTCTAACAGGATAAAATAATGAAGGTCAAAAGGTCAAAGGTCAGCTTGACTGTGACATCATCATGTTTTAACGTCATATCTCAGGAACAGAAGGGGAGACATTTGGTCAGATACTGAATTGGTGACTCTAATCTTGAACCTGTGCTGATTGTATAGATCTTCTGTGTGTGAAGCATCCATGTTTTCACTGACATGATGGAGACTGTAACTGCAGCTCTAAAGTGTGCTCATGGAGGCGTACGGCCACAGGCCGGTAATTCAACTTTTGTGATGTTTAAAATTTGTGTACATTCACTGTAAATAATTCAGTGACTCTAGATCAGTCATGTCAGGTAATGTTGCTTCAGTTTCAGCTGATGGATTCGTGAGTCTGCCGTCGACTCTGGGCAGACTGAAGGTGAGTAAATCCTGACTGCTCTCCATTACACTGTTGCTACAACACGACATCATGTGCTGTGTTATGTCGTCTCCAGGGTAACAGTGGGTGGGGTGGGGCAGACGAAGGTGATGCCGGCTGTTGACACCTATGAATATTTCATCAGCAGTGACATCAGGTGAAGCGAGGAGGGCAGAGAGGGCAGAGTTCACACACCACTGAGAGGGAGACACTAGGCTTGTTGGAGATGAGATGCGCCTCGCCTGGAGAGTGGACGAGATCAGGTGGCAGCAGCAGGTGACAAAGAGCCGCAGACGAGTTGGACTGTTTCCAGCTGCCCTCAGTCTGTACAGGAAGTCAGAGACACACTTACATCCTGTTAGATCTGATTTTATTTTTTCATCAAACGTATTCCCAACGCAGCTTTGAAGTTTACACCAGACACTGATATTACCTCAAAACTACACTGATAAAGAAAGAAATCATTACAATCCATAAAAAGTAATGATCAGCAAAGTGTTAAACACACTGATAAAAATGTGTTTAATAATTGATGAAGAAACTTTTGTTTGTGATGCAGCTTTTTAGATGTTTCCTGTGTGAAGAAATCAATCTGTCACAGTGTTCAGATGGTCCATCCCTCCACACAGACCGTCTCCAAGGCTGCGTTCACAGCGCTAGTTTGGTTCATTCTAGTTTTGGTTTGGTTCCTTTTCACACTAACTTTTTACAAAAGAACCAGGAGGATTAAAAAGGAAGTTGTACTGACTCCCTATCTGTCTTTCATTTGGCACCACAGCTGCATGAGCGGGCGTAGCTGTCCTCCACATTCTGTGTGTAATCCACATCCTCCTCCTCATCATCATCATCATCTGCATGAGCTATCTGAGTTATGAAATGATTCTGTCTTTGATTTATGTCTTGTTCTGGCCGATTCTTGGTCAGACGTCAGAAAATCAGACTCCGGCCAATGTGACTGACACAACATGCTCATGCTCACTCATTTTCTGTAACCGCTTATCCTGTTAGGGGTCACGGGGGGTGGAGCCTATCCCAGCTGACACTGGGTGAGAGGCAGGGTTCACCCTGGACAGGTCACCAGACTATCACAGGGCTGACACATAGAGACAGACAACCATTCACACTCACATTCACACCTACGGACAATTTAGAGTCACCAGTTAACCTGCATGTCTTTGGACTGTGGGAGGAAGCTGGAGCACCTGGAGGAAACCCACACTGACACAGGGAGAACATGTCAGAGCACCTGGAGGAAACCCACGCTGACACAGGGAGAACATGTCAGAGCACCTGGAGGAAACCCACGCTGACACAGGGAGAACATGTCAGAGCACCTGGAGGAAACCCACGCTGACACAGGGAGAACATGTCAGAGCACCTGGAGGAAACCCACGCTGATACGGGGAGAACATGTCGGAGCACCTGGAGGAAATCCAAGCTGACACAGGGAGAACATGTCAGAGCACCTGGAGGAAACCCACACTGACACAGGGAGAACATGTCAGAGCACCTGGAGGAAACCCACGCTGACACAGGGAGAACATGTCAGAGCACCTGGAGGAAACCCACACTGACACGGGGAGAACATGTCAGAGCACCTGGAGGAAACCCACGCTGACACGGGGAGAACATGTCAGAGCACCTGGAGGAAACCCACGCTGACACGGGGAGAACATGTCAGAGCACCTGGAGGAAACCCACGCTGACACAGGGAGAACATGTCAGAGCACCTGGAGGAAACCCACACTGACACGGGGAGAACATGTCGGAGCACCTGGAGGAAACCCACGCTGACACGGGGAGAACATGTCGGAGCACCTGGAGGAAACCCACCCTGACACAGGGAGAACATGTCAGAGCACCTGGAGGAAACCCACGCTGACACAGGGAGAACATGTCAGAGCACCTGGAGGAAACCCACGCTGACACAGGGAGAACATGTCAGAGCACCTGGAGGAAACCCACGCTGACACAGGGAGAACATGTCAGAGCACCTGGAGGAAACCCACCCTGACACAGGGAGAACATGTCAGAGCACCTGGAGGAAACCCACGCTGACACAGGGAGAACATGTCAGAGCACCTGGAGGAAACCCACGCTGACACAGGGAGAACATGTCAGAGCACCTGGAGGAAACCCACGCTGACACAGGGAGAACATGTCAGAGCACCTGGAGGAAACCCACCCTGACACAGGGAGAACATGTCAGAGCACCTGGAGGAAACCCACGCTGACACAGGGAGAACATGTCAGAGCACCTGGAGGAAACCCACGCTGACAATTGTCGACACAAAAAACATTTTAAAAAATTGTGTCCAGCTCACAGGGTTGAGTTTTTGTGTCATTTTTACAATCTGGGGCATTTTTGTAGATTTCAAATAAAAATTTTGTGTAATGGATGAATTGTGGTTTACAGTGTTCTCCTGTGACTGTGTGCATTGTCCACTGATGCTGGCGGGACATAATGTCCAAATATTCAGGCTTAGTGTTCTTTATACTGGTACCCAACCAGCAGCACTGAGAACAACAACAAGAACATGAAACCAGGTTTAATGGAGTATGGCAGGGAGTAAATACAGGGCAGGCTGACACACACACACACACACACACACACACACACACACACACACACACACACACACACACACACACACACACACACACAGTGCGAGGCTGATAGGCAGTATGGCAGGTCAGTGAACTGTGGCTGTGATGTATAATTGATGAAGGCAGCAGGTGATAATAGCGGAGCATCTCCATGAAACTAAAGACGATGGAAGCCGTGCAGACCAGCCAAAACTACTTCAGTTTCCTTTTGTTCTGGGTCTGTTTGTCCTCCTCTATCTAACATACGATCATGCTGTGGTCTTATGATGAAGGTCAATATATCCAAAGGTCGTTTCAGTGACAGTCGTTTGTTGGAGAGTTTGTCTACAAACTTTTCTGAGTGGTGGATTTTTCTCTGCAGCCACAAGTATGTTTTCATCCTGGTCAACTGGTCCCTGCTGTGTGTCCTCGTGCACAAATGTCCATGAAGAAAAGGTCAGCACACAGGTCTGACCTGCAGCTCAGTCAACACCTGCAGGATGCAACGAGTCGTCCTGATGAAATAAATGAATGTATCATTTTGAAATAATGCGAAGGTTTGACCAAGAGAGAGCTGCCCCGTCATGAGAAAAGACTTTCCAGTGTCTCAGCTGACACCCTTCATATCAGATGGCAGCGCTCTCAGGGTCCAAACAGGTCCATAGTGTCAGGCCTTAGTGACGCAGTGGGCCCGATCCAAAAGTGTGAGCAGCACTGGAGCTAAACCTGTGGTCTGGACCACGAAGCAGGATTTGGAGTCAGCGAGGTCACTTCAGGGTTAACTCTGGGTCTCAGTCCTATGAAGCTGGTTCTCTTTTTATTGTGATAAATCACCATGGTAACTGATGATGTCACTCATCATTACCAGCCCCGCCTCTTTCACATGAACGTGCTCCTGGCTGATAGAAAACCCAGAGTTGACTGAACTAGTTGATAAGCAGCTTTGTAGCAGCAGTTATCCAGACGGTGGATGTGACGGGTGAGTCAGAGCAGAGGAGGAGGAGATATCCTGGCTAACAGGAACTGCTGTCACAGCACTGAGGCCTCAGTTCAGCATCAGTTACCATGGTGATTTGTCCCGGTAAAAAGAGAATCAGCTTCATGGTTCTGAAAACCAGAGTTAACCCTGAAGTTACCCGGCTGACTTCAAATCCTGCTTCGTAGTCCAGACCTCTGGGCACCAAAAGCCTTAACGTTCAAATCTCTTCTGCTGACGCTGCAAATATGGGCACTGATTCTAATTTGTTAGCTGCTGCCGACAGTAGAGACTGAGATGTGTGTCGCACAGGAGGAAGAATTACTGCGGACAAGGAATATAACATTTACCTTTGTTGACTGAAGGTCTGCAGAGTGCATTTTATTTTTCTGTCTTGTTTTACATTAATTATGGTCTTCTACCTCTGATTTTATTGTACATTGATTCCTTTGTTTTCATGCTCATTTTATGTCATGTCATTTTCTCATTGTAAAACAATTTGTGCTGCATTTCTTGTCTGTAAGGTTCCACCCACAATAAAGTTTTCACCATGAAAGTGTTTCCTCACTTCCTTCATGTGACGTAGTTCCTGTTGAAACAGGCTTTGAATTTGAAGCAACCAATGGGATAACAGTGGGACGGCTCAAAAATGTTTGTGATAGTTTTATTGGCTGGAGTTTTTAGTCCCGCCCACTTGTACAACATTTCCCCAGTTTCCAGGATGTAACTTTTTCCAGGAAGGTGAAATCCCACATGTTCAGCAGTGAGTGTCAAAATGAGTTCACGTCTCTTTTTGTGTTTAAAATGCTGAATCAGTCACAGACTCCACTCAGAGGCTGAACAAGCAGCACGCTCATTCTGATTAACGAGCTAACGAGACTCACACACCTGTTACTAACCCTGCTGCAAAGGAAGGAAGGCAGCTGCCCCGTGTTTCCAATCAGCAGCAGTGTGTGAACCAGACTGAACTCTAAAGCTGACGACATTTTCACACTGAAGAAAAACACAAGGTCAGTATGTGGACTCTTATTAAGTGATAAGCAGTGAGCAGCAGTCACTGTGCGCAGTTTATTTCAGCCTCAGCCTGGTGTTTATGTGACACGTGACAGTTGGAGCGTCAGTGTTACTGATGCAGTACCAGTGAAGTCACTGCATCTTATGACGAGGCCTTCATGTAACATTAGCCACTAGATCATTAGAGATAAAGAGTGATTTTAATCATTCTTTTATTTGTTTGAGAACAAGTCTCCTGAACTTGTCCCCTCCACCCTCTGGTTCCCACGTGGAGACAGACTGATCTACCAGCTAGACCTACAAAGAGTAAGTGTCATTTTGATTTTATTGAAGTCTGTGTTGTGTTTTTGGTTAGCTGCTGAGCCCACCTGTCTGTGTGATTATCCAACATGGCCGCTGAGCCCACCTGTCTGTGTGATTATCCAACATGGCCGCTGAGCCCACCTGTCTGTGTGATTATCCAACATGGCTGCTGAGCCCACCTGTCTGTGTGATTATCCAACGTGGCCTCCGAGCCCACCTGTCTGTGTGATTATCCAACATGGCTGCTGAGCCCACCTGTCTGTGTGATTATCCGACATGGCCGCTGAACGTGGCCGCTGAGCCCACCTGTCTGTGTGATTATCCAACATGGCCGCTGAGCCCACCTGTCTGTGTGATTATCCGACATGGCCGCTGAACGTGGCCGCTGAGCCCACCTGTCTGTGTGATTATCCAACGTGGCCGCTGAGCCCACTGTCTGTGTGATTATCCAACGTGGCCTCTGAGCCCACCTGTCTGTGTGATTATCCAACGTGGCCTCTGAGCCCACCTGTCTGTGTGATTATCCAACGTAGCCTCCGAGCCCACCTGTCTGTGTGATTATCCAACATGGCTGCTGAGCCCACCTGTCTGTGTGATTATCCAACATGGCCGCTGAGCCCACCTGTCTGTGTGATTATCCAACATGGCCGCTGTGCCATGACTTTCTCTCTATTTGTCTATCCCTCTGTCTGTCTGTCATCTCTCTTTCAGCCTCTCATCTATCTGAGTCTTTATTTAGCTGGTGTCAGGTAAGTGTTGGTTGGCTGCTGTGCCATGACTCATCTGTTTCTATCTAATCACCTTGAATCCATTTTGGTGCAATAATGTTTTACTTTGTTGTTTATACACACAGACCTGAAATACAAAGTCAAAAACTAAAAAAGCAGTTTTATTAATCCAAAGATTCTCTTTTGCATTTTTCAGTAGAAACTTTCAACAGTAAAGAGACACAAACTCTTTCAGTTGAAGGGAATAATTTTAAATCCAATGCTGCGTTTGTTTATTCATATATTGACTGTTTTTAAATGGAGGTCATTAACACACAGGCTACAGATAAAAACTACAGGTTCAAAGCTTCATTTTGGTGTTTAGGTTGTGAGGGCTTAAAAGAAATCCAGCCGTCACAGCAGGCTTTTATCTCGCTACTCCCGCACATGACGCCGCTGCCTTGTTGTCATCGCCGGTGCTTCGTCATCCTCCTCCTCGATGCAAACTTTGGACAGAATTTCCATCAAATATTGTTTTCCAGAAAAATGTATTCGGACTTGTACATTCCTGATGATCCTCCATTGTAACGTGGTCCGTGCCGAACTTCTAGAATTGAACTTTAACCCTCTGGTTCCCACGTGGAGTCCCTGCAGACTGATCTACCACCGCCCAGCTAGACCTCCAAAGAGTAAGTGTCATTTTGATTTTCTTAAAGTCTGTGTTGTGTTTTTGGTTAGCTGCTGAGCCCACCTGTCTGTGTGATTATCCAACATGGCCGCCGAGCCTAATCATAATAACAGCAGTCAAGTTCTTATAAAGTAGTTGAAACTAGCTCCACCTCCAGCAGCTATAACAGTAACATGCTGCTCTAACACTGATGCTTCAGTGTTAGTAATCTAATAATGTCATATATAATAATACCAGTCAGAGGAACCAAACACTGCTTCTTCTGCAATACTTTAACAACATTTTTCTCTCTCAGAACTGGTTCGTATGACGTGTTGTCTGACCACAGCAGAAATCAAATGTCTGCTGCGACTGAGACAAGTTAATTTACAATTAATGAAAAATAAGAACATTCAGGCTGTGTCTGTGTGTTGACGTAAAATTCAGTGTTCCTCTGAGAATGTACATCCAACACAACTGTATGTTTTTGTGTTTTGTTGAGTCATGTTGTCCTCGATCTGTCCCACACTGCAAAAAAGTTGACAATCCCCCACGACATGATTCATTCCACTATCAAGATTTAGCCCATTCTGTTGGATAACATTTGGAAGCCGCAAGATTAAATAATTTTATCCCCACTCAAGTTAGTGGAGCGATATCCTGGAAGTCAGCCGCTGCACTCTTTTTTGTGGCCATACAGTAAGTCTGTAGTGCACCTGCTCATTGGCTGCATAATGCAGAATCAGTGCTAATAATCCAGGTAATTTCATACCGTGAAGCGTTTTTTCACTTCATGCACCAGTGAGCACCTTTCACAGGAATGAACGGTGGCTGCCGCCAACGCTGTGTCCAGGTAACACTCAACTCTGCTTAACCTTCTGATTCCTCCATCTTCACCTCCATCTTTGCTCAGACAAACATTGTTTAGTCCTGAACAACCTCATTTTGAATAATAGTGGAGATCCCAAACTTTCCAGAGATACAAATTATTTCAGGCTGAATGATGTGAAATGTGTCAAAATATCACATTTACACATAACAAGTCTGATAAAGATGTAGTCCTGGGACTGAATCTTTCACTTGGTGTACTCGTCATAGCGCTTCAGTGAGGAGTTGGAACGATGAATGACACTGTGCCTCATGCAAGAACCACTCAGACAAACAGACTTGTTCTGAGGTGGCACGTACAAGTGATTCAAAGAGGATTTGTGGCATTCACCAATTTGTTTTGCACCTCACAAAAAAGTGAGAGATTCAGATAAAATGACAAAGATGTTCCTGCATGAGACACATCGCGTGTGATCCTGTCAGTCAATGGTTAATGGAGCTGCACTTTTCTGGTCTTCCAACAACTCAAAGCACTTTCCTACTACAGGTCACATTCCCTGAGGCTAACATGCATGGTACTACTCATTTACACATTCACACAGTGATAGGAGAGCCAATGTGGGGGTTCAGCATCTTGCCTAAGGATACTTCCACATGCAGACTGAAGGAGCTGGGGATCGAACTGCTGACCTTCCAATTAGTGGATGACCCTCAGCCACTGGCACGGTGTGGAGAAACACGACAATGAAGACTTTTGAGGTTAAGAGAAGAAAACGATCCATCGACAAATGATCACAAAACAGTTGTGATTTTGAATCCACTGAGCAGGTTTACAAAGTATTAACAGTGTGCAGTTAGTAACACTGAGTATAAACACTGATGATCAGCAGATGGAAATACAAACATACATAATAATTAAATTATATTGAAATATTTGTTTTGTTTTCAGTGTAAAAATATTAGCGTATTTTCTTTTTTCCTTTCTTCAGATCTTTCCTTTTGAGTTAGTTTTATTTCCTTTAAAAGACAATGTTCATTTGATACAGAAATATTGTAGTCATACGTTATAGATGTGTGTGTTAGAAGATGCTGTCATTCACTCTAAACAAAGGGCCCATTGCTCAACATGAGCACTTTGCCGTTGTCTGGCTTGATGTAGTGGAATGAGGTGTATCTGCCGTCTACTTGGATAAAAAAAACATCAGTCAAAGTCACATAATGTTCGCTTTTCATCTGGTGGAAGGATTTCTCAGTCAAAGTTGAAACAACAACGATATGATGGGTTTTAGTGTTCAGACTCCAACAGAACTGATGGCAAAGTCTGGCTCCTCAAACTCTGTCAATGACGTCATGAACCTTTCCGTATCTTATATTTTCCTTAGCTATAACCAGGAAGTTGTGCACATCTTCAAAGAGCGAAACAGTTGTACGCTGCCTCCTAGTGGTTGTAGAAACATATTGTCAGGTCATTTTTCTTGCATGTAATTATTTGCACCAGACTTTGGTGTGTTACAAACTAGTGCTGCACGATTAATCTAATCGCAATCACAATCGTGATGTCAGGCTGTGCGATTACATGTCGCCACGGCAACACGACCAATCTATATCAACACTTGAGACAGCACAGAGAGAAACTGCTGTGTGAGCAGCGTGTTTGATGGTCATTTACACACTGTCCATAACAGTAACTCTGTCAGGTCAGTCCTGATATAATGTAGGGAAACACTGAATCAAGCAAGAAGACTCATGATACCATTTATGTATTATTGTAATCCCGATATTGTCCACTCAAATCAAAATTGCACATTTGTATCAAATCGTGCAGCACTATTACAAATGCCCTGACAACATTAGTGGCTCCTGACATTGGCAAATTTCAAATATCTCCAAACTCACATTCTCAAAGTGCTTATAATAACTCAACATCAGAACCTCCCTCTGTGATCAATGAACAGGTGAAACGTGTGGTACGTATGTTGGTGGCCTGCACTGTGCAGGTGGGTATGTCAGTGAGATTTGTTAAGGTGTACCCGTTTATGGTCAGTAAGGTGCACTGTGTGCCCAAACTGTTGACTTTAGAGTGAGGTCATAATGACAGCTAAACGAGTGTGTCACATGTCCACATGCACCTTGGCTTTCTTTCCCTAGCGGATCACAAAACATCTGTTTGCTGCAGGCGTGGTCGTGGGTTTTTTCCTCTCCTTTCAGGTACTCTGACTGAATCATGGCCACAAATTGCTCGAGCGTCTCTTGATGATCTTTTGACCATCCCACAGAGGTCCTAGGAGACAGTCGGGTTCTCTTGGATTTCCCTCTGTGTGTTTGAGTCCCTGACATTTCAGGTTTCACTTGCAGCAGCTCATGAAGAGCCCTTGCAATCAACCAGAAATCCTGTAGATGAGGTTGTAATGAAGGGGGTCTCTTGTCATGTCCATGGACCTACCAGGCTAAGTGTTCATTTTCATGTATTGTTTTCACGTATGTCTGTGTTCTACCCGTCCAGGTGCTGAAACTGAATGAGTAGTCGTAGTATTCTCTCTTGGGTTGTCTTTGTGGCTGTCCTTATTCTGCCCTTTCAGGTACTCTGTACTCTGACTGGATCAGCTAGGTATTTATTCATTCCTCATGTGTCTTTACTCCCTTACTGGTTTTCGGACTCTGTCAGGTAAGGGTTCATTCTTGCCCTGTCTTTCCTCCCCCACAGATTCTTGGGTTGGTTCTCTCTGGACTGAGGAGCTGTCAGTCATCTGTTCCTCCAAGTCAATGACCTTTTAAATGCCTTTTTCATAGGTGCTGACTTGCTTTGACCAAGAGTAGCTTCAACAGGTAGGCTGCTCAGAGGTAACAAAAGGTTGCAATGGAGGCTTCTTGTTTCAACTTATCTACAGAGTATGTACATGGGATTGGGAAAATTGGGCGCCAGCTAGCACAAAGATGTACTGGTAGCTCCCTCTACTTCAGATGCAAGCTAAGCTGCTGCTAATAAAGGATCTAAGGACACTTGGATTTCACTTTCCACCCCTTCACCAGAAGGTCCTGGATGTACTCGTAGACTTCTGTCAGTAATGGCTTTGGAACAGTGGAATCTGCTGTCCCAACACAAATATTGTCCTTGAGATTGATCGACATTTCCAGGCTGTGAACCAAGCCGATATTGTTATGGTCTGGTGACTCCTCATCTGAGCTGGAAAGAGTAATAAAATATTGTACTCAAGTAAAAGTACTATTGCTTTAAAGATGTTTTATTCCGGTTAAAGTGAAAGTACTTCAGTTATTCAGTCTGACGCTCTACACTAAAATGAGAGCCCTGTTGGTGGAAGAAATGCAGCGTTATATTTCTACATGAATGAACCAACGGTTAAGTTAATCACACATTCACTGCGCTTGGCGCTCTGCTGCTCCGTCTCCACAGACAGAGTGTCCAGAGTGCGCTCTGCCACTCTGAGAGTGCGCTGCTCTGGATAACCCAACGCTACATTCAGACAGCGCTCCCAATTTATCAACGCTCCAGTTTGTGTCAGAGTCGCTCCCACACTCACAATGAGTGTTTCTGAACGCACCACTCACATCATCTTCCTCCATCGTCTAAAACAAGACAACACAACTTGTTAGGTAGCGCTAGCTAATGTCTGTGGAGAACTGTTTGCCTCCAGCTAAGCCCCGCCCACCAACAAACATCACACTGTTTACTGACAGTTAAAGGGTGTAAAATAATGCTAATGGTAGCCACTGTCCGGGTGTGGCCATCATTCCACCTCCTTCCTGCTCGCTGACACTTAGCCAGTAAAAGTTAACCTTTACAACGTGTATCTCTTCCAGACTGTCACCTTTCTGCCCTCCTGCAGCCGCAGGCGCACCTGCAGACTCTTCTCTGCTGCTCTCCTCTCTTTGTTCCATGCTCAGTTTATCATGACTGATTTATGTGACTTGTGTTTTTATCCAGTAATGGATGCAACTTGAAATTTAGTGAATTACTGTACTTGTGTTAAAGTATTTAATAAAAAATATTACTACAGATAAATAAATAAAATAAAATAAAAAAAGGGGTTTATTACTTCAACCCTTCTTCTCCTACAGTATTTTGAGTAAGAGCTGACACATCTAAATATCAAACTACTCATTTATCTTTTTTTTCTTCTTTACTGTCGACATCCTGCTGTTTATATTTCATTTTTCAAAATTATATATTACTGTCATTGTGTTACAGGTATTAACATAATCGTCATTGCTTTTTATTTTAAGTATTTTATTTTGTTTTTTCTTCTCACGCACAAACACTCACCATTTTCCTAAATTTAACTGTTTTTGTAAGATATTATCAGAATTGTTTGTAGTATTATTTCATCATTTTTTTATTCTTGCTTTTTGTTTTCTTGTTCTTTATGTTCTTTATTTGTTAAATATCTGTATCTTGTTGTTGTCTGTCCTTTGGATATTGTGTCCCATTGCTCTTAATGTTGTTCCTGTAAATACACCACTGTTTAACACTGTTTTATTTCTGCACCAATTAAAAAGTACTTAATTAAAAATATTACTGATTTTTATAAATAATCAAACAGTAAGTGTAGAAGAAATGACTGACAGTAATGTGAGTAAATGTAATTCATTACTTTCATCCCTGCTGCTCATACAGTATTTTCTTTGCTGCTTCTCTTCCCGGTTGCTGATACGGATTACCAACCCTCCTCAGATTTACAATGCATGGTCAAACTTCTGCAGTTATTTGGTGAAAGTAACACAAAAGTAGTGTAATCTCTAACACATTATTCCACACACAGTAAAAATGTAACTTATTACTTCCAAGTAATATAACTTGCCAACATTTATTTTGAGTTGGAGACATTAAAGCAGATTTATTTCAGGAATAGAAACACAAAGAGAATTTAGTTTAAATAAAACTAGCTCTGTTGATGCACACTTGGTTTGTGACACTGTTGAAGCCTCCTGTTATCATCAACTGAACTGTGAGACTCATTTTTACACAGAACGAGGATGGAGGGTTTATTTGTCTTTCTTAGAGTGGTCTTGGATCATTTCAGTCATTATGGACGCCGGGAACATTTCCAGCTGCCAACAAGTCTGAACGCACGTACGACATGTGAGTTCTTTATTAAGATATTAAGAGTCTTTAAATTCAGCCTCCAAACATTGTTGGTGTAACTGAATTAAAAGAGCAAATATTTTACAGTTTTGTTGTAACTGTGTGTCACATGGTGAGTTTGAGTCGACCTGTCTGTTGAAACACTTTGTCACATGATGTCATGACTTTACAGACGGCTCTTCCTCGTGGTCAGTAATGAACCTGTGACAGTGTCTCAAGCTGCCGTGAGAGCTCAACTCTCCCATCATCCCATCTGACTGACGGACCTTTTGTAACGCTGCCTCCTGCTGCTGACTGGCAGCACTACAGCTCACACTGAGGTCCTGCTCTTACGTCACACACTGATGTGTCTGGATTTGAAGGCGTGAGGAAGTGACTGCTGTTGGTCGGGTGAACACAGACACCGGCAGCCTCTGTCAGTGTCTGCAGGCGATGGTGGGAAATCTCTTTGACCTCATCTGGATGTGACTGTAACAGGTGAGCAGCCCGACAGGTAACACTGCACACCTTTAATGAGGGAGCTCTGCTTTCATATCTGGTATTTGCAGGCCACATGATCTACCAGTTGATGAGAGCAGTGATTAACCCTTCCAACAGTGTTAGGCCTTTACTGTTGTAGATCTGAATGAATGCTCTATTTACTCTGTGATTTGTGACTCTTTGTCCAAACTGAGTCTTTTCACGCTCAGTTTAGTTGGATTTATTCAGCACCTGGAAACAACTTGGATTTTAGTTTCCACTGACGTCAGCGCTGAGACACGAGGGAGCGTCAGAACTGGTCTGACAGCCTGAATACTCTTTGTTCTCTGGCTGTACAAAAACACACACACACACACACACAGCAGTGAACACCAGCTGTTTGTTGTCTTTACCTGGAAGCAGATTTAGGAAAAGTCATGCATTGACTGACGCTTCAGGAGGCGGGGCTTATGTTGTTTACCTGGGTTTTGATTTGTCAAGTTGGAGAGAGGACAGGAAGTTTTTTTGTATTGGCAGGTGTTTGTCACAAACTTCGTTCCATCAAAAGTGTGAATCTGTCCTCAACACCAGCTGATGTCCCTTTTTAATCCTGAACTATAGACACATCCAGAGGTTTCTGAAGGGACACTGTGAAACCTGCAGTTTGTCTCTGTCAGGTACTGGAGACAGCACATTCTAATATAGGCAGAGAGGGCGTTGCCTGGGTGGAGCTGGGGTGTGATAGGATAGACAATGCATGTAACAGGCTGATGTTGACACGGCGTCCCAGAACGTCAACAACCAACACACCCAGGGTACCTTGGACGTGGAAACTCCATGACCAAACGTGGACGTGTGACGAGGTCACAGTGAGGATGATGGTGTTTGATTTCATTCTGTTTCAGTCTGTAAGTGTAGTTGGTTACTTATAACTCCTGTTCTAGGATTTGTTATGGAGAACATTAATGTAAATCTGAAAAACACTCTCGAACTGTATTCAGTTAAAATACATTTCAAAAGTTGGAACACCGGGTAAAACATGAATAAGACACCTGTCTCCCACTGAACATGTGTGGGACATGATGAAGCGTCGACCCCGGAGAGGTGCATCATGGGACTGTTGTCAGATAAACTTCAACAGTTTGTGTCCTCAGTTCCCAAACACTGACTGAGGTGATGATGTCACACAGTGACAAGAAACAGGCTCCTGTCACAGCTTTATTACAACCTGCTGCAGATTTACAGAGAACAACAAAGTTTATCAGTTTGAACATTAAATATCTGTGCATTCAACTGAACATAGGTTAAAAACAGATTTCCAAATCATTGCATTGTTTTTATTTACATTTTACACAGCGACCTAACTTTTTGGAATTGGGGTTAACGTGTGTTTGTTTTTTTTACTCCAGTTGACAAAACTGCCTGATTTCAGCAGGAGGCCACGATGACATCAGAGGACATTTTGAACACTCTGGAGGATTTATGGGACGATGAATTTAGGAACTTCAAGTGGTACCTGCAGCAGCCTGGCATCCTGGGAGGCTACCAAGCCATCAAAGTGTACAAGCTGGAGAAAGCAAAAAGATGGGACACAGTGAATATGATGGTGAACACCTATAAACTTCATGGAGCTCTGAAGGTGACCAAGAAGGTCTTAGAGAAGATGGGCAGGAATGATCTGGTGCAGAGTCTGTCAGACACCAGCTCAGCACCACCAGGTCAGTCACACTTTAATTTGTATTTTCATGTAAAGAAAGTGAGATGACATGAGCGACGCAATACTTGTACAGTAACAGAATCTCTGTACAGAAGCTCACTGTATTCACCAAATAAAAACAACTGGATGCCTGATCTCGTAATTGAGAGAAAGTCAATCATCAGAGGCGCGATGATGCTCCCTGATTTATTTTATTTCCTCCTTGGTTTGAGACACTGAGATATTAGTACGAGTAATATGAGTGGAATTTTATGTGTTTAGTTTAACATCAATTAAATGTCATGGTGACATAATAATTGTACTTGGAAATAAAGACTGACTGGTTGAGTTGCAGCTCTGTTGATCATCAATGACCCACAGCGATTGCACCCAACTGATCATCTGTCCAAGATGATGATGATAATACGTAGAATTGGAAAAAATAACACAACCTGTCTCACAGTGTTTCGGGGTGTCGGTGATGTTGGAGAGACTTCGGAGAACAGAGGAACTTCCTCCTTGCAGAGCGAAGGTAAAGCTGATGTTTTCTCTGCTATGCACGGAGACCCTGTGGGACAAAGTATAGTTTTAAAGATCAAAAAAATAAATTGTACATTTTAATTCCAGTGTGAGACATCATGACTCCATTATAAGTTGAGTAAAAGCAAAGACGGGAGAACTCACTGACATTTAATCGACGCAACATCAGTATCTGAAGGTCTAACTGTAAAAGCATTCCATTCAGCTCCCTCAGAAACCAACCAGATTTAATAAGGTATCCACTTTAACAACACATAGTTGTTACTGAAACATTTTTAGCTCTTTACATCTAAAATAATGAATGATTTCATACATATATATATACAGGGTGAGCATATAAGCCGACATCAGATCTGTCATGATTAGAAAAAATCATGTGTCTGTCAACCCTCCCTGACAGTAGAAATGCTGGAAGTTCGGAAACAGGAAACAGAATATATGTAACAGTCTGCAATGGAAAGACACTTAGTGAATAAGTGATGACATACATTTGGCATGTGACCTAAACTTCAGTGAGCAGTTGAGTAGTAAGGAGACTGTGATCCTCCTCACTTTAAAACATGAAACATGCTTTCCTACAAGAGCCAGCCCTAACCCTAATCATAAGAACCAGCCCTAACTATAAGAGCCAGCCCTAACCCTAATCATAAGAACCAGCCCTAACTATGACAGCCAGTCCTCACTGTAAGAGCCAGTCCTAATTACAAGTAAGTCATAACTTTAAGAGTCAGCCCTAACTGTGAGAGCCAGTCCTAATTACAAGTAAGTCATAACTTTAAGAGCCAGCCCTAACTATAACAGCCAGCCCTAACTAATAAGGAATTCCAGTAAGCGAGCCCAGAGCTAACAAATGTATTGACCCGTATTTCTGCCTCTTTGTTTTGGACAGGATATAAATTATTTTGCAGTGTTACGCAGGTGAATGTAGGCAGTCCTTGAAGTTTGTTTTATATGGGAGTTAAAGGACATGTCTTGATCAAATATCACTCCAAGATTTCTTAAGAGTGTTGCTGGAGGCCAGGGCAATGCCATCTAGAAAAATGGTATCTTTAGATTATGAGTTTCTGAGGTGTTTGGGGCCAAGTACAACAACTTCAGTTCTGTCTGAGTTTAGCATCAGGACATTGGAGGTCATCCAGGTTTTTATGTTCTTAAAAAAAGAATTTGAGTAATAACTGATTGGTTTCTTCTGGCTTATTCGGAAGATATAAGTGTGTGTGTGTGTGTGTGTGTGTGCGTGTGCGTGTGCGTGTGAGTGTGCGTGAGTGTGCGTGAGTGTGCGTGAGTGAGTGTGAGCAAAGAGAAGACCGAGGCCCCATCAGAGCTGAAGTTGACCAGAGAGAGAACTGAGTCCTCTTTCAAATGAACTGACAATGTGCACACAAAAAGAACTGAGTCCCTTTTTTTGTCGGTCCACTTTTTGGTGCACTTTCAAAGGACTGAGTTTGGTTCATTTAAAAAGGGACTATGTGAAAACACCTTGAGGCTCAGTGGTAATTAAGTACCCTGGACCTAGAACAAGTTATTTCACCAGTAATACCTGTGTAGTGACAATAGAAACATGGAACAATTTGAATTTTCTTAAAGAGTTGCACTACGTTTGCATGGAAACCTGACCAATGTCTGACTTTGGTCAACTGATGTTTCCATCTGGGATTGAGGTGGTTTTAATGATACTTACACTTAAACATAATGTCACGGATTAGACAGACGGACGGGCGTTCGAACATAAACTTTAAGATGGCTTACACAATTACAAACCTCTAAATATTAGAATACTGTCCACAGACAATATGTTCCATCAGTAACTTCAAAATTCTCTTTGACTGTATCTTTGTCTCTCTTAGGAAAAAAACAAACTTTAACAAAAAAGCATGTAT
Organism: Epinephelus awoara; assembly: GCA_035609425.1. Lineage (NCBI taxonomy): Eukaryota > Metazoa > Chordata > Actinopteri > Perciformes > Serranidae > Epinephelus > Epinephelus awoara. The sequence continues at coordinate 47,539,166 of CM069295.1, forward strand.
TTATTGACGCTCCTGAGACAAGATGCGTCTGTACACATGTTGTTTTCTCTTTGTCACACAGATGTGATTGTTCCAGTACCAGAGCCACAACCCATCTTATTTTACCAATGTGTGCTTCAATTACACTTAAAGGATAAGTTCATGTGTGCACAGGAGGGGTGGGCACAGAAGAAGGATGAGCAGCGTCTGGATGATATCTACACAGAGCTGTACATCACAGCTGGAGGTGACGTACACATCAACACACAGCATGAGGTCACACAGATTGAGGTGAAGTGGAAGCCAGCAGATACAGAGAACCCAATTAAACCCTGTGACATGTTCAAACCCCCCTCTGGAAGATACAGGCCTACAAGAACAGTGCTGACCAATGGAGTCGCAGGAATTGGAAAAACATTTCTTGTGCACAAGTTTGTGTTGGACTGGGCTGAAGGAAGAACCAATCAAGATGTGCATCTTGTTTTCCACTTCAGCTTCCGCCAGCTGAATTTTTGGAAGGGAAAAAAGTTGTGCTTGGCAGAGCTCATTCATGAATGTATCAGGGAGACCAGAGACATCAAGAGAGAAGCTCTTAATTACATCTTTACAACTCTGCAGTCATCAGGAAACACCAACTTTGACAAGAGCACATTCAAACTTCTCTTTGTGTTGGATGGACTGGATGAGAGCCGCCTTCGACTGGACTGTTCTAATAATGAAAACCAGGAGGTGGACTTTGATGTGACAGAGTCGATCCCGGTGGATGTGCTGCTAACAAACCTCATCAAGAAGAATCTGCTTCCCTCTGCTCGCCTCTGGATAACCACACGACCTGCAGCAGCCAATCAGATCCATTCTGATTTTGTGGACATCATGACAGAGGTCAGAGGGTTCAGGGACCCACAGAAGGAAGAGTACTTCAGGAAGAGATACAGAGATGAGGAGCAGGGCAGCAGAATCATCTCCCACATCAAGAAATCACGAAGCCTCCACATCATGTGCCACATCCCAGTCTTCTGCTGGATCACTGCTACAGTTCTGGAGGATGTGATGAAGACCAGAGAGGAAGGAGAGCTGCCCAAGACCCTGACTGAGATGTACGCAGAGTTTGTGAAGTTTCAGATTCATCAGACCAAAAAGAAGTACGACCAAAAGCAGTGCCTTCACTACATTAAATCATTAGCAAATCTGGCTTTCCAGCAACTGGAAAAGGGCAACCTGATCTTCTACGAGAATGATCTCAGAGAGAGTGGCAGTGATGTCAGTGGAGCCTCGGTGTGCTCAGGAGTGTTCACAGAGATCTTCAAAGAGGAACGTGGGAGGAAGGAAGATGAAGACAAGATGTTCAGCTTCGTCCATCTGAGTGTTCAGGAGTTTCTGGCTGCTCTTCATGTCCACCTGACCTTCATCAACTCTGGTCTCAATCTGCTGTCTAAGGAACAAACAGTTTCCTGGATGCAGATTTATTTATTTAGAAGCAAGCCTGAACTAACACATCTCTACCAGAGTGCTGTGGACAAGGCCTTACAGAGTCCAAATGGACACCTGGATTTGTTCCTCCGCTTCCTCCTGGGTCTTTCACTTGAGACCAATCAGAGGGTCCTACGATGTCTGGGGACACAAACTGAAAGTAGCTCAAGGGGCATTAAAGAAGCAGCTGAGTTCATCAAGAGGAAGATCAGTGAGAATCTGTCTCCAGAGAGAAGCATCAATCTGTTCCACTGTCTGAATGAACTGAATGATCGTTCTCTAGAGGAGGAGATCCAACAGTACCTGAGTTCAGGACGTCTCTCCACAGATAAACTGTCTCCTGCTCAGTGGTCAGCTCTGGTCTTCATCTTACTGTCATCAGAAAAAGATCTAGATGTGTTTGACCTGAAGAAATACTCTGCTTCAGAGGAGGCTCTTCTGAGGCTGCTGCCAGTGGTCAAAGCCTCCAACAAAGCTCTGTAAGTACTCGAATAACTGCAGCTGGGTCCATACAATCTACAGTTACAGTCATTAGTTATATAAAAAGTGAACTACTAACCACAGCAGGCCAAGAATACACAAAATTTGTCAAAACTGTTGAAACTCTAATTTCATCTGAATTTAAATAACGTACTGAATGGCTGAAGCAGAGATTTTCCAGCTGAGCTGCACGAGTGAATCTGTCTCACCACCGAGTGTTAAACGAGACTGAGGAGAGAAATCTGATATACTGGACTCTGTAGAACAGTGATGATCAACTTCTGGCCTGCTGGCCAAGTCTGGCCCCCAACAAGGCCCCAAGTGCCCCCCCCCCCCCCGCAACACATTTTCTAGTTCACAGGGAAAATAAATTGATTCACACTGAGATTTTATTTTGTACTTTAAATACACACTAAGCTGCCTTAACACTGCCGCGTGGCAACCGCCTTGACAACTGCCTACCTGCAAGAATGTTCACCGAAAAGGAAAGTGTTCTTAAAAGCAGCTGCTGCCACTATGGTCCAGTGCTGTGATGACTGGCAGGTTCTGTGATGAACGTCACTGACTGAATGCGACCTAGCTTGGCGCCATGTACATAACAGCATGCTGCAGCAAGACAACGGAAATAAATAAAATTACCAAAAAATTCTCGACATTTGGACAATTTACCAGTCAACTCAAGTTTGGAAATGTCATTTCAGGCCCTGTTTTTTTTCCGGTTGTCCTTACAAGTTGCTAGCCCTGTGTAGTACAACTTCGGGTGTTCAGAAACCAACATTGTCAGCTCCTCCATCTCGGTGTCTTTCTGCCTCCATGATGCCGACTCCCATCGGGCAAAGTTAGGTGTCTACTGCCAGAACTTCAACATTGCAAATTCTGTGCAGCATAGCAAAATCTGTGTACATTCACGTGGGCGACAACTACTTTATACCCCTACCGCCATGTTAGAACCCCCACCCTCATTGAAATGACTGGAGACAGCAAGGTACCGCACAGCGCTGTGAAACAGCTTCAGGTGCAGACTACATTAAAAAACATTAAAATAGAGCTTGTTTATCAAAACAAGTGCCAGAGGAGGATTCCCTGTAAGATGTCTGAGCATACAAAGATGCCTTTGATTTGGCCTCATCACTGTTACTACTTCACATTCTCCTCATGTTTTTTATTTGAATGCCTCTGTGCAGGAGATAGCTGTGGTCTTCTGTCCGTCCATCCCATTCTCATGAACACAATATCTCAAGAACACCAAAAGGGAATATCTTAAAATTTGTCCCAAATGTTCACCTGGACTACTGATTAGATCTGGTGGTCAAAGGTTAAGGTCACTGTGACCTTGCGCCCATCTCATTCTTGTAAATATTATATCTCAAGAACATTGTGAGGAGAATTTCTTCAAATTTGACACAACATGGCCGGACTGATTAAATTAAAATTCCATGTTTTCACTCTTGCTGGTCAATTACACACAAGTCCGAAAGACACACAAATGCACAAACAGGACCTGTACATGCACAAAGTGGAGAGATGTCACAGTGAGGGGGCTGCCCTTGGTCAGGCGCCCCGAGCGGTTGGGGGGTTCGGTGCCTTGCTCAAGGGCACCAAACCCCTCGGCAGTGCCCAGGAGGTGAACTGGCACCTCTCCAGCCACCAGTCCATGCTCCATATTTTGGTCCAGACGGGGACCTGAACAGGCGACCCTCCAGTTCCCAACCCAAGTCCCTATGGACTGAGCTACGGCCGCCCAGATCCAACAGATCCAACAGATGTGACATGTATCTGTAATTCCAGTATTTGCTGTTAGATCTCAGATATATGTGATGTGTTCATATCGTTGATGACAGAAACAGTACCAGTGTTTCTCTTTTTCACTAACTCTCCTTCAGGCTGAGCAGCTGTAATCTGTCAGAGAGAAGCTATAGAGCTCTGTCGTCAGTCCTCAGCTCCCGGTCCTCCAGTCTGGGACACCTGGACCTGAGTAACAATGACCTGCGGGATTCAGGAGTGAAGCTGCTTTCTGCTGGACTGGAGAGTCCACTCTGTAAACTGGACACTCTCAGGTTAGGACTGATAAACCTGCAAAGGATGAACCAGAACTGTCACAGGATGTTGTTGGATTTTTTTTCTCCCATCAGTTCAACACTTTTGAAATAAAATAGTGCCTACCTACATACATGTGTGAGTCATATCAAATACAAACGCTGTCACATGTGCTGTACATTTTTTTAGGCTAAGTGACTGTAATCTGTCAGAGAGAAGCTGTGGAGCTCTGTCCTCAGTCCTCAGCTGCCAGTCCTCCAGTCTGAGACACCTGGACCTGAACAACAATGACCTGCAGGATTCAGGAGTGAAGCTGCTCTCTCCTAAACTGAAGAGTCCAAACTGTAAACTGAAGACTCTCAGGTTAGGAATGATAAACCTGCAAAGGGTGACCCAGAACTGTCACAAGATGTTGTTGGAATTTCTCACGTGTGCTGTATATATTTTCAGGCTGAGTCACTGTAACCTCTCAGAGAGAAGCTGTGGAGCTCTGTCCTCAGTCCTCAGCTCCCAGTCCTCCAGTCTGAGACACCTGGACCTGAACAACAATGACCTGTGGGATTCAGGAGTTAAGCTGCTCTCTGCTGGACTGAAGAGTCCAAACTGTGAACTGGAGACTCTCAGGTCAGGTTTAATATTCTGTTGAACAGATAACTATTTAATATTTGCCAGATATACAAAGACACTCGGCATCTTCCAGCTCGGTGTTTTGTTTGTACGACCCCAAACTGTTCTGATTCAGTTTAACTGCTCTCATCAGCAGCAGGCAGCTGTTTTCATCAACAAGCTCTGATAAACCCGCCATGCGCCATGACCAGCAACAGACAGCAGACAGACACACTTAGATAGGAGCAGGTGAAGAATCATGACAAGACATTGTTCTGTTGGTGAACACCTGCCCCCCTTTTGTCCCCTTTTGTCATCTCAGGACTGTACAGGTCTCTCTGATATGGTCACAGTGTGTTCCCAATGCTGCTGGTTGCATCTTCAGAAGTGTTTTTTGTGTGATCTCAGACATGTCTGCTGGCGAACAGCAATGATAAATAAAGTTTTGGGGCAACGCTAACTTTTAAATTCAGTATTTCCAGACACTCTGCAGCTTCACTCTGCTCTTGTTCTCTGTTGTGCGAGCTTTGGCACGTTGCTGCAGAAGAACCGACTGCTAACACTATTTGACCTTCATCAGGTGTCAGAATGCCAGTAATGTGTTTTCTGTCTGCGTTTTATAATCAGTGAGTTCATAATGATAAGAAAGGAAAAGATGAAAATAAATATCATTGTGTGTGTGTGTGTGTGTGTGTCCAGGCTGTCAGGCTGTCTGATCACAGAGGAAGGCTGTACCTCTCTGGCCTCAGCTCTGAGCTCCAACCCCTCCCATCTGAGAGAGCTGGACCTGAGCTACAACCATCCAGGAGACTCAGGAGTGAAGCTGCTGAGGGATGGACTGAAGGATCCACACTGGAGGCTGGACACTCTCAGGTATGAGCAGACAACCAGAGCTCACACAGTCAGTACGTTTACATGCATGCAGTAGTTGAGTGTATTGAACTAGTTCCGGTTGACCCGAAGAGGAACCCAACAACGTATAGAGATGGCCGAGTGTGAATGTAGTTTCCTCATCCGTCCAGAAGTGTGTCTTCTGCTTCTCGGTCGCCATGGTGTTTGTTTGTTTGTTTTTCCAGGAGTTACTGCACTGCTGCTACGTCCTCTCCTTCTTCTTCTGGATGAAAGCCTGCGAAAGACAAGTGGTGCATGTGCAGAATGCAGAGTCTGACTCCAGTTGGACTAACTGGATACATGCAGCAGTAATTCGATTTTCGATCAGTTTAATTCAATTTCAATCAAATTATCTGGGTGTGTTAGTTGAGCTATGGATAGACCAATTTCAGTCGGACAAAGCTGTTTACATGCATTTAAGTCAGGTTTTAGTCGGACTACGCCAATAATTCGATTTTCTCAAGCTGCATGTAAACGTGCTGACTGTTTCTCTGTCTCACTGACAAGTTGAGGACCGTTGGCTCACAGTCTGCACCTGCAGCACTGCTGATAACAGTAAAGACCATAAGTGATGTGCTGAGAGTCCTGGATGTCCCTGTCCCCACTGAGACACTTTGAAAACTCATCATGATGGATATGAAGATGACTGATGAGGAAGCTTCTGAAGGTTCATTCTGACTTTTTCCTCCCTCCAGGTTGGAACATGGTGGAGAGCAGAGGCTGAAACCTGGTCTGAGGAAGTGTAAGTGTGTGTTCACTTTGATGAAACATGGCAGCTCATCATGTTTAAGTCCAGACAGTAAAAATAAACGTGTGTAATGAGCCTATCACACCACAGAAACATTTGTTCTTAACCACACAGCCGTATTTGAATGATTGGAAAAAAATGCTATGTATTTAATATTAGATTTCAAAAACATGAAAAAATGAGCAGTGTTCCCATTATGGTCACAATCAGTTCTTAACATCTAATTAAAATGAATACAATTATTATGCCGTGTGTATCAGCAAAGTACACGTATAGCCTAAACTGCGTCAAAGACACACACTCTAGACGAACCTGTAGTTGTAACATATAATGAAAAACAAAATGAGGATGCACATATTCATGAAAACAAGTTGATTAATAAACCCAACTATATTTTAACTCTAAATATAATATGGGCCCTTATGGGAACCCACTTTAACTGCCGTCACAAGATGGCAGTATGGCTCCATGTTAAATGAGGGATTAAAGTCTTTAATTCATAATAATTATCTTAATTTTTGCCTTACGGAAATGAGAACATTATTCAATATAATATACAAACAAGGATTATGCACATTTATAATGTTAAATGAAAATGAAATGTAAAATTAAATGAAATGTCTGTCAAGTGACGTTATACTTCCTTTTGGCCTAAGGATGGCTGAAAGAAGCGTTTGTCCAGTCGAGGTTAATACAGGGGTTGAGTCCTAAACATTTGACCCCCGGTGGTCTCGTGGGTCTTGTTCATTGATAATACTGGTTCACATGACGTCCAGAAAGGCTGTTCCTCTACAGAGGTGTTTATTCATGGTTTTTTGGGGAGGGGTTATGTTGAGGATGACTCCAGCTCTTCATCAAGCCAACACACACAGAAATGATAAACAGTCAAACTCCACAGTTCAAAGTATTTTCACATGATTTGTGATGTGTAATATGTTCAGAAAGAAATCACTGATTTTGCTTCACTCAGACTTGAAAGTAGTTTGAACCAACGGCTTGTGTCTGCAAAAGAAGATCCATAAGATGAGTCACTGTGAAGTTTGGATCGAATTTACAGTCAGTCTGATAATCAAGCAACAAATGAACCCGTCACGTGTGTGAGATGATGAACTGCTGCTGCTTTGTGTCTTGTTCTCTCCATCAGATGCCTGTGAGCTCACTGTGGACACAGACACAGTGAACAGACACCTCAGACTGTCCAACAACAACAGGATGGTGACAGCAGTGAGAGAGGAGCAGCCTTATCCTAAACATCCAGAGAGATTTGCGTGCTGGGCTCAGCTGTTGTGCAGAACTGGTCTGACTGGTCGCTGTTACTGGGAGGTGGAGTGGAGAGAAAGTGTTGATGTATCAGTGAGTTACAGAGGAATCGGGAGGAGAGAAGACAGTCATTCCTGCGGGTTTGGAGCAAATGATCGATCCTGGAGTCTGAGCTGCTCTGTTGTTCATGGATACTCTTTATGTCACAATGATAGGAAGATACACCTCTCCTCCTCCTCCTTCTCCGCCTCCTCTGTCTCTAACAGAGTAGCAGTGTATGTGGACTGTCCTGCTGGCACTCTGTCCTTCTTCGCAGTCTCCTCTGCCTCACTGATCCACCTCCACACCTTCAGCACCACCTTCACTGAGCCTCTCTACCCTGGCTTTGGGTTGTTATCATACAGCTCCTCAGTGTCTCTGTGTTCACTGTAGGACGGAGAGTCTCCTCCACATTGCTGACAAATGCCTCTGCGGTCACATCAGTTTTCTCCACGTGTACTCAGTAAGATCAGCCTCCACACACAGAAATGAAATATGTTGATTTGTGGTTAATGTTTGTCATGTTGAAATCTGTCTAGTCTGACCTCTGTCCGACACAGGCTCCGCCCTCTCCTGGAGTCTGTAGATAATACTCTCCTCCAGTCACAGGCACATATTTGCCCACTGAAATTTGCATAAACGTAGCTAGACAATCAGGACGTGCCGACCTGAATACGTGCAGCGCCGACAGTGTATACAGGAGCCATATGACAGCTATCTTCAGTGACGGCGTTTGCCCACTGACCGGTTTGTGCCCACCGTCTTGTGAAGCGGTTCTTGCAGGAGGTCAGGAGACAACACCCACTGATGCATCCCTCCTCCTCCTGATGGGACCTGTCATTGGTGCTCGAGGCCTTGGTGAAGGATCCCTCGGAGCCTCTGGAGCGCTCCTCTCTGGAGCTGTTGTCATGTAAGACCGCTTTGCTGCTCACGTTGACCTCAGATACGAGAGCGTGTGAACTGTCCATCCTGTCAGTGCACCCCGGCTGCTTCATGGCGGCCGCAGTGGAGCCTCTCTCAGGTCCAGAGTTACAGTGAGATGCTCTTTGTCCTCTGCCCCACGAGGGGAACGGGAGGCAAAATTGCATCTGCTCTGCCCAGTTCATGGGTTGACATGTTGAATGTACGGCTCCCATCTGACGCACTGAACAGCTGTTTGTGTGTTTTGGTGACGGTGTGTCCGGTAAGGCCCCGTCCATGAAACACCCGAGAGTGAGTGCATCTCCACAGCCTGCAGGCAGGCAGAGAGCCTCCCACTGTGGACGACGCACACTCCACATGAGTGGAAACTTTTCCTTCATGCGGCGGATCACACTGTCACTGTGTTGTAGTCAAAGCTGTGGAGGTAAATCACCTTTGTTGGATAATTAATTGTTGAAATGAGGAACTATGATGTCTAGATGAATGTTCTTTGTTATTCCTTTTCTTCTGTCATCAGACCAACAAGTCAAACTGTCGTCTAATAAAAGATGAGACTGAAAACCTGCCCTCTGCTCCTTTTGTCCAAACAGACAAGTCACTGAGCCGTAGATATTCTGAAATCCAAAAAAAAAAAAAAGAATTTAAATAATAAACCAGCAACATCTGATATTGACCAGCGGGGACTGAAATCTTTCCACTAGGTGTAGTCCTAACTCAGCTCAGTGGCCTAGTGGTAGAGTGTCCGTCCTGAGACTGGGAGGTTGTGGGTTCGATTCCCGGCCGGGTCATACCAAAGACTATAAAAATGGGACCCATTGCCTCCCTGCTTGGCACTCAGCATCAGGGGTTGGAATTGGGGGGTTAGATCACCACATGATTCCCGAGCGCGGCACTGCTGCTGCTATCAAATGCGGAGAACAAATTTCACACACTCAGGTGTGTGCGTGTTTACCTTTAACTGGGCGGGGGAGGGGAGACGCTAACATCTACCGAGGTCCCGTAGGACTTATCTGCCTTATATGACTCAAAGGGAGTTGGTTTTAAGATTATTTCGTGTCATTTACACCATAACTTGCTCCGTCTGCTGTCGAGTGTATGCAAGACGTTTTCAGGGCGCTTTGCAGGAAGTGAAGTCATTTCCAGACCAGCCCCATCACAATGTTAAAATTCTGAAGTTACAAATAAGACTGAGCTAAAATAATGAATTCATCCAATTCAAATCAATCTAAATTTGAATGACCTGAAATTGATTTGTAAAATCTGAGATCGATCTTTTAATATCCGCTTTTTCTCACGAATGTGTGAAGCTTTAATTTCGCCGGTAGTAAACGAGCCGTGGCACTAAGATATGAATAACCATGGTCTTGAGAAGCTCTGACGTTACAGTTACCTGTAACTGTTAGCTCACTGTTTTTATGCTTTGGTGTGAGTTATCATTGTGCTCCTGCCGTCTGTGCGCACACACACACACACACACACACACACACACACACGTAGTAGAGATGCTGTAGTGCAGACAGGAAGTGAAGATAACTTGAGCTGACGACAGCTACGCTTGTTACTGTGAGCGCAGTTTCCTCGAGGAAAACGTCAATACTTTATCAATACAGCTGATCAGCAACATGTAAACATGTAGAGAATATTTCAGTCTGTCTGTCCGCAGTCTGTCATCCACCACCGCTGACATCATGTTATAAACAAGCACAGAGGCTTTACAGCTAACTGTTACAACAAGCTGAAACAACAACAGCTGTTGATGTCTGACGGTTCAGCTCAGTTTGTCTCGTATCTTAACACCTGTGGTATGATTTATTTTATTGACATTTGTTTCCAGTCAGACATTGAGTTTATATTATGTTTTAATCTTTCTTGTGCCAGGGAGGGGCAGTATTTCTGTTACTTGTATTTATGTATTTCAATTACATTTGAGTATTTTGTAATTAGTATTTGATAAGGCCGATAAAAAGCAAATGTAATTTGTAACAAAATACTTTTGAGTGGAGTAATTTTGTATTTGAAATACTCAATACTTTCTCCATGGATCAAAAAACAAAAATGATAGTCTACACATTCTTAATATATTGGATGTAACAATATTTTTTACTTATTTTTTATATATATTTTTTTATCTATGTTTTTATAAACTTGGGTCATTCAATGACCTTGTGGTCTGTTCTGCTGGACTGTGCATCACACAGGAAACTGTATGTTGTTGTGGTTGATGCAGGGATGAGTATGCTGCAAATGAATTGCCTCACATGGATCAATACAGTTGTCTGAATCTGAATCACTGAATAATATTTTAGGCTAGCCTACATGTCCCCAGCTTTGTTTTCTCTTTTTCATTTGAAAAAAGTTGAAATTAATTCATATGTTGTTATCATAATGTCTGTGAATATTTTATTTGTTGATACAAAAAAGTTTATGGGCTGTTAAGGCTTAGTTACACTTAGTTAGTTCTGTGACTGTTCTGCCTTTTTGCGGGCTTCACCAGAGCTTTGTGTTTATCCCACAGCCCAAACCTGAATACTGTGAGAAAACAAGCGCACATTTACAATAGCTGCGACTAAATTTGCTACTATTACGCCATTAATGGATGAATCATGGTTGTTCTTTCTGGTATAGTTACTCATGGTGTCTAGCTGCAGTGTGCAAATTTTAAACATTTTTGGTCAAGGACTTTTTGAGTTATTCACGAAAAGCTTTGTGTACCGACCGACCGTCAGAGTGACCTATAGAGCTGTGGGTCGCTGCTAAAAAGAGAAAGAAAAAAAAGTATTTTCTGTATTTGAAAATACAAAATTATTTTATTATTATTATTATTATATTTTATTATATTATTATATATTATATTATTATTATTAAAAGTATTTTATTTTCATACATTTATTTGAGGGGTATTTTGATGTGTTTTTGTCCATCTCTGTCTGTTGCTGCTCTAGAAACATTTAGTTATGAAATATTCAGTTTTAATCCTGTTCTGATTTTATTCTCTTTTGAAAATAATTCCTAATAAAATGTGCAGTATTAGTTCTCTGAGAATCTTTTCTAGCAAAAACTTGTTTTGTATCTGAAATATAACTAATATATTTTAACATTAAAAAAATGAAGGAGATGGTGCTGGACCCTTGGTCAGTGGGGGATCACACTCATCTCTCTGTACACTCAGAGGAGATCAGACAGGTCACATCATGTAGTTATCTGGGCATCCACCTGGATAACCTTTTCACCTGGAATGACCACGTGGATCATGTATGTTCTCGTTTACAGCAAAGGCTGTATTTCCTGCGCAGGCTGAGGTTGTTTGGTGTCAGTCACAACATCATGTTTTTATTCTATCAGGCAGTGATGGAGAGTGTTGTCAGGTACGGGATGACGGCGTGGCTCCAATCCAAGCAGCTGCAGCGCCTGGTGCAGGCTGCTATGACGGTGATGGAGAGGACTGAAAAACTCTCTCAGTCCATCTATGAGCAGTCTGTACTCAGGCAGGCACCGAGGGTGTTGGTGGACCCGTCTCACACCCTTCAGTATGAGCTCTTGCCTTCTGGCAGAAGGTTCAGACTTCCCAAATGCAAACTGAACTGTTTCACTCATTCATTCCTAATTCCATCAAACTGTTAAATAGCTCTTAAAGGCTGGGAAATATTGGACTGTGCAATAACCTGGTGTTCTGTCTGCTCTTCACATTTTGTCTAGCTGGGTCTCTGATCTTTATTTTTATTCTTTTTTTCCCTGTTGGTTTGTGTCTCATGAGTGTGTATGTTTGCCATCTCCTGTGTCTTTGCTGTTTTGTGTATGTTTATTGTCTGCAAGGCAGCTGGTGTATGCACTCGAGTACACGACAAATTTCCCCTAGGGGACAATAAAGTCTATTCTATATTCCCAATCTGATATTTAATCAGAAATCAAATCGCATCGGGAGTCTTGCTTGTCAATTACACACAGGTCCGAAAGACACACATGTACAAAGTGGAGAGATGTCAGAGTGGGGGGGGGGGGGGGCTGCCTTTGGTGAGGCGCCCCGAGCAGTTGGGGGCGTTCGGTGCCTTGCTCAGGGGCACCTCAGCAGTGCCCAGGAGGTGAACTGGCACCTCTCCAGCCACCAGTCCACGCTACATATTTTGGTCCAGACGGGGACTCGAACAACCCAACCCACGTCCCTATGGACTGAGCTACTGCCGACATCTATTGCACGTCTGTCCGTCCTGGAAGAGGGATCCCTCCTCAGTTGCTCTTCCTGAGCTTTCTACCGGTTTTTTCCCTATTAAAGGTTTTTTGGGGAGTTTTTCCTGATCAGCTGTGAGCGAATATAATGGGACTTGGGTGTACGCCAAACGCTGGCTCCGTTATGCAGCAGATCCAGCAGTGCCACCGTCATCAGGAATGGACGTCGCTTCACATGATGCTTCAGAGTAAGGCCGTCTCATGTCTCTTAAACTGACAATGCTCGTTCATTGCTCCTAGCGCTAGCTCCTCGCATTTTTTCCTAGGTTGGAGGGGCTAAACAGCTAGCAAAGTCGGCTAGGTAAGATAACTAGCAGTAATTTAAGAGACTTGGGACGGACCCCATGAAGCTTTTGGTGGGAATGCAGAGTAAGAACCAATCACAGAGCTGCGCATCATCTAAAGTGGACTGCAGTAGAGCCACGCCCCCTTTTTAACAAGCGTGGCCGAAGTGCAAGGCAGGTTTGAGTAAGTAGGTTTGAGAATTAAGAAGAGCGATGAACTATTTACAGTGTAGGCCTATCAACACAGCCTAATGATCAAACAAAAGAGCAAACAAATGAATCAACATTTCTCTTTTATAGAAATATCCAAGATTACAAAGGCAAACGAATCAACATTTCTAATCTAGCCTCACAATTTCTCGTTACAGCTGTTTGGTGCGTGAAGGTGAAGCTGGACCCAGATTTTCATTTCTAGTAACGACTGGCTGCAGAGAAGATATGAATGAAGGCATGATGACGTAGCTCTGGCTGGGCTGCGAGTTTGACTGACAGGCTGCCTGTCTAACCCTAGCACTCGAGGGCGGGACTTTTGCGAATTTTTCCCGGATTCCGCCTACGAAAAATATATTCGTGTTCTGGACGGGCTTAAACATAGACATGATAAATTTATTATGTCTATGGGCTTAAACATAGACATGATAAATTTATTATGTCTATGGGCTTAAACATAGACATGATAAATTTATTATGTCTATGGGCTTAAACATAGACATGATAAACATGTGTGACATCATCATTGTTCTTTGTAAATAACTCCGTCACGGTTTGTTCACTGACCAATGAGTGTCAAGTTTATGCTCCAGTGCGGCTTCATCAGCGGCTTTTATTCTGGTATTTCCCGTCTGAACTGTAGTGTTTTATTTTGAAAGGAGAGCGGTCTCACTCGGTGGTAACCGGAAGTTGACAGACACACGGCGGCACCGTCAGAGCTCGCAGTGTGTGACACGGAGGCCCAATCCCAAACCGGCCCCTAACCCCTCGCCCTATTCACTCCCCCTCTGTTTGCGCGGCCACGCGGAGCTCCGCCATATTAAGTGCCGTCCCAAACCAATTATGGCTGAGTGCAGTGGACTGCTCAGCCCTTAGATAGCGCAGGCTGCTGATGAGCCCAGCAGGAAGCGCAACATCACAATGGAGCAAACAATGTACAAATGTCAGAGTTCTGTCTTTCTACTTTGTAAAATATTTTAGATCAAACACACATTTGTTTTCCTCACAGTGACGTTACAGTCTCAGACAAACTCACAGAATGTTTGGTATGTTTGGCAAAAACTGCCACATTACTCCCGTCCTGGCCTCCCTACACTGGCTTCCTGTCAGCTTCAGGATCCAGTTCAAAATCCTTGTTTTGACTTTCAGAGTCCTTCATGGTCAGGCTCCTGAGTACCTGTCTGACCTGCTGCACGTATACGCTCCTAGTAGGACACTCAGGTCGGCCGATCGCGGCCTGTTGGCAGTTCCTCGCACTGGGCTCAGAACTAGAGGCGACCGGGCCTTTGAGTCCATTGCGCCCAGATTGTGCAATGCTCTCCCACAGGATGTGAGAGCTGCAGCATCGGTTGATATTTTTAAGAAGCATCTTAAAACCTATCTGTACAGGCAGGCATTCTTTAACTTGTCTTAAGTGATTTGTTTTGCAACAACTGTTGTGTCTCTGTATGTGACATGTATGTTTGTATGTGTGTATTCTTGTTGGTATTTTAATCCTGTGAAGCACTTTGTGAGTCCTCGCTGTGAGAAGTGCTATACAAATAAATTTTACTTACTTACTTTGGTATCAAAAGATGAAAACCTACATGCTTAAATAAACTATTTAAAACTGTCTAAAAAAAAATCCTCATCCCATTCTCACCATTTTGAAAAAAATCTATAACTCTGTGTTCACAGGGACAGAAGAAGAAACAAAGCAGTTAATCGATCTATGTATTAAAAATGAGTCTCTTCACTAACGCTGCAAAGCAGGGAAGGAGGTGAGATTGTCCAGATGAATGAAGCTGTAAATGCGTAAACTGTGTGTGGAAAATATGAACAAGTGAATTACTGTGATTACACTGCACTGTATCTCTTATCTGACAACTCATTTTAAATAATGTTTAAATGTTTTTTCTAGCCCGTTGCTCTAGTTTGCTTCCACAAAGCGTCTGTCTGTATCCATGGTTACATCTGCTTCCTACTTCCGGTAGAGAGGCAGGGCGTCCCATGGTTTGGCTTCTCTTTCACACACTTCCCCTGAATCAGGAGTGGCCTCCGCAGCTGCGAGTGTAACCTGGTGTCGAGTGACACTCGGCAGTGAAGTGGTAGTGGGCAGGGAGTGGTTTGGGATTGGGCCACGGAGTAACAAGTGTGTGGACGTGGGGAAGAGTCAGGTGAGCTCCAGGTGAGGAGGTGACTCTCTGCTCTCATTGGTTCATTGATTTGGAAGCGTCGTCACTTCACTTTTATCAAAGAGCATGGACACCAAGAGGCGAAGCTCCGTTGAGTTTTTGCCAACAGCCATCAGGGGCGCTGCCGCCATTTTGGACTGTTGCGCCCAGACAACATGGAAGATGTGAAGGAGAGAGGAGGGAACAAGTAGAAGAAGACAGTGTAGCGCAATTAACTGCAACAACTACCAGGGGAACAGCCCGCACCTGAACTTCCACCTTCACCGAAGGATCCCGACAGAGGTGTAAGTTTTAAAGTGTTTTAATATCAATTTAATATGCCAGTTTTCGTGGGAAGATATATGTGTAAGTTATATACAGACAGAGATGCCATCTCGGCCGTTTTTACTCGTTTTGTTTTTTTAATATTTTGCTTTACAAAAACGTGAAAAAGCAGCTGTGACCAAGCTGTCACGAGCTGAGCAGCATTGTAAGCATAATTAATAGCGATATACTTCAGTGTGTCTGTGTGTTTTGTATGTAAGCGGGTCTGCTGACAGTCCAAAATGGCGGCGGGAGGACGAAACCACGGGCGAGTCTGTTGCTACTGAGCTTCACCTCTTGGTGTCCAAGCTCTTTGCTTTTACGAACCGGAAGTGTTGGCAGGAAAGTAAATAAACTCTGGAGTTAACGGCACGCGAGCTGAACGGCTGTCAGATCGATCATTATTCACAGCTGTGTGTGTGTGTGTGTGTGTGTGTGTGTGTGTGTGTGTGTGTGTGTGTGTGTGTGTGAGAGAGAGAGAGAGATCCACGTTTAGTACTTTAAAAGACTCCGGAAGTTAACACACCGAACGTCCCTAAACGTCACAGTAACTGTCTCAGAAAATATCGCATTTTCACGGTATTACAGAATTATTATTAATATTATTAATATTATTAATATTATTATCTGTAAGAAGGACGGAATTAAACCTAAACAGTTATTTTTGCTTTAACGTTTTCTTACCATATTTTAGGGATGCATGAAAATGGATTTTTTTTGCAGATATTTGATATCATTATATCCATAGATATATATATATATCTTTTTTTCCCACCTACCTTAAGTGATCATCATCAAGTCTCGTCTGTAGTGAATTAACATCATATTGACTGTTATGGTGACGACCCAGCAGCACATGGAGACATGAAACACTGTTCGGTGTCTGTAACATTCAGTCATTGTGTTTAATAAGAATCCTGATGGTTCATATTCAAGCCTTGAGCCTTGAAACCATTTTGTTGAAGGACGTTTGTGTAAAAAGTCTCTCTTTTGGAAAGAACTGAAAATAAAGTTTTTCTGTCCAGTTGCATTTTTCATTGTAATGTTGTAGATAAGCAAATGCATACAATATGATAACTGTTAATTTTAATATCACAGTAGACCTTTAAACTGGTGTACTGCTGCAACCCTAGTCCCAACACAGAGTGTGTCAGATGCAGTAGGACAAAAATACCGGGATGTTCCACTACATCCAGTCCAGTTTGGCAGTATGCTAGCCAGCATGCCTTTCTGGCTATTCTGACCCACAATCCTCTGCACAGCAGAAAGTACGTCTCATCAACTAAGCTACAAACATGAACATGTGACAGCCTGTCAGCTGATTGACACCTCCAGATAATTGATGACCAGTCAGTCATAATACGAATATTAATTGCCTAAATAGTAATAATAATAATTATTATTTAATCATTTTGGAATATTAATACAGCTTATTGACCAGTATGTTTCAATAGATCGTAACTGTTAGCGACCTCGTTTGCCTCAACATTATGGAGCGATGCAGCAGTGATAACACATAAGCTAGCTCATGTGATTGCACAAGGATTTGTGGGTAACGGTTAGTTTATCAATACTGTTGTGTACTGTGTTTTTAATGTTGATGTGTATGTTACACACAACTGTCCTTAAGGTTCACAGTATCGTCTGATTTTAACAGGAAGCCAACAATGACAAAGTGAGTCCTGTCAATGGCAAACCGGGTCCTCTCAGATGCTCTGGACGAGCCAGGGGATGACGACTCGAAGCGCTTCAAGTGGAGCCCCCTTAAAGATTTATCAATCATCCCAAAGAACCAGCTGGAGAATGCAAACACACCAACGACAGGTCAGTGACAGGAAGAGAAAAACATTTTAGTCAGACATTTGCAAACAGTCGTAAAGTTAGATTTGGCAGAAAAAGCTCTGCTCTCAAAAAATCTGAGCTGCAGCTGCTGAGAGAGCAGTCAGACAGACTTTTAATCTGAGGACCCTTGTAGACCAAAGGAATATAAAAAGTTATGGGTAATCCAGGAAGAGACACATAATTTGAGATCGCCAATAACACGCTTTTATACATCTGAAGAACTTCTATTAAAAAATGAACTGCTTGGCAACCAGACCAGCCTCTAAAGCCCCGTCTCCACCAAACCCTTTCAGTCCAGCACCTTTGGAACCAGCAGTGAGCCTTCAGACATGGTACCTAGACCCTCGGTGTGTTCAGACAGTCCTCTTAAATGTGGGCGGGGTTGTTGTCACTCACTGCTCCGTCCAGCACTCGCTGTATTTCCTCATCAGCGGTGACACAGATGGAAGTCTGCACCTGGTTTATCGTCCACAGAACGAGGCTGCACGCCCACATTTTCACAACAAAATAGAACAGGCTGCAGTGAGAGTCTCTCTCCATGGGATATTTAAAAATAGCAGCTTTGTGCATTTAGTCCTTCTCAGGCAAGCTCAGGGGTTTAGTGTTGCTGCAGCACACAGGAAGTGAGGATTAGAATATATGACCTTCACATAATCCGCTCCAAATTAATCTATATTTTTAAAGTCATTACTAAAAGTGTGTGTCATATAAAAACTAAAGTGATGGTCAGAGTTGTCACAGTGAAATTTAAGGTGTGCTGATGGATTCACGTCATCAACTCATGCATTGAGTAACATTACAAGTTAACGTTCCACCTTAAAAGTTGCCGGCAGTCGGCCCAGTGAATGAAGTGATTTTTTCTCTTTCATTTTATAGTTGTAGTTTACTGATGTATGAACAGAGGTTACATAAAACCAGAGTGACCGTCCTCTACTGACCAATCAGACTGCAGGGTTTCTAGCTCCACCTTTTAGTACCAGATCTGTGTGCTAGGTACCCCAACAGAGGGGGGACCAAACATGGGGACGCTAAGGACGCTGCTGTTGGGACCATCCACAACTTTACTGTGGAGACAGAAACTATGAACTGAACCAAACTGCTCAGTGGAAACGGGGCTCAAGTGAGGCAGGCTTTTAGCCACACCGGGCTGGCAAGAGGGATGGGGCATTTAATTTAAATTTTACAGTAGTTGATGAATAGTGCCTACTCATGTGTTCCTGCAGATAACAAGATATAAACCTCATCAATCAATCAATTTTATTTATAAAGCCCAATATCACAAATCACAATTTGCCTCACAGGGTTTTACAGCATACGACATCCCTCTGTCCTTTGGACCCTCACAGCTGATCAGGAAAAACTCCCCAAAAAACCTTTACCGGGGAAAAAAAATTGGTAGAAAGCTCAGGAAGAGCAGCTGAGGAGGGATCCCTCTTCCAGGACGGACAGACGTGCAGTAGATGTCGTACAGAACAGATCAGCATAACAAATTAACAGTAATCTGTATGACACAATGAGAGAGAGACATGTATAGCCTTTTTTGTGACTGAACAAATATGTTTTCATACATCTCTATAGAACGTACAGGCTGCACGTGGTCAAAAACAGAAATGTTTGTAAGCGATATCTCAGTAAACTTTGTATTTCTGACATTAGAAATGTTCTTTAGTTGTTTTCAGCCAGTTTTTTTTTGTTTTTACCCATTACACATTGCAGTCTGATCGGCTGCAGTAATAAATGTATTGTCAGTCCCTCTACAGCCTGTACTTATACATATCTGTATCGTGATGTGGTTGAAAGTTATTTCGGGCCCCACAATTCAAGTTGCATTTTAATCAGCCTAACTATCAACAACTATCTTACACATTCATACGTTGGGTTTTTTTGGCTATTAAAAATACCAAAAAATTCACGTCCGTATTGCAATGAATTGTGGGTTATTAAATCAGTGAAGTCTGCACCCTAAGCTGACTCTCTGGGAGTCTGCAGAAAGCCTGCCTGAGGCCCCTGTGGATTGGTTGAATTGTGGATTTGGAGCCGTCAGCACTCCCAGACTTCTCGGGAATGTGCCTGCAAAGTCTGCGAGTCTGCAAGTGCGGTGACGTTGGTACATTTGGATCCAGCCAAAATATTGTAAGTGGGGGAGTGACTTATTAAACAGGGCTTACGTGTCGTCTCTGCACATGCAATCAACCAACACGACAAGTGTCTGCCACCTTGTGGAAAGAGCAGGTTACTGCGCAGAGTAGAGTCGTTCACATCCAAACAGATGAACACAAATAATTATATACAGCAACAACACAACTGCTTATCAGATTGAATTTATAAATAATAAAGATAAACCTTAAAAAATACCAACATGAGGCAGTTTGTGATCTTTGAACCATATCAGTGTGAGTTACACCAACAGCATCCTGATCCAAAGGAAACACTCTAAACTTTTCGTTACAGGAGAAGATTGTCTCATCTGAGCTCTAACTCATCGGTTACTCTCAGATGAACATGTGGAGAGATATTAATGGAGTAATCTACACTTCAAATGTATTAAGATAATGCAGAGGAATGCATGTTGCCTGGTCCTGATTATTTTGTCTGTTCTCAATCAGCTCAAACTCAGATTGAAGTGGGAAGCAGGAGCCTCACCGCCCAGTATGGAAGTGTCGTCTACATGCCTCAGCTGAGCAATGTTCATGCAAACCAGATCAATTTCACTGTCACCAACACGCCTGGTAAATGTCTCCCCTCAATTCATAAACCAAATAAATGCCATTAATGTTTAATTATGTAAATGTTTTAGATTTAATCCACCAAATGCCTGGTGTATTTATTTAGCATTTCTTAAGAGATTTCTATGTTTCAGCTCAGCCTCCTGTGTGTGTGTGTGTGTGTGTGTGTGTGTGTGTGTGTGTGTGTGTGTGTGTGTGTGTGTGTGTGTGTGTGTGTGCGTGTGTGTGTGTGTGTGTTTTAACAGACAAAAACCAAATGACAAAAAAGTCACCTCACTTCTGCTCGTAAATCATAACCAGACTGAATTATTGCTCTGAACCGAAATATAAATGTCACACAGTTCACTCCATCTCTCAGGAGTTACAATCAAAGAACCAAGCCTTTTTTATGCACTCAGAAGAAATATTTCTCTCAAATTTTGGTCACACATTAGCCAAAATCCACCTGACGGGTGTGGCTGATTTTAAACAGCATTATTATTGGATGTGGGCACAGTAAAAGGACACTCTAGAAGAAGAACAAATTTTATTTGGTATAGCAACTTTTACATGAACAAAATTCAGTGCTTCACAGAAGACGACCATGAAAACACAAGCCACAGGACACCACCCGAGAAGCTCATCTGCACACTCATCATCCTCACCAGGGTCTTGACCTGACATCGTCGTAACCAGCTTGAGTTGGCAACTGTTTGCTGTCGATGGCGTCTGGCACTTAAAGTGTTCTCTTCACCAATTAAAGTGCCTATTAAACGTCTTACTTAAAGACATGTGATGATCAAAACATCTGCTGCCACAGATAGATTTTCCATTTTTGGAGCTGGACCCCTCTTTGGGAGTGCTCTTGAAATGTATATGTACCGTGCGGTGATTTATAGCACCATGCTGTCGTAGCACAGAGCGTAGTCTTTGCACAGATGAAGCAGCAGAACGTCAGATCTTGGGGTTAAGTCGGCCTGTGCTGTGTTCACGGACCTGCAAAAACGTCTGAATTTAGAGAGGGGACACAGAATGATAGAAAGGGACACACAGGCATTTAAAAAAGTGTCCTTGTGACCATGCCAAGTAGGGCTGCACGATATATCGTTTGAACATCGCCATCGCGATGTGCAATAGTCACATCGCAGGACATGCAATGTTTACTCGTTGCTCCACTCGTTGCTCCACTCGTTGCTCCGCTCGCCCCTCTCTCTCTGTCTCTCCCTCTCTGACAACAGCAGCCCCTCCCCCTCTCATGCACACGGTGCAGTCACACACTGAAAATGAGCGACATGCAAGAGGGAGAAACGGTAAAGGAGGATTTATGCCTGATTCACACTACACGACTTTTCTGCCTGTTCTGAAAGTCACTATGTCACATTACACGATTGTGGAGTCATAAAATCATGCCGTGACTTGGCCGACAGACATGACACACTACACGCTGGTACTCACCAATTATCCCCGGTCATCTTTCACGGCGTGTGTGATGTCATCAGGTTATTCTTGTCCTTTTTTTATTACTTTACTATTATTTGAGTCACTGTGTCTGTTCATGTGCCAGCTGACATGTTGTTGTAGTCACCTAAAAAGTGTCAGCACAGTCCTCCACAACTTCCTGCAAATGTTTCACAATAAAAGCCTATTTATAAAATGGAGGGATTCTCTCAGCCGAGGTTATAAGGGGCTTTTGTTTTGAAACAAATTCAAGAAATGTTGAGTTTGAAATGACGGCGCCATGCATTAACTTTACAAAGACAACAGAGCGGATAAAAAGTAAAAATATAAAGACACAGAGGGATTAATAAAAAACGGACTGTCTATAATGTAGTTTGTTTCACATGAAGCCGGGAGCCTCTGCAGATATCGCAATATAAATATTGCAAAAAAATAAAAATTACAATGTCAGTTTTTTCCAGTATCGTGCAGCCCTAATGCCAAGGCACACCTGTGAGTCATGATACTGTTTAATCAGCCACACCTGTCAGTTTGATGGATGAGCGTGGAAAAACGAGAAGAGATCACTAACACAGATTTTAACAAATTTGTGCACAGAATTTAGATTTGACAGTTGTGAGTCTGAGAGGGAGGCGTGTGTGTTTCAGTGCAAACTGTATCAATTAGATAAAACCAGTAATAAATGGAAAACATAACAAATTATTTCTGTGTTTCAGTGGACTTCAGTGATGTTGGAGAAACTTCAGCGTCCTCTTCTCAGTCTGAAGGTACATTTATGATAGATTATATTATGTGTGTGTGTGTGTGTGTGTAAGGTCACTGGCATAAAAGTTAATCCGTTTTACATATTAAAATATTGGAATATTTTCTGAAGCCACTGCACATGGGATGTGCTGTGCAAAGCATTTTCAAGATGCAAGTAAAATTGGGTGCAACACACACACACACACACACACACACACACACACACACACACACACACACACACACACACACACACAGGGCACACACACACACACACAGGGCACACACACACACACACACACACACACACAGGGCACACAGGGCACACACACACACACACACACACACAGGGCACACACACACACACACACACACACACACACACACACAGGGCACCGAGAGTGAAGGTAACAGAGGACAGCCATAAACTGTATGTTGGACAGAGATGAGCTTCACAGCTTCCTTGAGTTTAACCCAACAAGTCACAGAATGGAGAGTTTGTTTGTGTTGAACTCTGACAGAGTATAAATACAGTACTGAGACTGGCTGATGCATCACACACACAAAGGTAAAATATATATATAAGTATCACTGCCAATTCATTATCCACACTGCCTACTGATGTTTACCAGCCCAGTTTGTTTGGGTTGAGTTTTGATCCTTTGTGACAAAACTGTTGAAAAGTTTTGATGATAAAATGTCAGTGAAATTGGTTTGATGGTTTTAATAAAGTACCAGTGAGACGTATCAGGTTATAGAGGCAGCACTGTACACCTGTATGAATATTGTTAGAAACTCAGGTTAATCAAAAAGAATGAAAAATTATATAAACATATAAAAAATAATTAATAATTATGTTAAACGCTCAAAAAAATGTATCAGCTGATTTATAGTAAGTTTATGGGAAAAGGTCTTTTTGGGCCTGATGGCATCATGTGACAGGAAATTGCAGTACCACTGTTTGGTCAATACGAAAATTGTCGTTATTGACTTGCTTGTGACCTGGGCTGCACAGCCTACAGAACCAAATGGCTGACAAAGAAAAACTACAAAGATGGTGACTGAGAGAGATCTTTGTACACCATGAGCCCATGTGGTCAGTCAGAACAGTAGAAACGCATGAATCTTGAACTTTGAGTATATGTGTGTGATCTATATCACATAAAGGTGCCAGGTTAGTAAAAGGCTCATTAGTTTGCATGCAGGCAGTCTGTATGAGGCATACTAACCCAGCAGCCGAACTACCAGGTGATCACAACAATAAACTCAATGAGTCACTAAGCCTGTACTGTTATTGTGCTAATATTAGCTAGGTCCAGTCACATCCATCATATCAGTCAGTCCATGAAGGGAGAGAGGAAGATTTCGTGGCATGCTGCTTTGTCAGCCGACAATTCTTCCATTGTGAAGGTTTGGCGCAGTCTTTGCTACATTCCAATTTTGCATGTCAGTGGAAACTGGTCGCTCTTGTCTTTGCAGAGTTAGCAGTTTGGGGCTAACTTGGCTTTGTTGGTCCTTTGCTTGAAAAGTAATGTGACAAGCTTTATGTTGTAGCTGCTGACACTGGACTTGTTTATTTTGGGTAAGTGTGTTGATAAGTGGTGATTTGTGTGCAGTCTTTGCTGCGCTACGATCAGATCATGCATGTAAGAACTGGTTGCTCTTTTGTCCTGACACCGTGTCTTTGAGCAGGCCACATGTTGTGATCAACTACTACTGTGGACAAACAGACTAACACTGTTTTATCTTTGTGTTCAACGCAGACCTGATTGTTCCAGTGCCCATGAACCGACACATCTCATTCTATCAAGAACTGCTTCAATCACACCTCCAGGATAAGTTCATGTGTGCACAAGAAGGGTTGATGGAAAAGAAGGATGAGCAGCGTCTGGATGATATCTACACAGAGCTGTACATCACAGCTGGAGGTGACGTACACATCAACACACAGCATGAGGTCACACAGATTGAGTCAAAGAGGAAGCCAGCAGATACAGAGAACCCAGTTAAACCCTGTGACATGTTCAAACCCCCCTCTGGAAGATACAGGCCTACAAGAACAGTGCTGACCAATGGCGTCGCAGGAATTGGAAAAACATTTCTTGTGCGCAAGTTTGTGTTGGACTGGGCTGAAGGAAGAACCAATCAAGATGTGCATCTACTTTTCCCCTTCACCTTCCGCCAGCTGAATTTATTGAAAAGAGAGAAGTTGTGCTTGGCAGAGCTCATTCATGAATGTATCAGGGAGACCAGAGACATCACGAGAGAAGCTCTTAATTACATCTTTACAACTCTGCAGTCATCAGGAAACACCAACTTTGACAAGAGCACATTCAAACTTCTCTTTGTGTTGGATGGACTGGATGAGAGCCGCCTTCGACTGGACTGTTCTAATAATGAAAACCAGGAGGTGGACTTTGATGTGACAGAGTCGATCCCGGTGGATGTGCTGCTAACAAACCTCATCAAGAAGAATCTGCTTCCCTCTGCTCGCCTCTGGATAACCACACGACCTGCAGCAGCCAATCAGATCCATTCTGACTTTGTGGACATCATGACAGAGATCAGAGGGTTCACTGACCAGCAGAAGGAAGAGTACTTCAGGAAGAGATACAGAGATGAGGAGCAGAGCAGCAGAATCATCTCCCACATCAAGAAATCACGAAGCCTCCACATCATGTGCCACATCCCAGTCTTCTGCTGGATCACTGCTACAGTTCTGGAGGATGTGATGAAGACCAGAGAGGAAGGAGAGCTGCCCAAGACCCTGACTGAGATGTACGCAGAGTTTGTGAAGTTTCAGATCCATCAGACCAAAAAGAAGTACGACCAAAAGCAGTGCCTTCACTACATTAAATCATTAGCAAATCTGGCTTTCCAGCAACTGGAAAAGGGCAACCTGATCTTCTACGAGAATGATCTCAGAGAGAGTGGCATTGATGTCAGTGGAGCCTCGGTGTGCTCAGGAGTGTTCACAGAGATCTTCAAAGAGGAACGTGGGAGGAAGAAAGATGAAGACAAGATGTTCAGCTTCGTCCATCTGAGTGTTCAGGAGTTTCTGGCTGCTCTTCATGTCCACCTGACCTTCATCAACTCTGGTCTCAATCTGCTGTCAGAAAAACAAACAACTTCGTGGTGGGGGCTTCTATTCAGAAAAAAGCCTGAACTAACACATCTCTACCAGAGTGCTATTGACAAGGCCTTAAAGAATCTAAATGGACACCTGGATTTGTTCCTCCGCTTCCTCCTGGGTCTTTCTCTGCAGACCAGTCAAAGTGTCCTACGAGGTCTGGTGGCACAAACAGGAAGTAGCTCACAGAGCATTAAGGAAACAACCGAGTACATCAAGATGAAGATCAGTGAGAATCTGTATCCAGAGGAAAGCATCAATCTGTTCCACTGTCTGAATGAACTGAATGATCGTTCTCTAGTGGAGGAGATCCAACAGTACCTGAGTTCGGGAAGTCTGTCCACAGATAAACTGTCCCGCGCTCAGTGGTCAGCTCTGGTCTTCATTTTACTGTCATCAGAAAACGACCTGGACGTGTTTGACCTAAAGAAATACTCTGCTTCAGAGGAGGCTCTTCTGAGGCTGCTGCCAGTGGTCAAAGCCTCCAACAAAGCTCTGTAAGTGCACAAATAACTGCAGATACCTCAGGCTGGGTAATGTTGGAAAAGATTTTACACTGTTTAAATATTGTTGGCAACAAGTTTTTTGAAAGAACCCTTTTTATTATTTATGTGAGTAAAGATGCCAAACTTATCACAGTCTTCACTGTTTAATGTTGTTGTAACACAAGCAGGCAGACGAGAATATTCTCTACATAAAATGACTAAATCTTAGCTTAGTATCAAATAAGGTAAAGTATTTGATCAGAGTAACATTACTGAGCAAACAGTATCTGACTTTGGTATTTTGGTAGTTTTGTAAATTTGGTTTGATGCATTCGTCACATTTTGCTTGGTGCCAATAAGTGCTGTGTCCGATATCCGAACCTGTACGAACTGTAAAACATCAGCAGATGTCCTCAATCAAATATGTTCCTAGTTGACTGATTTCTGTAGGGTATGGAATTACTAATAGAATTGTCGATGATTTGTCTGAAAAATCCATCACTTCTTTTCATAGTATTATCAGTGTTATTGCTCCAAATGCAGATCATAATGCTGTTGAGTATTCCTTACAGATGACCAAAGCATAGTTGAGTATGATTACTACACCACAGCTATCTTTACTTTTAAAGAAATTACGATTTACTGTTAGTGTTCACTGAAATCAAAATATATTGACTGAACATTTGATTAAAACAAGACCCTAAAACCAGAGCAGTCAACTCATCAAGCAAGAGACGGCAGTTCTACAAATGTGATACCTTTTGATTTGAAATGTGAAGGAACAGTGTCAACATTTGTCTTTATTCCTCCTCGTTTTTCAGACTGAGTTGCTGTAACCTCTCAAAGTGGAGTTGTTTGACTCTGTCCTCAGTTCTCCCATTCTCCAGTGTGAAAGTGGTGGACCTGAGTTACAACAACCTGCAGGATTCAGGGGTGAAGCTGCTCTCTGATGGACTTAAGAGTTCACACTGTACACTGAAGACTCTCAGGTCAGATTCAGCTTTTCGTTGGAAAGACCATTTACTTGTTGCTTTACATACACATATATGTCAGTGTGGATACTCAGAAGTCTTTGAGACTGTACAACAAATGAAATAGCTAACAGTGACCAAAGCCCAAGGTGCAATGTATAACAAAAACTAGCCAACAGTAAGGTGCAAAATAAAACAAAAATAAACCAGCCAACGGTAAGGTGCAAAACGAAATAAAAAACTAGCCAACACTAATGTGCAAAATAAAACAAAAAAACTAGCCAACAGTAAGGTGCAAAATGAAACAAAAACTAGCCAACACTAATGTGCAAAATAAAACAAAAACTAGCCAACAGTAAGGTGCAAAATAAAACAAAAACTAGCCAACAGTAAGGTGCAAAATAAAACAAAAACTAGCCAACAGTAAGGTGCAAAATAAAACAAAAACTAGCCAACAGTAAGGTGCAAAATAAAACAAAAACTAGCCAACAGTAAGGTGCAAAATAAAACAAAAACTAGCCAACAGTAAGGTGCAAAATAAAACAAAAACTAGCTAACAGTAAGGTGCAAAATAAAACAAAAACTAGCCAACAGTAAGGTGCAAAATAAAACAAAAACTAGCCAACAGTAAGGTGCAAAATAAAACAAAAACTAGCTAACAGTAAGGTGCAAAATAAAACAAAAACTAGCCAACACTAATGTGCAAAATAAAACAAAAACTAGCCAACAGTAAGGTGCAAAATGAAACAAAAACTAGCCAACACTAATGTGCAAAATAAAACAAAAACTAGCCAACAGTAAGGTGCAAAATGAAACAAAAACTAGCCAACACTAATGTGCAAAATAAAACAAAAACTAGCCAACAGTAAGGTGCAAAATAAAACAAAAACTAGCCAACAGTAAGGTGCAAAACAAAACAAAAAATAGCTAACACTAAGGTGCAAAATAAAACAAAAAATAGCTAACAGTAAGGTGCAAAATAAAACAAAAACTAGCCAACCGTAAGGTGCAAAATGAAACAAAAACTAGCTAACAATAAGGTGCAAAATGAATAAAGGCTATCTGTTCTATTCTATTCTAAAATGATAATTACTCAGAGCTTTGTATTTGGGGCATAAGGTGAGGAAATGTAGCTCTACCTGGTAACTGTTACACTGAGAGCAGAGTCTCTCCTCTGGTGGCCAGCTTTGCCTGTGCCAAACCTTCTCTGTAGCTTGGTATAATATTGTTTAGTGTAAAACCAGTGGTTAAACCCTTGACCATTTCGGCTGTGGTCTAAATGCGCACAGAGTAACATGGCATCTAAACCAGCGCACTGCGGCAAGCAGCAGCAGGAAGTGAAACTAAATAAAGGTTTAGCAGGTCGTAATTGGTGGAAAGAAACTGAGTTTGGAAAGGCCACCTTGGACACCTGCTTTAATAGTTTTATCTTAGAAATAAGTTTAAATCATGAACACCACAAATCAGATCAGATTCATTAAATTAGAGAGGGTAACTTCACAAATGATATTTTCTACATTTTTAGGAAATATGAGTCATCTTGCATGTCGTAATGGCTGTCTCTCCTCCAGGCTGAGTGGCTGCAATCTGTCAGAGAGAAGCTGTGAAGTCTTGTCCTCAGTTCTCAGATGTCGGTCCCCTACTCTGACAGTGCTGGACCTGAGTAACAACAACCTGCAGGATTCAGGAGTGAAGCTGCTCTCAGCTGGACTAAAGAGTCCACACTGTACACTGGAGACTCTCAGGTCAGAACTCACTCTTTCTCTCACTGCTTTTGTGTGCACTGTACTGCACCTCAAACATGACATATCTTGTGATCTAGTTTTGCATTGCATGCCTATTGCTGAAACAGAACCTTGAATATTATACATAACTATTACTGTGTTTTTAACCGTGTGCTTAATCTTGGCCATGTTCAGACTATCATGTGTTTGCCCTTTGAATCATTACAAATATTCAA
Source organism: Epinephelus awoara (assembly GCA_035609425.1). Taxonomy (NCBI): domain Eukaryota; kingdom Metazoa; phylum Chordata; class Actinopteri; order Perciformes; family Serranidae; genus Epinephelus; species Epinephelus awoara. The sequence continues at coordinate 47,568,087 of CM069295.1, forward strand.
CAAATGTACTTAATACACTAAAAAAAAATATTTCCTTCTTACGTATATTTTAGGTTGAGTCAGACGAGGCTTACAGAAAAATGCTGTCAGGAGTTCTCATCAGTTCTCACCTTCCAGACCTGTATTCACAAAGAGCTGGACCTGAGTGACAACAACCTGCAGGATTCAGGAGTGATGATGCTCTGTACTGGTCTGGAGAGTCCACACTGTACACTGGAGACTCTCAGGTCAGAATTAAGCTTCTATTTAACACATAATCTTTTAAACGTTGCTTGACGTGAAGTAATTGTCTATACTCAAACACGGCAGACATCTGGAGGATTTAACAGTGTAGATTACCCTGTAGTTCTACTGGAGGATTTTAGCACTCACATTGGCAAAGGAATTGGGAGGAACAGCCTGCTTGATCTGAAACTGAGCGATGCTTTATCAGACTTTTATGCTAGTCATCGATTGGCCATTACAATCACCATGTTTGAGCACAGGGTGGTTCGTAAGTGTACTTGGTACCAGAACACTCTAGGTCGATGATCCACATTGTGGTCCTATCATCAGACCTGGGACTGTATGTCTCTGACACTCGGGTGAAGAGAGGAGCAGAGTTATCAGCTGATCACCACCTGGTGGTGAGTTGGATCAGATGGCGGGGGAGGTTGCCAAGCAGAGCTGGTAAACCCAGATGTGTAGAGACGGTGAAATGGGAACATCTGGCTGAGGCATCTGTCCACTAGGTCTTCAACTCCCACCTCCAGATGAGTTTCTTATGTATCCTTGGGGAGTTTGGGGACATGAAATCCAAGTGGGCTATGTTCAGGGCCAGCTGTGAGAAGTTGTGGTTGATAGGTTGTTGTCACAGCAACCTAAGAAACTGCAGGTGGACATCAGCAGGGAAGGAGGCAATCAAGCTGAAGAAGGATGGCTTTTGGGCTTGGCTGGCCCAGGGGTCTCCTAAAGCAGCAGAGGAGTACTGGGCAGCAAAAAGGGCTGCGGCATGGGCGGTCGCCAAAGCAATTACCCAGGTGTGGGAGGAGTTTGGGAGGCCAAGGAAAAGGACTTTCAGTTGGCCTTAAGAAAGTTCTGGAAAACCATTAGACGACTCAGTAGGGGAAAGCAGGGCTTGTCTCAGGCTGTGTTCAGTACGGGAGGAGAACTGCTGACCCGGACAGGGGATACTGTTGAGCAGTGGTAAGAGCATTTTGAGAAACTCCTGAGCCCAAACAGCAAGTCCTCTGTGGAGGAGGCAGATCTTGAAGCCTTGGGTGGAGCCTCATCCATATGCCATATCTCTGAGGTAGTCCAAAAGCTCCTCATCAGCAAGATGCCAGGTGTGGATGAGATCTGTCCTGAGATGCTGAAGGTTCTGGACATTGTTTGCCGATCTTGTTTGACACGCTTCCTCAGTGTGGTGTGGGGGTCCTGGACAGTGCCTGTAGAGTGGCAGACTAGGGTGGTGGTTCCCTTTTTGTGCTTCAATTAACGGGGGAATCACCCTGCTCAGCCTCCTCGGGAAAATGTATTCCAGGGTGCTGAGAAAGAGGCTCCAACAATCAATCAATCAATCAATCAATCTTTATTTCAGACTCAGTTCGGTCCATAAAAAACACACAACTACAACAAACAGTAGCAACATTCAGACAGCAGGATAAAAACACACACACAAACACAAAAAACAAACAAACAAACATTAGAACCATATCTAAAAGACATACAAACACTCTCTCCAGTGCCTCCAAAAACTAGAGTAATAACAGGTGCTGCTCTTTTTAGGCATGACTACAGCCATAACAATTCATTTGTAGAGTGCTTCAGCCTTGCCATAAAAGTAAACATAAAATTCCTAAGAAGAGCATCCAAGGTGGGAACATTGCTGTGTACAAGCAACTGACTGGCACTCGTCCATCTAGGGAGCTTCAACAGGATTCGCAGTGCATCATTATATGCCACCCAAAGTTTGTTAAATTTAGCCTTACTGTAACTGCACCCCAAGTGGGCAGTATACAGTGAAGTACAATAGGCTTTAAACAAAGCAATTTTAACATTATCTGAACACATATAAAATTTACGTGCCAACATATTTGCTTGTGCATACAACGTACAGTACTGTCGCTGTATATCATCATCATCACATAGATCATCCCTGATGATGTGACCAAGATGTGTCACCTTGTCCACAACAGTCAGTGGATTCTCTGCCAAGAGGAATGAGGGGAATGTTCATGTCTGCCTTAGGCCCTCTGTCCACATAGCGGCTTTTCCTGAGTGCCATAAGAGGGCCAGCGTCTTTTTTTCAATTGTTCCCAATGAGGAGAGAGCGTCTGCGGCCGCCTAGGGAAAAGGCGCTGCACCCAGCGTCTTTTTTCCGGACACTCCTCTTTTTTTGTGTAGGACTCCGAGCGTTTTGAGTTGAAAATTTCTAAACTTTTTAGAGAGGCGCTGGTGTTTGTCACTGGCGCTTTTTCCAGGTAACCAATCATAACACGGAACTCGTCACCCTGGCAAAGGTACTAAGTACATTAACACAAATCCTACTAATAAAACATGATGATGACTTCACCAGCTGTAGCATTAAAAGATTAACACAGTATATGCATCACTATAAACCAGTTATGTAATACATAAAACATGATTCTGATACTGGCCATTCTGCAATAATACCTTTACTTTTGCTAATGTATATTTTAATGCTAATACTTTTGCACTTTTACTTTAATAAGATTATGACTACATGGCATTTATTTGGAACAGAGTGTTTTAAACTTTGGTATTACTACCTGTAGGTGGTGGTATTGGTCAGAGTTCAAAGTTCCTACCCCACAGCTGAGTAGGAGGTGGACTCACCGTAGGCAGATGCACAGACGCTCTGCAGGACTGATGCTCTCCCTGAAAGTTGTGTGCGCTCTGGAGATGGTGCTTCCAATCTTCTGGAGGAGTAGCTCAAATTGCTCCTTGGTTAACCTAAAATAGGCCTGGAACCGGTCTCCATCTAACCGCAGCTCTTGGACGAGGCGATGGTATTCACTGTATTGATGCCTCTGACGGTTAGTGTCATGCACCCACATCCTCCTTGCTCTACATGTACGTCTGGCAGATTGAGCAGTGACAGCAGGGACATCACTATTAAGCTCAAACATAATATGAGCGCAAGCATCTTCCGGTTGGTGCTCATCGTGAAAGAAATGTCAAACTATAGCCTAGATAAAAAACAAAGAGGCGATGCTGCAAAACTGCGCGGCTACAGGAATTGTCAAGATATTGTTGTCATAGAAACGAAAACCCTTGTGAGCGTTTTTGTTTTGGGTGCACAGATGCTTCATCCCAGCACTCCGCAGCGCCCTTCCAGCGCCTTTCTGCCAGAAAAGGGCACTATGTGGACACAGGGCCTTAGTCTTTATAATCATAACTACACTCTTTTTAGAGTTAAATTTGATATCAAACTGCTCTCCGTAGTCTGAGCAGACTCTAAGAAGTTACTGGAGACCAGTAGAATATAGAGACATGATGACCAAATCATCAGCGTACAGTAGGTGATTAATCAGCTTTTCTCTCACCATACAGCCAGTCCTACACTCTTTAAAGGATAACCGGTATTTTTCAACCTGGGCCCTATTTCCCCATGTGTATGTGTGTGTATGATTCATAGGTACAACTCGTTCTAAAATTGGTTCAGTATTGAGGGAGGCGGATGCAGCCGGAGTCGCGAAACGAGCTAAAACGGTAACGGGGGTAAATGTGTACCGTATAAGTTTGCGCATTAAAAGTGCTTTTTTCCGCCACTGACCGGAGTCGCGAAACGAGCTAAAACGGTAACGGGGGTAAATGTGTCCCGTATAAGTTTGCGCATTAAAAGTGCTTTTTTCCGCCACTGACCGGTTCAGATCTCCAGTGCTATCTCTGTAAATAGCATGCCTATCTAGCAGGATTCTCTCAAGCACTTTGGACAAGACATTGGCCAGAGCAATGGGCCTGTAATTCTCAATACAGGATATCTTCCCTGTTTTATCTCTAACTGCTGGCACCAGCAAAACAGACAACATAGAGTCAGGTAGTGTGCCATGCAAGTAGAACAGAAACCCTGTAGCTAGAGAATTTCAAATGCTCTGCTGTAATCTGATCAAGGCCACAAGATTGATTTAACGGCAATTTCCCAATAGCATAACTGACTTCATCAGGCCTAATAACCACATTTTCAGGGGAAACATCACCAACACAAAAAAAATCACTTTTAACACAGTTAAAAAGGTCACTGTAGTGTCTTCTCCATAATTCAGCAATATTTACATTCCCAGTTACCCCTTCAATACTAGAGGGCAAAGGTATTTTACTGTCATTCATGATCTTAACTTCTTTCCAAAAGTCCTTAACTTCATTTTGCTGCAGTTTTCTGGCCACAGAATTCTCAAAGTCTGTTCATTCCTCTTAGTAAATCTCACTGCATACTTGAACCGAGTGACAGCCTGCTTCTTAGTTTCACACTCAGGTCCATGCCTTGGTTTGCCTGAGATAACCCAGTTTTTAAAGGCTTCTCTGGCCTGCTGATGTAGTTCATCTACAAACTCGTTCCAACCTGGCCTAAAGTGATGCCATTTAGCCCTTCTCTGCCTGAATGGTTTACTAGCCTTGTTCAGACAACTCACAATAAAGTCACACATTACACATAGTTCCTCATTATGTTTAGAGTTTGCACAATTAATATTACCACACAATATAGCATCATATGGAATATCAATATTCCCTAGGCTCTTCTCAGTCAAGTCATAATAATACCATAGCTCATCTTCAGAGAGCCTAGCCCACTCCAATTTCTCACTATGATTTTGGTTATCATTAGCAGTCAGCACAGGTAGGCTTTCTATATTCAGTATAATGGAGACAGACATATGGTCTGTTGTTGCCAGCCCATGCAGTATCCCATGCAAAATGGCAGCGCGTGCAGATGCAGCGGCTTGGTGCTCCCGGCTTTTCGGTATGTCGATTCAGAGTCTCGAGGCTCTAATCCAGTTCGGAAAAGCTGAACTATTGGATATCGGAAGACGGTACCAGCCTTATGCATCCACGAGACCGGAGTTTATTCCGCCTGAGATCCAGCGGGTGCAGCGGACTGGTGGAGCGGTCACCAGCCGACCTCAGTGGCGTCGGAGGCGGAGGAGGGAGCGGAGGCGGAAGCGGGGAAAGAGAGGCGGCCTACGTGCTAGGCTACATGCTAACCCGCACAGACCGGCGCTTCCTAGTCTTTTTCTCACGAACTCCAGATCACTCGTCAACAAGATGGACGAGATTCGGCTGAGGATTATGTTACGCCACATGGAAAGCTGTGTGATGATCATTACAGAGACTTGGCTGGATAACAACGTTCCCGAGCAGCTATAGAGCTAGCGGGCCGCTCCGTGCACCAAGCAGACAGGACTGCAGCCTCCAGTAAGAGGAAAGGCGGTGGAGTGTGTATATATGTTCATAACAACTGCTGCACTGCAACGAACATTACTGGGACACACTGCTCCCCAGATTTAGAGTATCTGGTGGTGAAGTGTAGACCTTTTCACATGCCAAGGGAACTTTCTGCCATCCTGATCATAGCTGTTTACATACCACCACAGGCAAATGCTAAGTTGGCATTAGAAGAGCTGCACACAACTATAAACAACCAGTTGAACGCACAGCCAGAGACAGTTATGATCGTGGCAGGAGATTTTAATCATGTTGAACTGAAAGCAGTGCTGCCCAAATTTTACAAGAACATCAATTTTCCGACCAGAGGCAATAATATACTGGACCAGGTCTACATTGATATCCCAGGGGCATATAAGGCTGCAGCATCCTCACACCTTGGCATGTCTGATCACATCTCTTTGGAAATGACCCGAGCCTACAAACCTCTCATCTGCAGGGCAAGACCAACTGTCAAAACTCTGCAAGTTTGGAGCGAGGAAGCCACCTCAATGCTTCAGGACTGCTTCGAGCACACTGACCGGGAAGTTTTCAAGGAGGGTGCAGATCTAGAGGAATATACATCAGCTGTCCTGGCCTATGTACACTTCTGCACAGATACTGTCTTATCAACCAAAACCTTCAAAGCGTTTCCAAACCAGAAACCATGGCTGGACAGTACAGTGCGTATGTTGCTCAAAGCCAGAGATGCTGCCTACAGGTCAGGTGACACGCTGGCTTATAGCAAGGCCCGGAGAGACCTGAGGAAGGGCATGAGAGAGGCTAAACACAGGTACAAGCAGCGCATCGAGGGACACTTTGACAACAACAACCTCCGGAGCATGTGGCAAGACATCAAGACCATGATGGACTACAAGTGCAGCAATGTGCATATCAGCCATGACAGAACACTCCCTGACACCTTAAACCAGTTCTTTGCACACTTTGACACACAAGGCAGCAAAGTGATGGTCCAACCCGCCCAGACTGAGGAGGGGTAGCAGCAGCAGACTCTCATCCTACAGTGTCATCAGGTGAAATCCACACTGAGGAAGATCAACATCACCAAGGCTGCTGGCCCAGACAGGGTGTCAGGCCGCACATTGAAGTCATGTGCAGACCAACTAGCAGGTGTATTTCTGGACATTTTCAATCTCTCCCTGCAGCTAGCCACAGTCCCCACCTGCCTCAAATCATCCACCATTGTACCTGTGCCTAAGAAGTCAGCTGTCACCTGCCTTAATGATTACCGCCCAGTTGTGTTGACCCCCATTGTGATGAAATGCTTTGAGGGGCTCATCCTGAAACACATCAAGGACAGTCTCCCCCCTGACCTGGACAGCCAACAGTTTGCCTACAGGGGGAACCGATCCACAGAGGACGCAGTCTCTGTAGCACTCCACACAATCATCATCACAGTCGTCTGGTCTGGGGACTTCAGACTTGCGTCTCTGCTCTTTGCAGATTATGTGGTTCTAATGGCTTCATCACAACGTGACCTCAAGCATGCGCTGGGGTGGTTTGCAGCCGAGTGTGAAGCTGTTCAGGATGAGAGTACCTCCAAGTTTGAGGTCATGGTTTTCTGTTGGAGGATGGTGGATTGTTCCCATGGGTTGGGAGTAACTGCCCCAAGTAAGAGAATTCAGGTATCTGGGGGTCTTGTTCATGTGAGGGCAAATAGAGTGCAAGATGGACAGGCAGTTTGGTGCAGCCTCAGCAGTGATGTTGGCCTCGTGCTGGTCCATTGTAGTAATTTATCAGGCCAGCTACGCTCCGACCCTCACCAGTAGTCATAAGCTTTGAGTAGGGACCAAACACAACAGATCATAAATACAAGCAGTTGGGCTCAGCCTTAGAGATGGGATAAGGAGCTTAGACATCCAAAGGAAGTCTGGATTAGAGCTGCTGCTCCTTTGCGTTGGAAGTGGCCAGTTGAAGTGTTTCAACATCTGATCAGGATGCCTTCTTGATGCCTCCTGTAATAGGTTTTTAAAGCACGTCCAACTGGCAGAAGGCCCCTGGTGGGACCAGAAACACACTGGAAGGATTATATATGTCATCTGGCTTGGAAACATTTGGGATCCCCCTGGGAGGAGGATCTGAAAAGCGTTACTGGGAATAGATGAACATAAATAAAATGACTGTGTGTGTGTGTGTGTGTGTGTCCAGGCTGTCAGGCTGTCAGATCACAGAGGAAGGCTGTACCTCTCTGGCCTCAGCTCTGAGATCCAACCCCTCCCATCTGAGAGAGCTGGACCTGAGCTACAACCATCCAGGAGACTCAGGGGTGAAGCTGCTGAGGGATGGACTGAAGGATCCACACTGGAGGCTGGACACTCTCAGGTACGAGCAGACAACCAGAGCTAAATACTTTGAGGCTGTCTCTTTTATGTTAAGGTTCAAGTTCATTTTTAAGTACTGGTGCAGTGCCCGTCATAACTATATATTTTGTGCATGAAGATGTGTAGGAGAAAAGCTTGTCTGTCCCTACACATAGGATGGTCATTACTTCTATGAACTTCCACACCGTGTTGTGTGACCAGTGCTCTCCCACTGTATGTCCCACATATGTGTCACATATCTATTTTACACTGTCGCAGTCATTCGGCTTATTTGTTGCAATGTTCACAATGAGCCAGGCCCACTAATTCAGCGGAGTTTAACCTACTTTGAAATCCCAACACCCGAAAACCTGTCAGCCGTCAGGGGGGCGTGGCCACTGCAGGCATTGTCCAATGACTTGCATTTTTTGCTTCTTTAATTTGTGTGTTTCGCATTTCTCGTTCAAACAACTTCAAAGTCAGAAACGGCACACCCACGTGCCCTGAGGAAGGTATGTACCAAATATTAGGTCAGTCCGCCGGACGGTTTAAGAGATATGCAACTGAATGACACACAGACAGACAGAGACATTGTGCATTATATAGACATATACATTTTTAGGAAAAAAAGCCTTTTTGCATCAACATCCATATTTGAAGCATCGCCTAGATATAAACTGTAGCTGCACCTTGACTGGTTCGTGGAGAAATACAACCTTGAGGCTGTAATTCCAGTTTTATAAATGCAGTTGTTTTGTCTCGATGGTCCATCTGAGTGAAGGTTTCAAGAGATGACTGAAGAGGAAGCTTCTGAAGGTTCATTCTGACTTTGTGTCTTCATCCAGGTTGGAACATGGTGGAGAGCAGAGGCTGAAACCAGGTCTGAGGAAGTGTAAGTGTGTTTTCACTTTGATGAAACATGGCAGCTCATGTTTAAGTCCAGACACAGAATGACTGATGAAAATAAGAGCACATGTCAATCTGTTACGTGGAGTTTTGATCTAATTAAGTCAGTTTGTTACTGAAGGAACAAATTAACCCGTCACGTGTGTGAGATGATGAACTGCTGCTGCTTTGTGTCTTGTTCTCTCCATCAGATGCCTGTGAGCTCACTGTGGACATGAACACAGTAAACAGAAAGCTCAAACTGTCCAACAACAACAGGACGGTGACAGTAGTGAGTGAGAGGCAGTCATATCCTGATCATCTGGACAGATTTGACTGGTGGCATCAGCTGCTGTGCACAGATGGTCTGACTGGTCGCTGTTACTGGGAGGTGGAGTGGAGAGGAGAGGTTTATATGTCAGTGAGTTACAGAAGCATCAGAAGGAAAGGAGACAGTTACGACTGCTGGTTTGTAGGGCATGATCAGTCCTGGAGTCTGTGGTGCTGTGAGGATGAAGGTTATTTTGTCTGTAGCAATAAGAGAAGACTAACCCTCCCTTCCTCCTCCTCCTCCTCCTCCTCCTCTGTCTCTAACAGAGTAGCAGTGTATGTGGACTGTCCTGCTGGCACTCTGTCCTTCTTCAGAGTCTCCTCTGACTCACTGATCCACCTCCACACCTTCAGCACCACCTTCACTGAGCCTCTCTACCCTGGCTTTGGGTTACGGTCTGGTTCCTCAGTGTCTCTGTGTTCACTGCCTAACCTTTATGCCCAGACCAGAAATCTTGATTTCATCTTTGAACAAATCAACACAGACGTGAATGTGTGCCTTCACAAAGCAGTTGATAGCACAGCTTTCACATCAAAATGGAAGTGTGCCATTATCTAATGTGTTGCGTTTTTAAGACCATACGAAGGCCACCCTCCATCTCATGTGAGCCAGCTATTTGAACTGTCACCTACTTAAAACGTGGACGTAACGATCTCTAATTGAGCCGAGGTCATGCTAACAGTAGCTAACGAGGCTCCATTGACTTGCATGTTAAGTAGCTAGCAGGCTAGTGAGGTATCTGGCTTTGTTGGTGTATTTTGTGGTCTATGGCTTAATTTAAAAGGGAATAAATCTGAAGTACGTCATACATGAACTCTTTAAACACCAACCTGTTCAGAGTTTAACGTTATGTTATTGCCAACACAGCAGACTGGTTTTTTGTTTTGTTTTTTTACGTGTGCAGAGCAGACTGCTGCAGTATAGGAAAAATACACAGTACTAGTAAGTACACCGGTAAGGTAAGACAACACGTTTACATGTGGTTTTCTATATGTTCTCTGACATTAATCCTAACGATATGAGGCAGTCTTTGTGGAAAAAAAGCTTGTTTAGCGGACTAACTTTGCACTTGAAGTATGTCCGTTCACTTACATTTTAACAGGTCTGACGCTACGGCTGTATCTACGCTAACGGCTAACATGCTAACTATTATTTAAATGTCACTAGTGACTTGAAACAAATTTAGGACAATAGGAGACAGGTTGAAACAAACCGAAATTTCCCTTTAACTTTTGAAATACCCAAATGCAGCCTTTATCTGGATTAAAGGGAGGACTGGTGACCAGATCTGTGTTGAAATACCCAGTTTTCAGATCAGATCAGGATTTAATCCAATCCAGATCACTTTGAAATACAGGGCCCAGTATTTCAAAACTTTTAATCTGGATCAGAATGATCCGGATTTTGTAGTCCTCCTTTTTGCTATCCCAGATCAAATTGATCTTGTAGATTTGGTCCTGGTTTTTCAAAGAATTTTCAGATAGGATCATTCTGATCCAGATACCACAAGATCAGGATTACAGAATGTGGATTTGAGGTCTTTGGATATAGGCTGACTACCATGATCATCCCACTTGTATTTTTACCCCTCATCTATTTTTAGTGATCCCAATCCTACTAAAAAGTTCTGAGAAACTCAAACTAAAGGTTTTATCCGGATCAAAACCAAGATTGGATTACGTGATCTAATCCGATTACGTAATCCGTTTTTTCTTTTGAAAAACCCATTTTCAAGATTTGATCCAATCCATTATCCAAAATCAGAGCGGATTACTTTTGAAAAACCGGGCCCTGGAGATCATCATGAATGCCCTGATCTCCTCTGGTTTGGATCACTGTCATGCTCTGTAAGTGGGAATAAGCCAGTCACCCTTATCTCGCTGGCACAGAACGCTGCTGCTAGACTTCTAACTGGTCCACAGACCACATCACACCAGAGACCAGAGACTAGAGACCAGAGACTAGAGACCAGAGGCCTCAGTGCTGTGACAGCAGTTCCTGTTAGCCAGGATATCTCCTCCTCCTCTGCTCTGACTCACCCGTCACATCCACCGTCTGGATAACTGCTGCTACAAAGCTGCTTATCAACTAGTTCAGTCAACTCTGGGTTTCCTATCAGCCACGAGCACGTTCATGTGAAAGAGGCGGGGCTGGTAATGATGAGTGACATCATCAGAACCATGCATGAAGTGCTTCATATGATATGAGATGAAACGGTACAGAAAGTGTCTGCCACTGTGAGACAGTAAAATGTCAGTGGGATGTAAACGATACTCTGTGATCTTCTAACGGAAAATTCACCTTCAGCCGAGACTTGAATGACGTGCAGCTATCACTGAGCTGCATGTGAGTATTTTATTTATTTAGTGTGACGATGATGATGATGATGATGATGAAACTCCTCTGAATATGTCACATAAAACACTTTAAAGTAACACCAGACTGTTTCTCAAGTAAAGGCTGTGAGCAGTTGATGACTGACGTCGTGTGTCTGAGCCACAGTGTCATTTATAATAAGGAGAGCTGATTAACAGTGTGTGGATTATTTGACTCATGAAATATGATGTGTTTTTATCCTCGTTCTCATCACACAGGTGTCTCATGTTATCCTGAGCTGCAGTGATGAATCACAGTGTGTGGAGGCTTTATTGTCTTCACAATTTATTGTTTCTTATCTGTGAAATTAAAGTAAATCAAAGCTTTGTTTCCACTGAGGGAAATGGTTTCAGCTCACAGAGACAGACAGGAGGTCTGCATCACTGTGACGTGTGGTCACATCTCTGGGGAGGTGCACGTCAGGCTGCGGCGTCAAGTCAACGCAGAAGTATAAATTCCTCTTCGCAGTTGTCGCCCCAAAGCTTGAAGAAGAAGATGATCCCCTCAAGGGAAAATTCAACTTTCTTACTCTGTTGTCATATACACACAACCAGGCCTGAATTACACACTCATGCACAAACAGAAACTTTATTTTCTCACTTCTTTTTCACTCACTAATTTGTACTTGTTTTTGGGTTTGTCACAATATCTCTGTCACATTTTGTTACTATGTTCTGTGTTTCTGCTTATTTTATTTTACTGTACAGCGCTGTGGTCACTCTGGGAGTTTTTAAACCTGCTTTATAATTTTGATCTGATCTGATCCACCAGAAACATGGACATTAATGTAAAAGTCTTTCTGTGTAATATCTGAGTGTAGATAGAAGTCTTTCGACATAAAATAAAACAGATTCGTAAACATGTGTGACATCATCATTGTCACGGTTTGTTCACTGACCAATGAGTGTCAAGTTTATGCTCCAGTGCGGCTTCATCAGCGGCTTTTATTCTGGTATTTCCCGTCTGAACTGTGGTGTTTTATTTTGAAAGGAGCCCGGTCTCTCTCGGTGGTAACCGGAAGTTAACGGACACACGGCGGCACCGTCAGAGCTCGCGGTGTGTGACACGGAGTAACAAGTGTGTGTAGGTGGTGAAGAGTCAGGTGAGCTCCAGGTGAGGAGGTAACTCTCTGCTCTCATTGGTTCATTGATTTGGAAGCGTCGTCACTTCACTTTTATTCCATGTCAGCGAACCGGAAGTGTTGGTCGATCACTAAGTAATCGATTACTCTGGAGTTACACTTAATCTCAGAGTCACAGATTTGTAACAACAACCAGGAGAACTGGGAATAATTTAACCAGTTAATTTAAGTTAATGGTTAAATGAACAGCTGCATGGTTACCGTAAAGACGAGAGTGGAGGCGCAGCGGCTCTGGCTGCAGGCTGTCCAGCTTTTTTTTATTTTTAATTTTTTTTTAAATTTTTATTTACATATTAAGATACAAACAAAAACTGATTGTGCCACGGGATTAAGGAAACAAACAACCAAGTTCGGACAAAACAGAATACAAATCCAACAAACACAAAAAAACAAAAAAAACAACAACAAAACTAACAATGAAAAATATACAATGCCGTCGTCAGTCTTTACAATACTTTTTGAGAGTAGTGCCAGTTTTAAGTGCCTTCTTGCTCCTAAGACCTTCAATAGTTGTGCTATACAGATTCAGTTCATGCAGAAAATGATCAAAGCTGGGTTTGGAGTCGGCCCATTTCTTCTTATGAATGTGAAATTTCCCTAAATAAAGAAGAAGCTGTACAAAAAAAATAAAGTCTTTCTCTTTCTCCTTGTCTTCAAAAAAAAAAAAGAATGTCCTTGTCTTTTAAGTGGATTGTTTGTCCTGTTTTTCTGTTGATGTAACTTTGAACATCCATCCAGAACATTTTAGTGTATACACAATAAGAAAACAGATGGGAGATTGTTTCTTCCTCATTTCCACAAAAGACACAAGAATATTCAATATCAATCCCAAATCTCTCTAAAGTTTTTTTTGTGGGATATATTTTGTGCAATATTTTAAAAGAGACCTCTTTAACTTTATTATTCAGGCAGAATTTATCACCAACTAACCACACTTTTCATCATAAAGTGAAGTCCAAAAAAATTTTGCTGAGGGCACAGAAACCGTATGCATGAGATTCCTGATGAATTTATTTGAGCATTTATTCTTAGTAACGTCATTAACTCCAAGAAACAAACCACTACTGAGTGGAACATTCATAGAGATCTCACTGGTAGAACCTCTAAGCAGTTGCAACTGCAGGCTGTCCAGCTGTGACGCAGCACAGAGTCTCTTGGTGTGTGTCGACGTGTCGCAGCTGATGGAAATATTCTCAGTGGTTCATCAGATATAAATGTGACCAGCACCTGAGCAGCATTCACACCTTTTTGGAAACCAGGAAGTGAGACGGGAGTCCCTGTGACGTAGCTCACTCCTTTTACACCTGATTAAATTGTCAGCAGTAGTTCAGTCCACGCGGGCTTGGAGGGTTGTCGGTTCGAGTCCCTGTCTGGACCCAGTATGGAGCGGGGACCGGTCGCTGCCGAGGGGCCCCCGAGCAAGACACTGAACCCCCACCTGCTCGAGGCGCCGGCCCATGGGCGACACATTTCTTAACAGTTGGAAGTTTGTGAGTTGAGGCTGTTTCTGACACACGACAAGTTTAGAGGTTAAAAAAGAGGAAGCAGATCAAAATATTTCATAAATCAGATTTATTTATATATAAATAAATCTGATAGAAAATAATGTTTCACCCCATAAACAAAACTCGATACAGTATTATTTAGATTTTAAACATGTTGCTGAGTATTGTGATCAAATATAAAGAGATTTATCACCTTTACTAACTGCACATTCTGTCCCCACAGGAAACTGTCATCGTCTGTCTGATCTAATCAGGGAAAGTTTTCAATCTGTTCGTCTTACTACGACTGAACTTATGTTACATAAAGATTTATTAATATTTTTTATATATTTATAATATATGTAGTAAAGAAACACTTGATGTCTGTGTAATGATACGACACTGCCATACAAAAATGTTTTGATACTATGCTAACAGCTGCTAACAGTCAGTGTGAAAACTTGTTTATTGTAACAGCTGTTTGTTTGTTTTTGAGATAGTCATGGCAACAAGGGCGTTGGTTACCGTAAAGATGAGAATAGAGGAGCAGTGCAGTTTAGTGTGCCGCTGCTCTGATCTGCTCCTCAGCTCTGTGGAGATGCTGTGGTGTAATGAGCTCATCTAGTGGACTGACAGCAGAACTACATCAGCTGATCTGCAGCTCCAACATGTCAGTCAGCTCTGAGTCACTGTGACCCACAGGTTTCTCATGGAAAACATTCTCTGAGCGTCATAGTTCAGTTTAGTTTAGTTTTGAAGGTCGGGCCAAAAGATTCTGGTTCTTGTTTCGGTGTCTTCACTGTAAAGGCCCTGACACACCAAGCCCACAGTCGGCTGTAGATCAAAGTTGCGTCTGTTGCCCTAGTTTTTGCGATGTGTCCCGCACCATCGGTACTTCAGCGTCTGCAACTTTTCGGTCGATTGAGCATGTTGAATTGGCAGCAAAGCTTGTCGGTGAGAGAGATCACTCTGATTCTCACTCCGCTCTCTCTCACGCAGGCGCAGAACGTACGTGCTACTTGGCCGCCGGATGTAGTCCGTGTAGTGTGTTCAAATGCAACTGACACAGGGCGACGTGAGGCGACGCAACAGTTGGCTTTCATCGCCGCTAGTTCTTTGATGTCGGTTTGGTGTGTCCGCTCCTTTACAACAGACAGAAACACTCTGATCCACATTCAGATCAAAACAAATAACTTCAGACATATTTTAGGGTTTTTTTTTACCAGGTCAAAAAACATGGCTTTTTTAAAAAAGTATTTTATTTTACATTTGAACCCAAACACATTAATAAACATCATATAAACATCAAATGGCAAAGCAGAGTGAACCAGACAGTAAACAATAAACAAATGCAAATAAACACCCTGCAAAATGACAACAACATAATCTAGTAGAAACGTCTCCCGCACACTGTCTGACCTCCAAAACTAATGATCTTCTGCAACATTTTGGCGATTAGACCTTAATCAGGCCTAGCGTGACGTGGCCGTATGATATCCCATGTTGAGGCTGCAGATCAGCTGATGTAGGAGTCTTTTCTACTGGTTTTATTTTTCTCATCCTTCTCCTGCGCACCTGTTTGAGTACAGATGTGCGAAGTATTCCTTCATTTTGATCAAAATAATCTAAACAAAATGTTGATGGACACGAGGATCATACTGTCCGAACAACACCTTCTCGTCCCAGGTCGTCACATATCGCTGCTTTGTCAGTGCACTGTCACGTCTACATATCACACGCGAGGTATCATCCTGCATCTGTTGTTAATGTTCTCAGATGCTGCAACCAACACTCAGACCGGCCAGTTCACACCGCTGACACTTTGTTCTGTAACGTTCTGAAACGGTTCATCTCCTCGCCGATCGCTGGTCTGAACTGGACTTCAGGCGGCGTTCAGCTCAGGAATGCAGCGACAGCGACAAAGCAAAAAAGTGTCAGGAAAGAGAGGAAGCGGACGAGACTGTGTCTGAAACTGGCGGCAAATGTCAGGTGTGAAGATGAACGTGAGCTGTGACAGCATGTTGTGTGTGTGTGTGTGTGTGTGTGTGTGTGTGTGTGTGTGTGTGTGTGTGTGTGTGTGTGTGTGTGTGTGTGTTGAAGCCCAGATCAGCGGCAGAGACCAGACTCTCGTGGACCTGAGCCCAGCTGTGTGTCCATGGATCCACCTTCACGGTTTAAAGGACAACTTCCTTCAGAGACTCAGTGAGTCAACAACAGAAAGCAGCCGTGCAAACTGAGAAACGTGTCGCTTGTCGTGTCAAAATATGAAAAGTGGAACAGCTGGAGCTCAGTCAGCGGCATTAATCTTGTGAATGGCGGCGTTCATCAGCCCGTCAGTGGGCGTGCCAACTCCTGCCGCCACTTCTAGAAATCAAAGGCCAAGAATAAGTCATCAGTTTTTCAAATTGGCTCTCAGTGGCAACTGTTAAAATCAACCGTCAACCTTAAAATGTCACCAAAATCATGTTTTCGTGTGTGTCCATTAATATTTTAACATGTCACACCCTCTGTTGTTATCCACAGAGATCAGCAGCAAAGCTCAGACGTTCCCAGTGGCGGTGGTCAGTCTGTCCAGCAGACAGACATGAGCTCCATATTTAAGGTGTGTAAACGCCCAGCAGCGACTTTAACTTCAGCTCCACACGATATCAGAAGAAGTTTAAAATGTTGGTTTCTTCCTTTTTACAGCGTCTCAGGGAACACATCGACACCTTAGTGGAGAACGAGATGAAGAAGTTCCAGAAGGTTCTGAGTCCAGATTACTTTGAGTTTTCAGGGAGACAGAAGGAGGATGAGGAGGCGGTGGATGATGAAGAGGAAGAGCAGATGAGGAGCAGCAGAGAGGCATTTCTGAAGATCACACTGCACTTCCTGAGGAGAATGAAGCAGGAGGAGCTGGCCGACCGTCTGCAGAGCAGTAAGAGGATTTCTCACATACGACCCCAAGTCCCAAAAAAGTTTGGACGCTGAGTAAAATATCAATAAAAACACGTTTGACCTATTTTCAAGTAAATACAGTTAAAAAATCAGATATTTAATGTTCAAACTGATAAACTTTATCATTCTCTGTAAATCTGCAGCAGGTTGTTATAAAGCTGTGACTGTTTCCTGTCACTGTGTGACATCATCACCTCAGCGTTTGAGAACTGAGGACACTAACGGTTGAAGTTTATCTGACTGAACAGTCCCATGATGCACCTCTCCGAGTTCGACACTTCGTCATGTCCCACACATGTTCAGTGGGAGACAGGTGTGGACTGCAGGCAGGTCAGTCTGGTACCTGCACTCTGTCACTATGGAGACACACTGTTGGAACACGTCACAGTGTGTCTCACTGTCTCGCTGGAAGAAGACGGGACGTCCCTGAAAGAGACGGCGTCTGGATGGCAGCATGTGTTGATCCAAATCCTGGATGAACCTGTCAGCATTCATGGAGCCTTCACAGACAGGAAGTTACCCATGATGCACCTCCACCCATCACAGACAGGAAGTCACCCATGATGCACCTCTCCATCCCATCACAGACAGGAAGTCACCCATAATGCACCTCTCCATCCCATCAAAGACAGGAAGTTACCCATGATGCACCTCTCCATCCCATCACAGACAGGAAGTTACCCATAATGCACCTCTCCATCCCATCACAGACAGGAAGTCACCCATGATGCACCTCCACCCATCACAGACAGAAAGTCACCCATGATGCACCTCCACCCATCACAGACAGGAAGTCACCCATGATGCACCTCCATCCCATCACAGACAGGGAGTTACCCATGATGCACCTCCATCCCATCACAGACAGGGAGTTACCCATGATGCACCTCCATCCCATCACAGACGCTAGTAACAATCTGGATGGAGGTCACTGATTGACAGGTCAGAGTCCGTTTCAGATGAGCTCGGGCTCAGAGAAGTGGGCGGAGCCTGGTAGAGTCTGAGCTGTCATTGGTTGATACAGCGATGTGTTTACTGACAGTGGTTTTCTAAAGTGTTCCTGAGCCCATCATGTCGGTTTGTACTGCAGAGCAGTGTGAGGGGTCAAAGGTCACAGACAGTGTTGGTTTTCAGTCTTGTCCTTTTTGTGCAAAGATTTCTTTTCTCTGAATCTTTTGATGATATTATGGATGGTAGATGTGAAATCCACAAATTCTTTGTAGCTGTGAGTTGAGAAACGTTTGCCTACACATTTTTTTTCACAAAGTGAGCGTCCTCGCTTGTGAACGACTGAGCCTTTTGATGATGTACCCAGTCATGATACTTAAATCTGTTAACAGTTCACCTGTCTACCTGCTGAATGTTCCAAACAGCTGTTGTTAGCATTCAACAACTTGTTCCTGTTCAAACTTTACTAGAACCTGCTGCAGCATCAAATTCAGAATGAGTGTCGATTTACAAGAACAATAAAGTTCATCAGTTTGAACATTAAATATCTTTGGAGTGGATTCAGTTGACTTATGGTCGAAAAGAATTTGCACATCATTGGATTCTGTTTTTATTTACGTTTTACACAGCATCCCAACATTTTTGGCTTTTTTTATATGGCGCCCACTGTGGCTCCACTCAACTTATATTTAAATGTTATTGTTATTATTTGTGTGAAGGGAGACTGTTTTGACCGTGCACATGACAGTAAACTTCTTGAATCTTTTTTGGAATCGCGGTTGTACAACGTTTTCATACGAACACTGACATCCTCTCACTGAGTTGTTGTCTTTCCTTCAGGAACTCCCGCTGCAGTTTGTCAGCGTCAGCTCAAGTCCAACCTGCAGAAGAAGTTCCAGTGTGTGTTTGAGGGGATCGCTAAAGCAGGAAACCCGACCAGTCAGATCTACACAGAGCTCTACATCACAGAGGGAGGGACTGCAGAGGTCAGTGATGAACATGAGGTCAGACAGATTGAAACAGCATCCAGGAAACCACACAGACCAGAAACAACCATCAGACAAGAAGACATCTTTAAAGCCTCACCTGGAAGAGATGAACCAATCAGAACAGTGATGACAAAGGGAGTGGCTGGCATTGGGAAAACAGTCTTAACACAGAAGTTCACTCTGGACTGGGCTGAAGACAAAGCCAACCAGGACATACACTTCACATTTCCATTCACTTTCAGAGAGCTGAATGTGCTGAAAGAGAAAAAGTACAGCTTGGTGGAACTTGTTCATCACTTCTTTACTGAAACCAAAGAAGCAGGAATCTGCAGGTTTGAAGAGTTCCAGGTTGTGTTCATCTTTGACGGTCTGGATGAGTGTCGACTTCCTCTGGACTTCCACAACAATGAGATCCTGACTGATGTTACAGAGTCCACCTCAGTGGATGTGCTGCTGACAAACCTCATCAGGGGGAAACTGCTTCCCTCTGCTCGCCTCTGGATAACCACACGACCTGCAGCAGCCAATCAGATCCCTCCTGACTGTGTTGACATGGTGACAGAGGTCAGAGGGTTCACTGACCCACAGAAGGAGGAGTACTTCAGCAAGAGATTCAGAAAGAAGAAGCAGGCCAACAGAATCATCTCCCACATCAAGACATCACCAAGCCTCCACATCATGTGCCACATCCCAGTCTTCTGCTGGATCACTGCTACAGTTCTGGAGGATGTGATGAAGAGCAGAGAGGAAGGAGAGCTGCCCAAGACCCTGACTGACATGTACATCCACTTCCTGGTGGTTCAGACCAAAGTGAAGAACATCAAGTATGATGGAGGAGCTGAGACAGATCATCACTGGAGTCCAGAGAGCAGGAAGATGATTGAGTCTCTGGGAAAACTGGCTTTTGATCAGCTGCAGAAAGGCAACCTGATCTTCTATGAATCAGACCTGACAGAGTGTGGCATCGATATCAGAGCAGCCTCAGTGTACTCAGGAGTGTTCACACAGATCTTTAAAGAGGAGAGAGGACTGTACCAGGACAAGGTGTTCTGCTTCATCCATCTGAGTGTTCAGGAGTTTCTGGCTGCTCTTCATGTCCATCTGACCTTCATCAACTCTGGAGTCAATCTGATGGCAGAAGAAAAACCAGTATCCTGGTGGTCTGAAGTGTTTGGAGGAAAATCAACACGTTTCTACAAGAGTGCTGTGGACGAGGCCTTACAGAGTCCAAATGGACACCTGGACCTGTTCCTCCGCTTCCTCCTGGGTCTGTCACTGGAGACCAGTCAGACCCTCCTACAGACCCTTTGGAAAAAGAAAAGAAGTTCACGAACCAATCAGAAAACAATCAAGTACATCAAGAAGAAGATCAGTGAGGATCTGTCTACAGAGAAAAGCATCAGTCTGTTCCACTGTCTGAATGAACTGAATGATTATTCTCTTGTGTCAGAGATCTATTACCACATGTCAGTGGGATGTCTCTCCACAGCTGAACTGTCTCCTTTTCAGTGCAAAGCTCTGTGCTTTGTCTTATTGTCATCCGAAGAAGATCTGGACGTGTTTGACCTGAAGAAATATTCTGCCTCAGAGGACGCTCTTCTAGGGCTGCTGCCAGTGGTCAAAGCCTCCAACAAAGCTCTGTAAGTACTCAGATAACTGCAGATACCAACTGTATATCATGTGTAGGGCTGTTCTCAGCTGTAAACGTGGTAGTCAACTGATAGCCACAGGATTTGGTCAACAAATTGATCAGATTATTAATTGAAAAATCTTTAAAATGTCTAATCAGGTCCATTGTACCTTTGCAAATTAGTGCAGCTATGAAATAAAACAGATCAAGTTATTAAGTTATTTGAATCTGAAATGTGATGGTTATATCCCAGTAATATACACAAGAAGAGACGACAAACATCCCAACAGTCGTCTGGTCTCCAGAGACCCTTATTCTTTAATGTTTGATTCATCGACTCAATAAATGTAATCATGAAAATGTGATGTGTTTTCCATCGTCGACGACAGAATCAGAAATAGTGTTTGTCTTTCTCTCCTTCAGGCTGAATGGCTGTAACCTGTCCCAGAGAAGCTGTGAAGCTCTGTCCTCAGTCCTCAGCTCCCCGTCCTCTCGTCTCAGAGAGCTGGACCTGAGTAACAACAACCTGCAGGGTTCAGGAGCGAAGCTGCTCTCAGCTGGACTGAAAAGTCCTCACTGTCAACTGGAAACTCTCAGGTAAAGATTCATCCTCTTAAACTATTTAAATGTTACGTGATGTTTGAGTTGACGTTCGTCAGGTTGATGTGTATGTAATGTATTTAACTGTAGGATGTAAGATTATACTCAAAAACACTCTCGTTCCAATTTTGCAGAGATATTTTCTGGGACTGACTGTTTGAGAAGTAATTTCATAATTTATTATAATTTTGCAGCAAAGGATACAGTCAGCAATCACTAAAGCTGCTCTATCAATACTTTAACGTGGATAAAATGGCCTGTGTAATATGGAAGGTGTTGCTCAAACTGACCAACCAACAAAGAAATATCACATGACCTTGAACCATGGCTCATTTTGTTTTTATAAACCACAACTTTATTTTTTGATTGAGTCTTTTTGATTTGTTTGACTTGGTGTTACACTTCCTGTCGACTGACTTGAGTGACCACGAAATGATGTTGCTACCATTGAGACACATCTTCAGCTGTGTTTCTCAGCATCTCTGGGTGTTTCGGCATCTTCTTCCAAGACAGAAGGCGGGTCGACCGCGGGCTGATCAGACCTAGACTAGACTAGACTTAGACTAGATTTACTGTATTCATCCCAGAGGGAAATTCATTTTCTAACTGTACATTTACAGAGATCGATCACGGATATCACAAAACATCACAGAAACATTACATGGTCATTTACAGGGGTTGACACTTTTAGTCAACGAGATCTTTTGTTCAGAGCAGCTATGGCTGCTGGGATCTGGCTCTTCCGGAGTTGAGCTTTCCTGAATTTGAAAGTTCAGTACCTGCACCCTGAGGGTAATGGGATGAGGTACTGGTTGAGTGGGTGTGTGGTGTCCCGTTCTGTTGATTTTGCAAAGTGTGTCATGGACCTGTTATTTAACTCTGTGAGGTTGGGTGTGGGAAGACCAGTGATTTTGGAAGCGGTGTTTGCGATGCGTGTCAGTTTGGCCCGATTGGTAACAGAAAGCATGGTGTAGAAACATGTGGAACAGTACAGACAGATTGGTTGAATTATGCTTTGGTACAGTGGCAGCAGTAGATGCGGGGCGACATAGAGTCCTTTGAGTTTTCGGATAGCTGACTGTCTTTGTTGGCTCCTTTTTTGTGTGTCTCTGGTGTGCCGATCAAAATTGAGTTTATTGTCCAGAGTTACGCCCAGGTATTTAAAACTGTCCATTGATTGTCAATGATGATGGGGTGCTGAGGTGAGGGGGGGGTGATCATTATTTCTTTGGCCTGGGTGTGTGTAGATGTTTACTCGGCAGTTCAGACAGTATCCCTTTTTTCAGCCACAGCCAGTGACTACTCCTTTCCGCAGCATTGGCGAGTGCTTTGATTGCCTTCCTATGGGCCTGCCCTCTGACTCGTACTTCCTTCAGGAACCTTAGGTGGAACTGACCAGAGAGCCCCCGCAACTTACCTCAACCAGACACACTGTTACATTCCAGTCTTGCTCCTCTTCTTCAGCTGCAAGGTTGGGAGTACTGCAGCCCTTTTTGTTGGTATGCCTCATCCACGGCTGGATGCCTCATCCACAGCTGCCAAACACGTCAGCACTTGGCCGTGTCGTCAGGTTTATCGGCCTTGTGTCAGGCATGTCCTACAGCTGACCAAGATGTGCATGAGGGGTTGCCAGGACTGCATACTGGCGACAGGCTGGATCCTGCCATCCCTACCTTCTGTACTGATGTGCAGACAAATTTGTTGCACCTGCCGCCTGTCCCCATGCATTAGGTGTGATTCCTTTTCCCCATGCCACATTCATTAGAGTCCATTAGCATTTCAGGACACCAGGACTGTTTTTATAATGTCTGTATGCAATGGCACTGGGGCTGTTTTCCACCTTGTTCTATGCAGGAGACCCTGTGAACGGTGATTGACTCATGCCTCTGGTTGTTGGATTAGGTCCTCAGGTGCTCCTGAAGTCCCCATAAACCGCGTTGTGGTATAGTACCCTAGAACTTGTACGTAACCTGTACAGACATGTTTCTGGCTGCTTGTGGCTCGAGAGGTAGAGCAGATAGTCCACAAATTGATCAGCAGATCAGCAGTTTGATTCCTGGCTCCTCCAGGCCGTATGTCAAAGACAAAGATACAGAACTCCAAATTCCTCCCGATGTCTGTACCATGTGAAAGTTTAACTGAGTAGCAGGTGGCACCTGCTATGGTAGCCTCGGCCACCAGTATATGAATGTGAGAAAACGGGTGAATGAGGCATGTAGTGTAAAGGCACCATTAGTGCTCGAAAAATTAGAAGGGTGCAATACAAATTCAAGTCCATTTATCATTGCAGCTGATGGGATATTTAAAATGGCGGGTTTCTGCATTAGGTTCTTGTCAAGCAAGTGTGACGATTCTGTATTGACCAATCGATGGTCTACATTGATTCCAGCCCCACCTTTTAATATTAGATTGGTACGCTAGCTACCTCAACAAAGGGGTGACACAACCATCCAAATCTTTAGACAATGGACACAGAAAAATAACCTTTCTAATGTGTAACAAACTGAACCGGACTCAACAAGGCTTTTTTTTTTTTTTTTTAAAGATTATTTTTGGGGCTTTTTGCCTTTAATGAACAGGACAGAGTGAAGTGGGGTGAGAGAGAGAGTGGGGGTTGACATGCAGCAAAGGGTTGCAAGCTGGAGTCAAACCTGCAACCGCTGCAGCGAGGCATCACCTCTACACATGGGGCGCCGGCACTATCCACTACCCTACCGACGCCCCTCAACAAGGCTTTAATCTAAGAATCGTCTTGATGAAGAGACATTTGATGAACTTGTCAGGGTCTCTGTAAAAGCCTGTCCTCACCTGTTCTTTCTTCTTATGTAGCTTTGTCTGACATTCTGCTCCCTCCTTCGCTGTTTCCTCAGCTGTCCTCTTTCTTAACAAGTCTTTTGATTTCCTGTTGCCTCCTGGACCTGGACTGAACTGATGGTTCCTTCTGTTCTTTGGCCAACGTCCCAAATCTACCCACCCCACAGCTGTATGTGGTGTTCCCCATCTGCTCCAGTTTTCTATCCAAACATGCCTTCTGTCCTTCAAGAAGACTTTGGTCTATTTTGAGGGTCTTTCTTTGCTCTGGCAGAATTTAGGCCACAACATTTGAGGCTTTTGTCTTGCTAGTTTCAGTCAGTCTGAGCTGCTCTGACTTCTGTTACATTAACAGTTGATCTTAAGCTCCTCCTCCTTGTATACAAAGCCTTACATGGGCTGGGACCGAGCTACATCACTAACTCCCTTGTTAACTGTTTGCCTCCAAGAACACTGCGATCATCTGCTGCTGGTTTATTGGAAGAAGATCATGGATGCAGCGTTTGTCAGTGACGCCCCAAAGCTGTGGAACACACTACCTGTAGACATCAGAGAAGCTCCCTGCTGAATATTTTTATCTGTTTACTTTAGCGTTTAACTCGCTCTGACTCTCCTCTAACACTCTTTCTTGTTACATTTTTACTGTCTGTTTATGCTTCAGACTGCTGCAACTCTTTTTTTTTTAAAAATCTTATTTGGTATTATGATTTATAGTTTTACAACTCTGTGTGAATAAATCCGTGTTTTAAACATTTTTAAATGTCCTTTCATATTGTATTGTTTTTCGATTTTCTGTTTATTATGTCTATTTTCATGTGCAGCACTCAGTGCTTTTACTGTCTGTACTGTAAAACACTTTGTGCTGCATTTCATGTATAAAAGGTGCTGTATAAATATATATTTAAATCATTATTACTATTATTATTATTATCATTATTAATGATTATAGATTAAAATAAATGAAATTACATTGTGTGTGTGTGTGTGTGTGTGTGTGTGTGTGTGTGTGTGTGTGTGTGTGTGTGTGTGTGTGTGTGTGTGTGTGTGTGTGTGTGTCCAGGCTGTCAGGCTGTCTGATCACAGAGGAAGGCTGTACCTCTCTGGCCTCAGCTCTGAGCTCCAACCCCTCCCATCTGAGAGAGCTGGACCTGAGCTACAACCATCCAGGAGACTCAGGAGTGAAGCTGCTGAGGGATGGACTGAAGGATCCACACTGGAGGCTGGAGACTCTCAGGTACGAGCAGACAACCAGAGCTAAATACTTTGAGGCTGTCTCTTTTATGTTGAGGTTTAAGTATATCTTTGGCTTTAGTACCTCATCATGATCGATATGAAGAAGCCTCTGAAGTTCATTCTGACTCCTCCAGGTTGGAACATTGTGGAGAGCAGTGGCTGAAACCTGGTCTGAGGAAGTGTGAGTGTGTGTTCACTTTGATTCATGAAGCACGGCAGCACATATTCACGTTCACTAAACAAAAATTTAAACGCAACACTTTTGTTTTTGCTCCCATTTTTTAACAGGCTTAAGTAAAAGACTGTTTTGTGCACTCATGGATATTTTCCTCTCGAACTTTGGTCACAAATCTGTTAAAGTGAGCAATTCTCCTTTTTTAAGATAATCCATGCACCTGACAGGTGTGGTTGATTGAGCAGCATCAGTACTACACAGGTGTGTGTTGTGATGGTCACTATTAAAGGACACTGTAATGCAACGTATGATCTTTAAAAAGACATTTACTAGGATTTCACATGACAAGCGTCACAGAAATGAATTCTTTGAAGCAGTTTGATCTGGTGTGACACCATTTGTCTCCTGCAGTGCGACACGTCTCCTTCACATAGAGTTGATCAGGATGTTGATTGTTGGCCTGCTCCTCTACAGCGGCTGCGTGAAGCTGCTGGATAGGAAGGGGAACACGCTGTCATCCATGCTGATCCAGAGCATCCCAAACACGCTCAGTGGGTGACGTCTGGTGAGTCTGCAGGTCGTGCAACAACGAGATGTTTTCACCTTCCTGCAACACGGGGCTGTGCATCATCATCATGCTGCAACATGCGGTCATGGTGGCAGATAGATGGCATGATGATGATGGCTCTCAGGATCTTGTCACAGCGTCTCTTTGCATTCAAACTGCCATCAGTAAAATGTAGCAAAGTTTGTTGAATGTAGTTTACGTCAGACTGTATCATATCCCTGCTCACCTGCACGACACCATGCACACTCTAGAGTGCCAGGCGCCATCGAAGGTGAGGACCTGCCCACTACAGTCAGGTACTATGATAAACTGCTGTCAGGTCAGGACCCTGGTGAGGACGAGGAGTGTGCAGATGTTCTGCCCTGAAACGGTTTGTGACGATTTGTACATAATTATTTCAGTTGTGCAAACCGATTCTGTTATCACCTGTTTGGGTGGCTGCTCTCAGACGATCTTGCAGGTGGAGACGCTGGAGGTCCTGAGCAGGTGTGGTTACATGTGGTCTGCTGTTGTGAGGTCGGTTGGATGTACTGCCAAATTCACAGAAACAACATTGGAGACGTCTTATGGAAGTAAAATGCACATTCAGGTCACAGGAAACGGCTCTGCTGGACGTTCCTGCAGTCAGCAACACGCTCCGTCTGTGTCACTGTGATGTCACATTTCACAGTGTCCTTTTATTGTGACCATCCCAACACACACCTGTGTGGTACTGATGCTGCTCAGTCAGCCACACCTGTCAGGTGCATGGATTATCTTGGAAAAGGAGAAGTGCTCACGAACACAGAAATGAACAAGTTCGTGACAGAAAGTTGAGTAAAATAAATCTTTTTAGCGCATTATAAAGTCTGAAATCTTAAACCTGTGAAAAATGGGAGCAAAAACAAAAGTACATTACATTAGTGCTGTGCGATGGGACAAAGCTCATACCTCGGTGTCTACAGGCTGACTGGCGATACACGATCTCAAGTTGTAAGTCAAAGCCACATTTTAAATGTCACAAGCAGTTTTATAAAAACAGACTGTGATCAAAATAAAATACAAAGACTGTTAGTAGGCTATGTATTCACATCTTCACTGACTAGTGGATACGTACATGACAGCTGTCATGGCGTCAGAAGTGCTAGAGGGACAAGTTAGACTCATTTTAGTTGGCCCAAGGCCAAGTTAAATTTGGCAAAGCACCATTTAGGTAACAGCACACGTGCTACCATCCTATGTACTGTGTCTCTCTGTTCACTTCATCACATAAGCTTCTGCATGTAGCCATGTTGATCCAAGCTCGTAATGAACGTGCATTAATAAGAAAGAACTCTGTGATCGGCCTCATCCTTGAATTCTCCACATCACCACAGAAACACCTACTGTCAAAGACTGTTTGAAAATACACAGCTGCACGACAGTTACACCTCCACAACACTAGTTGGCGGCAGGATTTCTGTAAAGTGCTGTGAAGTTTGGTTGATTCAAAACACACACTAAGCACACACTTTATCTGGACACATTTTCCCCACAAATACAACATGCTAACATTATTAGCACAAGCCTATGGCATTTTACATTGTATAAATTAGCTTGGCGGTTAGCAATCTTTTCCTCTTCTCATATGAAGCCAGGGACAACAGCAACATGTTACAAAGGTAACATTACATAATTCAGCTCCATTACAGCTCACAAGGTTCACTGACAAAACAACTGTCTTATACTAAACACGTTTTCCAAACAAATACAACATGCTAACGTTATTAGCACAAGCCTATGGCATTTACATTGTAAAAATGAGCCTAGCAGCTAGCAGAGATTTCCTCTGCTCATATTTCAGCCAGGATAAATCACACAGTGTGTGGAGGCTTTATTTCTGGGGAGGTGCACGTCAGGCTGCGGCTCTAAAAAGTGTTGATGGAGAACTTGTGAGTGAGTGGGCGGAGCTGTGCGGAGAGATGGATGCTGGTATGCGTCATGTAACACAAGTTGACCCTATATTGATATAAACAGTTTCTAAGTTTATATCTTGCTTGAAAATATATCGATATATCGTCGTCACATCGCCCGGCCCTATTTTATATTCAAATCTTTGTTTATTGTAGTTTGAACCAGCAGCTTGTGTGTCTGCATTCAGTTTCTCAGTTTGAAAGATCCAATAAGATGAGTCACTGTGAAGTTTGCTAATAAAGCAACAAATGAACCCGTCACGTGTGTGAGATGATGAACTGCTGCTGCTTTGTGTCTTGTCTCTCCATCAGATGCCTGTGAGCTCACTGTGGACATGAACGCAGTACACACACACCTCAAACTGTCCGACAACAACAGGACGGTGACACTGGTGACGGAGAAGCAGCC
This sequence comes from Epinephelus awoara, assembly GCA_035609425.1. Classification (NCBI taxonomy): domain Eukaryota; kingdom Metazoa; phylum Chordata; class Actinopteri; order Perciformes; family Serranidae; genus Epinephelus; species Epinephelus awoara. The sequence continues at coordinate 47,596,280 of CM069295.1, forward strand.
TTATCCTGATCATCCAGAGAGATTCGAACACTGGGGTCAGCTGCTGTGCAGAACTGGTCTGACTGGTCGCTGTTACTGGGAGGTGGAGTGGAGAGGAGTTGCGTACGTATCAGTGAGTTACAGAGGAATCCGGAAGAAAGGGTTAAATTCAGACTGCTGGTTTGGAGGGAACGATCACTCCTGGAGTCTGAGGTGCTCTCTGTTTGGTGATTTCGCTGTCACTTACAACAGTACAAGAACAGACCTTCCTTCTCCACACCCCCCCCCCCCCCTCCCCCTGCCTCTCTGGTAGGGTAGCAGTGTATGTGGACTGTCCTGCTGGCACTCTGTCCTTCTTCAAAGTCTCTTCTGGCACATTGATCCACCTCCACACCTTCAACACCACCTTCACTGAGCCTCTGTATCCCGGCTGTGGGTTTGGAGTCAACTGGCACGATCCCTCGGTGTGTTTTTGTTCACTGTAGGAGGTGGGGAGTCTCCTCCTGTGTAACAGAGGAGGGATCCGTCTTCTGGGACAGAGACAGGAAATAATCATGCGCACAGAATACATACTTATACATATATGTTTGTTTGTTTGTTTTTTTAATGCTTCTGTTGTATAGCAAAAATAGAGCTGTTCATGTTTGCATACAGCCATGAGGACACTATATTTTTATGCCTCTGTGCCAGCGACAGCTAAGGCTGTAGGCATTATGTTTTCAGGTGTTTGTCTCGTCCTTGGGAAGGCAGTATCACAAGGACACCTCTCCCCAAATTTGGCACAAGCGTCCACTTGGACTAAAGCATGAACTGATGAAAAATTAGTGGTCAAAGGCCAAGGTCATTGTGACCTTGCGTTTGTCTCATTCTTGTGATCGCAGAATCTCAAGAAGGCCTTGAGGGAATTTCCTCAAATTTGGCACAAATGTCCACTCGTGGTCAAACATCAAAGGTCACTCACAGAACATTTTTGGCCACAACTCAAGAATTCATGTGACAAAATTTCACACTAATATCTAAAAGCAACATTTTATATCCAAAAGGTCAAAGGTCAACTTCACCGTGACATCATCATGTTTTCTGTCCATCATGAATTACTATAACTCCGGACCAGACGGTGATGTAGGTGCATTTTATTAACATTTAAAGATCTAGTCATCACTGAAGTGTATGTTGTGCTCAGAGTTGTCACAGTGAAATTTAAGGTGTGCTGATGGATTCACGTCATCAACTCATGCATTGAGTAACATTACAAGTTAACGTTCCACCTTAAAAGTTGCCGGCAGTCGGCCCAGTGAATGAAGTTATTTTTTCTCTTTCATTTTATAGCTGTAGTTTACTGATGTATGAACAGGTGATATAATTTAAAAAAAAACTCTGCGCACAGTGGCTTCAGTTTTATTTTAAACCTGGCTGTGTTTGAATCAGAGTCTGAATGAGACAAGTTCAAAAAGTAAAAGGCAAAAACACAGAGGACAAACTGAGACGCCTCCAGCTGCTCAACACCAGTAACAAATCAGAGTGAGCGGGTTTTTTTCAACAAGGTATTTTTATTGATAATTCAATAACGATGCACAGAGCATCAACAAACAAACAGAACCAGCAAGAACAAACAGAGAAAGACAGACCAGCCAAAGGAAGTCCAGCAGACAAGAACCAAAAATATACGACAAACATTACAAATTTTCAGCCTCCATATTTGCCACAAAAGTTAAAAATGGTAGTTTTGGACACGACCAGATCATGTGACATGACGTGGCTAAAGACTGTTTACACCTGCCACACGTAGGATCAGTATCACTGCTAATCTTAGCCAACCGAGCTCTGGACCAGTGGAGTCAGTGTCCAGTCTTAAACTGAACAACAACGTGTCTCAGACAAATACAAGATGAATTTGTTTTTTGAATAACTTTATGCCACACCTCGTCCAATTTCCTCGTCCAGCTCCTCCTGGAGGACCCCGAGGTGTTCCCAGACCAGATGGGATCTATAATCCCTCCAGTGTGGGTCTGCCCCGGGGCCTCCTACCAGCTGGACCAGGAGGATCCTGATCAGATGTTGAACCACCTCAACATGAAGGAGCAGCGGCTCTACTCCGAGCTCCCTCCAGATGTCTGACTCCTCCCCCTATCTCTAAGGCTGAGCCCAGACACCCTACAGAGGAAACATTTCGGTCACTACCCTGAGCTCATGACCATAGATGAGGGTTGGGACGTAGATGGAGCAGGAAGTCGAAAGTCTCACCTTCCAGATCAGCTCCCTCTTCACCACAACGGACCTCCTACAAGAATCGCCACCTTAACGTGGTGGAGGGGTTTGGGTATCCCTGGAACCTGGAAGCTGTGTTGTCCATGGCTAATAGCCCTTGGTGGGGTCTCCCAAGGCAAAGTAGACTAAGAGCGATTCAGAGACCTTGATGACTCAGACTTTTCGGGATGTCAGCACCTCACCCAGTATGGGGACACCGGGGCCCCCTCCTGTGGGCCCACCACCCGCAGGGACAGAAATCAGGGTCAGGCTTTTGTGTGCCGGGCGGCAGACAGGGGCGGGGCTCCTGGCGTGCTGATCCCTGCTCAACATAGTGTTGCAGAAAAACTCCACATTTAATTACCCGCAGAAGTGAAAATAGTTTAAAAAAAAAAAAAGAAAGCGTCAATTAAAGCCAAGAGATTTCTATCTGGAGAACATTTTCAAATATCACACAAAAAGTCAGGAACAGACGGCGCCACCTACCATACAGGAGTGGAACGACTACCAGCACTTTTTTTTCCGAGTGAGAAATTGGAGATGTGGCGTGAGACGATGTGAAATCAACCAATTGTGTGACTCTCACGGCGAATGCATGAAGGTTGGCAGCTATGTTTCTCCTCAGGTGCCACTGATAGCGGCCAATGAGCCAATAAGTGTGACGTCAGTGCTGACTCTGCCAAAACCACACCCACATCTACAAGACATCATTAAACTACCAATAAAGCGATCAGAACAAATGCTCTGTACAACACTGTGAATTACCCTGATGTATCCAGTGAGCCATAGAAATACAGCTGCCTCGCCAAACTGACTCAGTCACTGCCGCTCACTCGCATCGCGTCCAGTTAGGACACGGTGATAAAGACTTAAACTGTGAATAACCACGTGATGATATCCGTTCAATAACATGGAAGTAGAATATCCTGAGTGTGTGCAATAACTGATCGTACTTATTTCATACTTATAGTTTTTATACTTCAGTTTGAACCACTGGAGACACTGAGTTCAGTTGTGCAGCAGTGTGATGACAATAGAACAACCTACAAACACTGTGTTAGTTTACAGGAACATATCTCAGCTTTAACCTCCTCACTGAGTCACCTGCAGACGTCTGTAGTAAACTGTGTGCACGCCGCTCTGTGGTCATGAGGTGTGAGAGCTGTGTGCAGGTGTTTGTACATCTGAACGCTGATGGCCAGCTGGTAGGAGTTGATATTTCAGTGTGTTACAGACTTCCTGTTGTTCGTCCTCAGGACCCTGTGATGTCTGCAGCTCTCTGAACGTGTCACCTTCTCTGGGTGGAAAATCACTGCTGTGAAGGTTGTCATGTGGGAGGAGGAGGAGGGGGAGGAGGGGGGCACTTATCCCAACATTCCTGCCTGTTGTGGCCCATCGGTGTCACCAGGCTGCCGTTAGCTGTTAGCCGTTATCTCCCCCACGTGTCGGCGGGGACGAGGAGCTGCTGGATGGCCCCGGGCCCCGCAGAGCCTTGTATGGCCATGGCCCGCTGGGAGAGGGACGATAAGCAGCTCACAGGCAGCTATGCAGCCATGTTTAGAACAATGTCTGTTTCTGTTAAATTTAGAGCAGTTATCAGACGCAGCTCTCCCTCCTGAACGCACTCTCTTCTCCTGCTGCTGCTGCTGCGTCAGGACCAGAGGTGAGTACCGGCTCACAGGAGGGACAAAAAGGAGCAAAATCTGCTGAGTTTGTTCATCAGAAGCAGATTTCCATCCAGCTGTGGAGGAGAGGATGATGCTGTGCTTCTGTGGGGATGCTCTGATGTGGTGGGGATGTAATAACACTGTAGTGATGTAGTCACATTGTACTGATGTAATAACACTGTAGTGATGTAGTCACACTGTAGTGATGTAGTCACACTGTAGTGATGTAATAACACTGTAGTGATGTAGTCACACTGTAGTGATGTAATAACACTGTAGTGATGTAGTCACACTGTAGTGATGTAATAACACTGTAGTGATGTAGTCAAACTGTAGTGATGTAATAACACTAGTGATGTAATAACACTGTAGTGATGTAGTCACACTGTAGTGATGTAGTCACACTGTAGTGATGTAGTCACACTGTAGTGATGTAATAACACTAGTGATGTAATAACACTGTAGTGATGTAGTCACACTGTAGTGATGTAGTCACACTGTAGTGATGTAATAACACTGTAGTGATGTAATAACACTGTAGTGATGTAGTCACACTAGTGATGTAATAACACTGTATTGATGTAGTCACACTATAGTGATGTAATAACACTGTAGTGATGTAGTCACACTATAGCAATGTAATAACACTGTAGTAATGTAGTCACACTGTAGTGATGTAGTCACACTGTAGTGATGTAATAACACTGTGGTAATGTAGTCACAATACAGTGATGTAGTCACACTGTAGTGATGTAGTCACACTGTAGTGATGTAATAACACTGTAGTAATGTAGTCACACTGTAGTGATGTAGTCACACTTTAGTGATGTAATAACACTGTAGTGATGTAGTCACACTGTAGTGATGTAATAACACTGTGGTAATGTAGTCACACTGTAGTGATGTAGTCACACTGTAGTGATGTAGTCACACTGTAGTAATGTAGTCACAATACAGTGATGTAGTCACAATACAGTGATGTCGTCACACTGTAGTGATGTAATAACACTGTAGTGATGTAGTCACACTGTAGTGATGTAGTCATACTGTAGTGATGTAATAAAACTGTAGTGATGTAGTCACACTGTAGTGATGTAGTCACACTTTGGTGATGTAATAACACTGTAGTGATGTAGTCACACTATAGCAATGTAATAACACTGTAGTAATGTAGTCACACTGTAGTGATGTAGTCACACTGTAGTGATGTAGTCACACTGTAGTGATGTAATAACACTGTGGTAATGTAGTCACACTGTAGTGATGTAGTCACACTGTAGTGATGTAATAACACTGTAGTAATGTAGTCACAATACAGTGATGTAGTCACAATACAGTGATGTAGTCACACTGTAGTGATGTAATAACACTGTAGTGATGTAGTCACACTATAGCAATGTAATAATACTGTAGTAATGTAGTCACACTGTAGTGATGTAGTCACACTGTAGTGATGTAGTCACACTGTAGTGATGTAATAACACTGTGGTAATGTAGTCACACTGTAGTGATGTAGTCACACTGTAGTGATGTAATAACACTGTAGTAATGTAGTCACAATACAGTGATGTAATCACAATACAGTGATGTAGTCACAATACAGTGATGTAGTCACACTGTAGTGATGTAATAACACTGTAGTGATGTAGTCACACTGTAGTGATGTAGTCACACTGTAGTGATGTAGTCACACTGTAGTGATGTAATAAAACTGTAGTGATGTAGTCACACTGTAGTGATGTAGTCACACTTTAGTGATGTAATAACACTGTAGTGATGTAGTCACACTAGTGATGTAATAACACTGTAGTGATGTAATAACACTGTATTGATGTAGTCACACTATAGTGATGTAATAACACTGCAGTGATGTAATAACACTGTAGTGATGTAGTCACACTGTAGTGATGTAATAACACTGTAGTAATGTAGTCACATACAGTGATGTAGTCACACTGTAGTGATGTAGTCACACTGTAGTGATGTAATAACACTGTGGTAATGTAGTCACACTGTAGTGATGTAATAACACTGTGGTAATGTAGTCACAATACAGTGATGTAGTCACACTGTAGTGATGTAGTCACACTGTAGTGATGTAATAACACTGTGGTAATGTAGTCACACTGTAGTGATGTAATAACACTGTAGTAATGTAGTCACAATACAGTGATGTAGTCACAATACAGTGATGTAGTCACACTGTAGTGATGTAATAACACTGTAGTGATGTAGTCACACTGTAGTGATGTAATAACACTGCAGTGATGTAGTCACACTGTAGTGATGTAATAACACTGTAGTGATGTAGTCACACTGTAGTGATGTAATAACACTGTAGTAATGTAGTCACAATACAGTGATGTAGTCACACTGTAGTGATGTAGTCACGCTGTAGTGATGTAATAACACTGTGGTAATGTAGTCACAATACAGTGATGTAGTCACACTGTAGTGATGTAGTCACACTGTAGTGATGTAATAACACTGTGGTAATGTAGTCACACTGTAGTGATGTAATAACACTGTAGTAATGTAGTCACAATACAGTGATGTAGTCACACTGTAGTGATGTAATAACACTGTAGTAATGTAGTCACAATACAGTGATGTAGTCACAATACAGTGATGTAGTCACACTGTAGTGATGTAATAACACTGTATTGATGTAGTCACACTATAGTGATGTAATAACACTGCAGTGATGTAGTCACACTGTAGTGATGTAATAACACTGTAGTGATGTAGTCACACTGTAGTGATGTAATAACACTGTAGTAATGTAGTCACAATACAGTGATGTAGTCACACTGTAGTGATGTAGTCACGCTGTAGTGATGTAATAACACTGTGGTAATGTAGTCACACTGTAGTGATGTAATAACACTGTGGTAATGTAGTCACAATACAGTGATGTAGTCACACTGTAGTGATGTAGTCACACTGTAGTGATGTAATAACACTGTGGTAATGTAGTCACACTGTAGTGATGTAATAACACTGTGGTAATGTAGTCACAATACAGTGATGTAGTCACACTGTAGTGATGTAGTCACGCTGTAGTGATGTAATAACACTGTGGTAATGTAGTCACAATACAGTGATGTAGTCACACTGTAGTGATGTAGTCACACTGTAGTGATGTAATAACACTGTGGTAATGTAGTCACACTGTAGTGATGTAATAACACTGTGGTAATGTAGTCACAATACAGTGATGTAGTCACACTGTAGTGATGTAGTCACACTGTAGTGATGTAATAACACTGTGGTAATGTAGTCACACTGTAGTGATGTAATAACACTGTAGTAATGTAGTCACAATACAGTGATGTAGTCACACTGTAGTGATGTAATAACACTGTAGTAATGTAGTCACAATACAGTGATGTAGTCACAATACAGTGATGTAGTCACACTGTAGTGATGTAATTACACTGTAGTGATGTAGTCACACTGTAGTGATGTAGTCACACTTTAGTGATGTAATAACACTGTAGTGATGTAGTCACACTGTAGTGATGTAATTAGACTGCAGTGATGTAATAACACTGTAGTAATGTAGTCACAATACAGTGATGTAGTCACAATACAGTGATGTAGTCACACTGTAGTGATGTAGTCACACTGTAGTGATGTAGTCACACTGTAGTGATGTAGTCACACTTTAGTGATGTAATAACACTGTAGTGATGTAGTCACACTTTAGTGATGTAATAACACTGTAGTGATGTAGTCACACTTTAGTGATGTAATAACACTGTAGTGATGTAGTCACACTGTAGTGATGTAATAACACTGTGGTGATGTTGTCACACTTTAGTGATGTAATAACACTGTAGTGATGTAGTCACACTGTAGTGATGTAATAACACTGTAGTGATGTAGTCACACTTTAGTGATGTAGTCACACTGTAGTAATTCATAACTGTATGTATGGGCGTGGTTGAATATTGCAATAATAATGTGTGGTTATCACACACACAGCACACGGCTGGAGAAGCACTGTAGCTGTTGAACCTCAGCTCAACACTTTATATTTCTATAGTTCAATGACATTTAAAGAAACTGTTGTCTTGTTGTTTCTATGTTCATATGACACAGAATGAAACACTCCAACAACAAAACAGTTCACCTGACACAGAGTTCCTGTCAGACATGTGACACTTTTATTTAACTTTTCTCTCACTGTGTTGGACTAAACTAAGTGTTTTGGGCTTGACATTAATGACCTGCTCGTCTGCAGCATCCTTTTAAAGGAGATATTTAATTTCAGTGTGTTGAAACGTTTAAAGTCAGTGACAGAAGCGCTCTCAGTGATTCTCCCACATTTCCTCCCACATGAGACCATGCATGTACATGTGCTAAAAATGGAACAAGTTTACTGTGGCTATGCCTTGGATTGGCACTTTAGGCTATCAGTTAAAGGCTGTCTCTCCGTGTCTGAGACAATCTCTCCTTTACAGTATCGGCTCCGATTGTCTTTACTCAGAGAGTTGAACTGTGAGGCCGAAGAGCTGAGCTCCACATGTAGAGTTACTACGTAGCTTAGAGTGAAAGATAAAATTAACTCCAAAGAGGATTCAGATGGTGGTTTGAAAGTGTTGACAGAGAGAGAGATACAGAGAGGAGGAGGAGGAGGAGGTGGAGGAGGAGGAGGAGGAGGAGGAGGAGGAGGAGGAGGAGGAGGAGGAGGATCATGGCAGGCAGCAGTGTGGTGGTTTCATGGTGACAGTGTTATGATCCGACTGTGTTCCTGCTTCTCGTCTCCACATCATCTGACAGGCTTTTATTGTTTCACAGCAGGAAGACGCAGTGGACGCTTTATTCACACTGTCTCTGTCTCCACCATGAAAACGGTCCTCAGGGTTTTGTGGACATTTTGAGACAAACGTCCTGCTTTTCTTTTTTCTTCTGTCAGATACTGAAAGTGTTGGAGCGACGGTAGGTTTGTGATTCTCTGCACAGAACAGTGTGTGGTGATGTGCTGCAGGATAATCTCTTTAGATCCAGTCTGTGTTACTGTGAGCAGGTCGGACACGCTGTGCAGTGATACAGCAGCCCGTGTATTTAATGTGTCTTTAATGTCTCCTTAAAACTGTATGAGTTTAAGTTATTTAAAACTGTTACTTAAATGAAGAATATCATGTCATGATCATATATTTTAACAGTTTAAAGTAAATTCAGGTTAATGATCGTCGTTTATAAAAAGGACAACTCAAACTATGAAGGTTTAAATATTCTTTATAGCAGTCAAATCTTTTCTGCTTTCTACAAATAAGACATTAAAACCAAAACGCTCCAATTGTATCTTCCTCGTACGATCTTATGTGACACATCCAACAAGATTTAGCTCCTCTGTTTACGAAAGCCTTAAATCTGAATGACTCTACGGATCTCACTGGAGAGCAGCAGCAGATACAGGATGTTGAATAGAGGAAAATATTTGGGCATTAGTTATAGAAAATACACACACATGTGTGAGCTGTAATACCGTCTTTAAAATGTTACACATGCTTCATGTTCACCATCACTGAGGGGCAGCCCCGTCTCCTGAATGTGTTACAGTTCACACATTTTGTTTGTTTTTTAATGTGCAGACATGCAGAAACTTTGACAGCTGGTTCTCAAGTCGTCACATCGCGTCACTCCATCAGTGATCAGGAGGGCGCCTGTATGTGTCCATCAGGAAACATAACCAAAGCTTAAAGACAGTGACATTTCATCAGAGTCATTTTGTTTGAGCTCATTTTAAAGCTTCAACAAAAATAAAACACATGCTGTAAAAAATTTTTTTTAAAAATAGCTGCGGGTATGAAAAAAAAAATCAGCTCCAGGGTTTCAACTTTGAACCTGAAACTCTCAAACACCAAAAGATAAGTTTTTTAATATCTAATAACGTCGGCTGTGCGTGGTTACTGATGTCATTCTGTCCATTGATTAGGCCGATATGACACTTTGTTGGTTTGGTGTTGTCACAGGCGGCCAGGGGCGTAAATATAGACGGGGCAGGCGGTGTGGTTGCACTGGGGCCTGTGAGGTGGGGGGGCCCACAGTGTGTTGGGGGAGAATGGGCCCCTACGAGCGACTGCTGCCTTAGAAATGTTTCTGTGTTCAAAGAAGAACTCTCGTTAAATTCAAAAAGGTGCCATTTGCCGTATCTGCCCTTGAAAACAGGAAACCTTCTGTATCGTGTGTTTTTTTAATGGTCAGAAGCGTCTGGAAGAAAATTAAAAGCTTATTCTACACAAACTATAAAAGGATTAAATTAACTGAATGACTTCTTGTTTCCTTTGGGGTTGTTTGTCACACACAGATGCAGCGATGATGTTGATGTTGAGTCTCTGTGATGAGACGATATGTGCACATTGAGACTAACTGACGTCTTTTTACATGTGTGTCGTGTTAAGTCGTGTCCACGTGAATTACACATGCGTCAAACTTCCTCTGTAAACACAAACTTTACATTTATCGTTTGGATCTTTTTCTGTCTTTACCCACAGAACTCAAACTGGATCCTGACTTCATCACTTTAAACTCAAATTATGTTTTGCAGTTTATGTCTTATATTTTTACTGTTGTTTGTTCTTCGCACTGTCACGTGTGTTCTTGTTGCTGAGTCTTTTGGATCTTAAGGCCCAGCGAGGCGCGGGCACTGCAAATTAGCTCAGGCTATAAATGCTGTGGTGTGTGCATTTATATGCGCTACATACTGGTCCCTATACAAATAAACATTAAACAATTAAATGAATAATAAATAAATTTCACATAACAGTGTTACAGGTTTTACAAATGGAAACCGTTTGACCACAGCAGATACACATGACATCATGTTTATACACCTGTCGATCCATTTTTACACGTGAAGCTGGTTTTGCACATTTGTGACATTTGTCACGTGACCCACTTACAATTTTTTTTGGCTGCCTGCAAAAAAAGCCCCACATTTATCAGCCTCAGCGTTAAAGTGATGAACACATGAATGCATCAGCAGTTTGATTTGATGTGAAGTGGACTGTTCTGCTTTTACTTTTTGTTTCTGTTGTACTTTCACCTGAGTAAAAGGTCTGAGTTCTTCCTCCACCACTGCAACCCCGTGTCACATTAGTCCATTAGCTCGATGCTAACACATAATGGGAATTTCCATTAAAGCGGTACTGTAAGTTAGCATTACAATCTTGATAATATTATCCTTACAAATGATCCATTTTTATTTCACATCCTTGACAAAAAAATAAATAAGTGCTCATACTCCGACATCTGTCCTCACGTCTGTCCTCACATCTGTCCTCACGTCTGTCCTCACGTCTGTCCTCACATCTGTCCTCACATCTGTCTTCACGTCTGTCCTCACATCTGTCCTCACGTCTGTCCTCATGTCTGTCCTCACGTCTGTCCTCACATCTGTCCTCATGTCTGTCCTCACTTCTGTCCTCACGTCTGTCCTCATCACATCTGTCCTCACATCCGTCCTCACGTCTGTCCTCATCACATCCGTCCTCACGTCTGTCCTCACGTCTGTCCTCACATCCGTCCTCACGTCTGTCCTCACGTCTGTCCTCACGTCTGTCCTCATCACATCCGTCCTCACATCCGTCCTCACGTCTGTCCTCATCACATCCGTCCTCACGTCTGTCCTCACATCTGTCCTCACGTCTGTCCTCACGTCTGTCCTCACGTCCAGGTGTTGTTCAGGATGTGATGCGCGACAGGCTCTTTGTTTTATCCTACTTGGTCCAGTTATCTTGTGTGAGAGAATGTCGCCACCTGCTGATGTGGCGAGTAACTTCAGCTCACACTGATTTTTTTTTTGTCACAAATCTGCTGCAGACTAAATTATGCAAATACACAGGAGGGACGTCACAAATGTCACATGACCCGTGAACTCACAGGAAGCAGTCCACAAATGCACAACACTAGTTTCTTGTGTAAGAATGGATCCACAAATACGTAAACATACTTCATGTGTGTCTGCTGTCGTGAAAGTGTTTACATTTGTAAAACCTCAAACAATTTTATGTGAAATTAAAGTTTGTGTTTACAGAGGAAGTTATGTGGATATGACTTTACACAACACACGTGTAAAAAGACGTGTTTGTGGATCACGGTACACATCTGTAGATCCTCTTCTGTGGGTTCAATCAATCAATCAAAATTTATTTCTAAAGCACATTTAAAAACAACCACAGTTGACCAAAGTGCTGTACATGATAAAAGGGCATGACATAAGACAAATAAAACACATAAAACACATAAGACAATAAGAATTTGTATGTACAATCTCAAGCTCTGTTACACATAATTAAGTTAAAAAAAAAAAAAACTTCCATGGAACATTAAAAGAATGTTATTTAAGTGGCTCATACATTTCCATGTGTGTATGGAGTCAAATGTATAAATATAAATGGTCCTGCGGCACCGTCAGCACCCACCTTATTTCCTCCATTTGAGCCGAGCTACAAACGCGATCAGACAGAAATTCAAAGTCTCCTTCTGTGTCTTTCAGGTTTACGGGAGCTCGAGCGTCACTATGAGCCGAGCCGGGACCTCGTCGCTGCTCTCCACCTATCAGCTGCTTTTCTTGTCGACCATCATCTCAATTGAAGTCCCGTACTGTGCTGCAGGAAGCTCGACCCTCACGTCCAACAACACTCTCAGCAACCACACAAAATGTGGAGGAGGTACCAACTGCATCGAAGGTGTCATCCTGCCGATATGGAAGCCAGAAAACCCGGCCTTCACCGACCGCCTCGCCAGAGCCACTATTTACTTTGTGGGGTTGGCGTACATGTTCTTGGGCGTGTCAATCATCGCTGACCGCTTCATGGCGTCCATCGAGGTCATCACCTCCCAGGAGAGACAGATCACCATCAAGAAACCGAACGGTGAGAAGATCACCACGACAGTGCGCATCTGGAACGAGACGGTGTCCAACCTGACCCTGATGGCGCTGGGTTCCTCCGCCCCAGAAATCCTCCTGTCGGTCGTGGAGGTTTGCGGTCACAACTTTGACGCCGGCGAGCTGGGTCCCAACACCATTGTAGGAAGCGCTGCCTTCAACATGTTTGTCATCATTGGCCTGTGTGTGTCTGTCATTCCTGACGGAGAGACCAGGAAGGTGAAGCACCTCAGAGTGTTCTTCGTCACCGCCACCTGGAGCGTCTTTGCGTACACCTGGCTCTACCTGATCCTGGCCGTCATTTCTCCAGGTGTAGTTCAGATATGGGAGGGGCTGCTCACGCTCTTCTTCTTCCCCCTTTGTGTTGGACTCGCTTACGTGGCCGACCGCAGACTTCTTTTCTACAAGTACATGTACAAGCGCTACAGAGCGGGGAAGCAGAAAGGAATGATCATTGAAACGGAGGGCGAACCGGAGCTCCCCTCGAAGGTCGATATCGAAATGGACGGGAAAATGCTCAACTCCCACGGAGAGGAGTTTGATTTGAATGAGCTGGACGAGGAGGAGGCCCGCAGGGAGGTGGCCAGGATCCTGAAGGAGCTGAAACAGAAACATCCTGAGAAGGAGATGGAGCAGTTGATGGAGCTCGCCAATTATCAAGTTTTAACCCAGCAGCAGAAGAGCCGGGCTTTCTACCGCTGTCAGGCGACCAGGATCATGACAGGAGCGGGCAACATCCTGAAGAAGCACGCCGCTGACCAAGCCAAGAGAGCCAACCAGCACGATATCTGCTCCGAGGTTTCGCTCAACGACTTCTCCTCCAAGCTGTTCTTCGACCCCGGTACCTACCAGTGTCTGGAGAACTGCGGCAGCGTAGCACTCAACGTGGTGCGGCGTGGTGGAGACCTGACGAGCACAGTCTCAGTGGATTACCGGACTGAAGACGGGACCGCAAACGCCGGCTCTGATTACCAATTCACCCAAGGAACTATTGTTTTCAAACCAGGCGAGACTGAAAAGGAAATCCGCATTGACATAATTGATGATGACATCTTTGAGGAAGACGAGCATTTCCTGGTTCACCTCAGCAATGTGAGGGTCACATCTGAGGGCGCCGGCTTAGACGAGCGTGAGGCAAACCACGTAGACTCCCTCGCAAGTTTGGGTCTGCCGTGCACGGCTACCGTCACAATCTTTGATGACGACCACGCCGGGATCTTTACGTTCGAGGAGCCGGTGGTGACGGTGAGCGAGAGTGTCGGGGTGATGGAGGTGAAGGTGATCCGGACCTCGGGGGCTCGCGGTGTCGTGGTGGTGCCGTACAAAACCATGGAGGGGACGGCTAAAGGAGGCGGCGAGGACTTTGAGGACACACACGGAGTCCTGGAGTTTGAGAACGATGAGATCTTGTAAGTATAAACCTTCAGTGCTGAGTGATGATGAAGAGTCGTGGGAGCAGTGCACAGTTGACTGGTTTCTCTGCAAGGCATTCTGGGTATTAGAGTGAGGTCAAAACCCAGCCCAGTCACCAAAGGAAAACATTAGCATTGTACATTTGCTGAGATGCAGACCGCTGTTCAATACCATCAAACTACACAGACAGTTTTTCTTTCATGAGTTTTTAGCTACCTGTTGCTAATCTTCCAGGCGAGACAGTGCTTCAAAAAGTGATTTTTACCAAGACATTGATGAATGTCTTCTCTGAATTATGGCCCCCTAAACCGTGTTTTTTTGGGCCAAACATCTTTTTTTGCACCTAAACGTAACCACAAGGTTGTTGAAACGTAAAGTTTCAATGTATCAGCTACAAAATAACGTACAAATGTAACACACCCACAGTTTGCAGGAACTAATGCTGCGTTCCGGGCAACCTGTAACTCGTGTTTTTACAACCTTCTACCTGTGAAAGTGCACTGGAGCGGCAGTCAAACCCGTAACTTACATTATTGGCAGCCGCTCTAACAGCTGGTTTCCAGTGCAAGAATAAATCAATACAAAATACGTTTCCAAACACACAGATAATGTAAAATAAAAAGTAATATAGCATCTGTGACCTTATGCGCTGTGTCTCCTCCTCCGTTTCACTCAAATGAGCAAGGAACCGGCACCTTTGGTGACAGAAGTGATTATAAACAAACATAAAACCCGCACGGTCCGCCATGTTGCTTTGAGAGTTTGGCGTGACTTGCCTGGAACGAACGAAGTCGTGAGTCGTGACTTGAAGTGGTGACTTACGGGCTCAGAAACTTGCCTGGAACGCAGCAATACAATGCCAACATTTTCTCTGGAAGCTGGGCTGCAAAACCTGGAAGTCAAAATGTCAGTTATTTTGCCAGAGTCTACCAAACACTGAGCGTCCTGCGATATATGAACAAATTTTCTCTTATTGTTGTTCTAATCAATGATTATTGATACTTATTTTGTTGGTGCACGTTGAGTATTGGGTTTCACTAATGTTTTCTGAAGGTAACATTTTAGGAGTTGTCGACAGCACCCGACCAAGAGAAAACATCTTTGTTTCATGGTCCACACACTGTTTGTCCAACATGAGGAGATGTAAGTTTTAAATTTGAGAAACAAAAAAATTGCATGAACATCATACAATCATATTTAGATGAGGTTGTTTTCAGGTAATGACTGGATTATTAAATTCTTGGGCCAGATGTCTGATATAAGCTGCAGGTGGATGTGGATTAAAAGGTTTTTAGCTGCTGCAGCGGCATCTAAACTGAAATATCTCAGCTGCTGAACAGAGAGAATGAATCCAACCAACTGAAATGATTCTTCATGCAGCGCCATCATCAGCACAAATATCTGTGACTGTTTAGTGTCAGTGGACTCACGTTAAACATTAAACATCCTGCTACATATCAACATGTTAGCACTGAAAATAGTCTTTATGACATGCAATTTTGTTTTTTCAATATACAAATCCATGAACTACGATCTGATGTACTAATGCATCACCTGCAGTGGTTCCTCACCATCGCATACACTGACATATTCTATAGATATTAAGTATCATATTCAGCATAACAACAGTACAGAGCAACTGATAAAGTGACCCATCACACCAAATAAAGAAGAACGCAATAACTGCAGGACGTTTGTGTGAAATGAGCAATTTGAATGAGTTTTGAGTCGATTATGTCCTGTGAGTATCAGAGACAGGTTTTCATAATAGTTCGAAAGAACTCTTTATTATGTATTTGATTAAAAACATCATACAAACTAATTATTCTTCTTTATTGAAAGATTCAGTGTTTTCTGTTACGCAGGGTTCAGACTACACGATATCAGCCTGGTTACAGCCCGACGCAGCGACATATGGTGTCGGCTCAGATTTAAAATTCAGATGAAAGATTAGATTAAAATTCTGTCAGACAGATCTTTGGGAAAACACTGCTCACAGGTAACTGACGACCTCCAGGTAAACAGAAGCTACTTACTTCCCTCCTGCGTCAGCTTTGGACGTTCAGGGACGGCGTGTCAGTTTACACCTGTGACATAACTTATGGATTTTTAAAAACACATTTTCACAGGAAATGTTGAGTTTCTGCTCGTCACATGCTCAGACTGTTTCAAATTAAACTCATGATGTGAGTGAACACTTTGTTTTGAGGTTTGTTTCCTTCAGTTTAGGCTGTTTGTTTCCTTTATGCCAAACCATGATGTTTTTTTCTAAACCTGACATCAGAGTCGTGTTGCCTGACCCCAAAGAAGTCCACCTGAAATCAAAGTGTTTTACCAACAGGATGAGAACATGGTGCAAATTTATAGTGTCAGTCAATGTTTTTATATCACCACCAATATGGCGCCTTTTTTGGAGCTAATACCACCCTCATCATCATCCTCACTGTGACCTTGTCACATGTCCACGTTTGGTCATGGACTTTCCACGTCCACATGTGGCGTCCAAGGTACCCTGGGTGTGTTGGTTGTTGACGTTCTGGGACGCCGTGTCAACTTCAGCCTGTTACATGCATTGTCTGTTTTCAAAATACACTTCTGTTTTCACAGGAAATGTACAGTTTGCGGTCGGATGACTGGAATACAACTGCAGGTCCATAAACCATTTACCATGACGCACTAGGTATCCGCCAGCGTTTGTTGTTGATGTTCCAGGACGGTGTGTCAGCCGGGCGGCAGATATCACTGACAAAGTGGCAGGATTTGACAATTTTGGATAAAAACAGACAAACAAAATTCTTTATTCTTGAACAAACTCCGTCATCACTCACTCATGTTGTCTGAACACAAGCTGCCAAACAACAACTGTGCTTGAATTAAACACAGTCTGACACCAGCACGGTAGACGTACGGAGGATCAGCACCCAGTAGTCGTGTTTGGAGTCATTCTGGAGTAAATCAGCAGCAGGTTGGATGATAGTACTGAACACACATTCATTAATTACTAGTCCTGCCGTAGCTCCGCCTCCACACGGTCATGTGACTGTGACTTCAGGTTCACATGCCTCACATAGCGGCTGCAGGCAGACTCTTTCCATGTCTGCGGGAATGTAATGACAACACATTTATTTCCAGAGCATAAACACGGCCACTGGCTGCGAAGGAAGCGGACGGCGTGTTGAAATGGAAAAGGTGGCACGCTCATTCTTTGTTTCAGTTTATTAATGAGGACGCTGCCCTACATTTACTCTGCTGGGAGAGCCTTATATAGAGCGGTCAAGTTATCAGCCGGATACGACAGATAGTCCAGTCTGATGATCCAGTCTTATTGATATCGATATTAGTGTCTCCATGTCCCATCAGTCCTGTGGTGAGAGCAGCCTGTGTGACATGGAAACTTTCTCCTTTTTTTATTTTACTGTGTTAAGTTTCTGAAAACAGAACAAGGTTTGGCTTTACGATCTTACAGGAGGCCGGTGTTCACTTCCTGTAAGATTGAAAAGCCAAACCTTGTTCTGTTTTCCTAAACGTAACCACGTGTGTGTTGTTGAAGGAAAAAACGTCAGATGGTGGTGTTGTACCAACATAGTGCTTTTATTTTGAAAGAGACTGTATGCAAATTGTACATTTCCTGTGAAAACAGAAGTGTATTTTGAAAACAGACAATGCATGTAACAGGCTGAAGTTGACATGGCGTCCCAGAACGTCAACAACCAACACACCCAGGGTACCTTGGACGCCATACTGTATGTGGACGTGGAAAGTCCATGACCAAACGTGGACATGTGACGAGGTCACAGTGAGGATGATGATGAACATGGCGGCCGGGTCACAAACTTTCTCATGTTACAGTTAAACAGTCACTAAGAAACAGGAAACGCAGTGACAGAAACTTGATTCATATTTGGTCAGCAGTGCCTTGTGTGACAGTTTGACCATGCTTCACGAGCAGAGAACGACATGATTGACAGCTGCGTTACAGACTCTTCGGCTCTGATTGGTTGTTTTCGCTCACTTGCCGTAAGATCATTAGAAGTGCTACATGGCGACAGAGTAGAGACAGCAACATGATTTTTGTTTTGTCTCATTTAGTTTGGTTCACTTCCTGGATTTGACTTTCCTGATCAGGTTACCACAGAGCTCTGCTGCAGGACCACAGTTTATGGAGCTTCATTATCAGTTTGGTTTTCACTGACAGCCAGAGGATTAAAAAAACAAAAACAGTTAGAAATACTTTACTTCGCGTCTCTTTGTGAATTATATTTGATGACAAAATCAAGTGCTGAAAGGAAGTAAAAGAATAAACAAGGCAGAAACAAACTATTATCTGAGGGAGTATTTTATGTCACTTTTCTGTTGCTGTCTCAAAGTCACACTTTGTCCACCTGAATCTCAAATCAGAAGGAGATTAACTGGTCAGTCCCTAAACTGCCGTCACCAGGCTGACTGACAGCAGACATTTACTAAACTACAACAGTCTTCATGTCGGCTTCATGGGACCAAACCAGCAGTGTCTTTATGTACTGATCATTGATTTTATTTCCCCTGCCAGCTGTAGAGTGACGGGGAGCTCTCCTGCATTGAGACAGGCCACTCACAGACAGACTGGGAGCTGATTCATCAATGCAAATCAATTTGTTCGAAAGACATGCAGCAGGATATATGTGTGCTTTAAACAGCCTTCTGTGCAAATTACACTTCACCTAACCTGACGAAGATAGACGATTAAAAAACCTCAGGACTTGTGGACTGACATATTTAATTGAATGGAGGTGAATCTGTTTCATGAGACGGATGAGTGACAAACGTCAGACACACTCTGTGTTGTTAACTGCACTCTTGTTAAATTCTGACCTCACATCAGTGTCGGACTATAGAGCGGAGTACGCCTTTAATTTAGTCTTACCCTCAATCTTTCATTCTTTGTCCAAGACTTCTGGTTGTTGGATGATTGATGGATGTGTGTTGCTCAGCTGCATGTGTCCTGTGTGTGTCCTCAGTGTGTCCTGTGTGTGTCCTCAGTGTGTCCTCAGTGTGTCCTGTGTGTGTCCTCAGTGTGTTCTCAGTGTGTCCTGTGTGTGTCCTCAGTGTGTCCTCAGTGTGTCCTCAGTGTGTCCTGTGTGTGTCCTCAGTGTGTCCTCAGTGTGTCCTGTGTGTGTCCTCAGTGTGTCCTCAGTGTGTCCTCTGTGTGTCCTGTGTGTGTCCTTAGTGTGTCCTCAGTGTGTCCTGTGTGTGTCCTCAGTGTGTTCTCAGTGTGTCCTGTGTGTGTCCTCAGTGTGTCCTCAGTGTGTCCTCAGTGTGTCCTCTCTGTGTGTGTCCTCTGTGTGTCCTCTGTGTGTCCTCAGTGTGTCAATCAATCAATCAATCAATCAATTTTATTTATAAAGCCCAATATCACAAATACAATTTGCCTCACAGGGCTTTACAGCATACGACATCCCTCTGTCCTTTAGACCCTCACAGCTGATCAGGAAAAACTCCCCAAAAAAAACCCTTTTTTGGGGAAAAAAATGGTAGAAACCTCAGGAAGAGCAACTGAGGAGGGATCCCTCTTCCAGGACGGACAGACGTGCAATAGATGTCGTACAGAACAGATCAGCATAACAAATTAACAGTAATCTGTATGACACAATACAGTAATCTGTATGACATCCTCGGTAATGACAGTAGCTTACAACAACATTCATGAAAGTAATAATACTGTCGTTATAGTTCTGGCTACTGTGGTACAATGTGTTGAAAGTATATATTAGTATCAGGCAGTCTACATGTATGATAATATCATATGTCTATAATAGCAGTAGAAGTATGACTAATGATTAATGATGGCAGCAGCAGCACCAGGAGGCATCTGGCAGGATGTCCTCAGTGTGTCCTCAGTGTGTCCTGTGTGTGTCCTGTGTGTGTCCTCAGTGTGTCCTCTGTGTGTCCTCTGTGTGTCCTGTGTGTGTCCTCTGTGTGTCCTCAGTGTGTCCTGTGTGTGTCCTGTGTGTGTCCTCAGTGTGTCCTGTGTGTGTCCTCAGTGTGTCCTCTGTGTGTCCTGTGTGTGTCCTGTGTGTGTCCTCAGTGTGTCCTCTGTGTGTCCTCAGTGTGTCCTCTGTGTGTCCTGTGTGTGTCCTCTGTGTGTCCTGTGTGTGTCCTCAGTGTTTCCTCAGTGTGTCCTCTGTGTGTCCTCAGTGTGTCCTGTGTGTGTCCTCAGTGTGTCCTGTGTGTGTCCTCAGTGTGTCCTGTGTGTGTCCTGTGTGTGTCCTCAGTGTGTCCTCAGTGTGTCCTGTGTGTGTCCTCAGTGTGTCCTCAGTGTGTCCTCTGTGTGTCCTCAGTGTGTCCTCAGTGTGTCCTCAGTGTGTCCTGTGTGTGTCCTGTGTGTGTCCTCAGTGTGTCCTGTGTGTGTCCTCAGTGTGTCCTCTGTGTGTCCTGTGTGTGTCCTCAGTGTGTCCTCTGTGTGTCCTCAGTGTGTCCTGTGTGTGTCCTGTGTGTGTCCTCAGTGTGTCCTGTGTGTGTCCTCAGTGTGTCCTCTGTGTGTCCTGTGTGTGTCCTGTGTGTGTCCTTAGTGTGTCCTCTGTGTGTCCTCAGTGTGTCCTCTGTGTGTCCTGTGTGTGTCCTCTGTGTGTCCTCAGTGTGTCCTCTGTGTGTCCTGTGTGTGTCCTCAGTGTTTCCTCAGTGTGTCCTCAGTGTTTCCTCAGTGTGTCCTCAGTGTGTCCTCTGTGTGTCCTCAGTGTGTCCTCTGTGTGTCCTCTGTGTGTCCTCAGTGTGTCCTCAGTGTGTCCTGTGTGTGTCCTCAGTGTGTCCTGTGTGTGTCCTCAGTGTGTCCTGTGTGTGTCCTGTGTGTGTCCTCAGTGTGTCCTGTGTGTGTCCTCAGTGTGTTCTGTGTGTGTCCTCAGTGTGTCCTCAGTGTGTCCTCAGTGTGTCCTGTGTGTGTCCTCAGTGTGTCCTCAGTGTGTCCTCTGTGTGTCCTCAGTGTGTCCTGTGTGTGTCCTCTGTGTGTCCTCAGTGTGTCCTGTGTGTGTCCTGTGTGTGTCCTCAGTGTGTCCTCTGTGTGTCCTGTGTGTGTCCTGTGTGTGTCCTCAGTGTGTCCTCTGTGTGTCCTGTGTGTGTCCTCTGTGTGTCCTCTGTGTGTCCTCAGTGTGTCCTGTGTGTGTCCTCTGTGTGTCCTCAGTGTGTCCTGTGTGTGTCCTGTGTGTGTCCTCAGTGTGTCCTCAGTGTGTCCTGTGTGTGTCCTGTGTGTGTCCTCAGTGTGTCCTCTGTGTGTCCTGTGTGTGTCCTGTGTGTGTCCTCAGTGTGTCCTCTGTGTGTCCTGTGTGTGTCCTGTGTGTGTCCTCAGTGTGTCCTCTGTGTGTCCTGTGTGTGTCCTGTGTGTGTCCTCAGTGTGTCCTCAGTGTGTCCTGTGTGTGTCCTGTGTGTGTCCTCAGTGTGTCCTCTGTGTGTCCTGTGTGTGTCCTGTGTGTGTCCTCAGTGTGTCCTCTGTGTGTCCTGTGTGTGTCCTCAGTGTGTCCTCTGTGTGTCCTCAGTGTGTCCTGTGTGTGTCCTCTGTGTGTCCTCAGTGTGTCCTGTGTGTGTCCTGTGTGTGTCCTCAGTGTGTCCTCTGTGTGTCCTGTGTGTGTCCTGTGTGTGTCCTCTGTGTGTCCTCAGTGTGTCCTGTGTGTGTCCTCAGTATGTCCTCAGTGTGTCCTGTGTGTGTCCTCAGTGTGTCCTCAGTGTGTCCTGTGTGTGTCCTCAGTGTGTCCTCAGTGTGTCCTCTGTGTGTCCTCAGTGTGTCCTGTGTGTGTCCTCTGTGTGTCCTCAGTGTGTCCTGTGTGTGTCCTGTGTGTGTCCTCAGTGTGTCCTCTGTGTGTCCTGTGTGTGTCCTGTGTGTGTCCTCTGTGTGTCCTCAGTGTGTCCTGTGTGTGTCCTCAGTATGTCCTCAGTGTGTCCTGTGTGTGTCCTCAGTGTGTCCTCAGTGTGTCCTGTGTGTGTCCTCAGTGTGTCCTCAGTGTGTCCTCTGTGTGTCCTCAGTGTGTCCTGTGTGTGTCCTGTGTGTGTCCTCTGTGTGTCCTGTGTGTGTCCTGTGTGTGTCCTCAGTGTGTCCTCAGTGTGTCCTCAGTGTGTCCTGTGTGTGTCCTGTGTGTGTCCTCAGTGTGTCCTCAGTGTGTCCTGTGTGTGTCCTGTGTGTGTCCTGTGTGTGTCCTGTGTGTGTCCTCAGTGTGTCCTCAGTGTGTCCTGTGTGTGTCCTCAGTGTGTCCTGTGTGTGTCCTGTGTGTGTCCTGTGTGTGTCCTCAGTGTGTCCTGTGTGTGTCCTGTGTGTGTCCTCAGTGTGTCCTGTGTGTGTCCTGTGTGTGTCCTCAGTGTGTCCTGTGTGTGTCCTGTGTGTGTCCTCAGTGTGTCCTGTGTGTGTCCTGTGTGTGTCCTCAGTGTGTCCTGTGTGTGTCCTGTGTGTGTCCTGTGTGTGTCCTCAGTGTGTCCTCAGTGTGTCCTCAGTGTGTCCTGTGTGTGTCCTGTGTGTGTCCTCAGTGTGTCCTGTGTGTGTCCTGTGTGTGTCCTCAGTGTGTCCTGTGTGTGTCCTCAGTGTGTCCTGTGTGTGTCCTGTGTGTGTCCTCAGTGTGTCCTGTGTGTGTCCTGTGTGTGTCCTCAGTGTGTCCTCAGTGTGTCCTGTGTGTGTCCTCAGTGTGTCCTCAGTGTGTCCTGTGTGTGTCCTCAGTGTGTCCTGTGTGTGTCCTCAGTGTGTCCTGTGTGTGTCCTCAGTGTGTCCTCAGTGTGTCCTGTGTGTGTCCTGTGTGTGTCCTCAGTGTGTCCTGTGTGTGTCCTCAGTGTGTCCTCAGTGTGTCCTGTGTGTGTCCTCAGTGTGTCCTCAGTGTGTCCTGTGTGTGTCCTCAGTGTGTCCTCAGTGTGTCCTGTGTGTATCCTCAGTGTGTCCTCAGTGTGTCCTGTGTGTGTCCTCAGTGTGTCCTGTGTGTGTCCTCAGTGTGTCCTCAGTGTGTCCTCAGTGTGTCCTCAGTGTGTCCTGTGTGTGTCCTCAGTGTGTCCTCAGTGTGTCCTCAGTGTGTCCTGTGTGTGTCCTGTGTGTGTCCTGTGTGTGTCCTCAGTGTGTCCTCAGTGTGTCCTCAGTGTGTCCTGTGTGTGTCCTCAGTGTGTCCTCAGTGTGTCCTGTGTGTGTCCTCAGTGTGTCCTCAGTGTGTCAGCCGTCTGCTGCGGTGCTGTTGGTGCAGATAAACACCACGCGGCTCTCTTCCTTATTTGGGCAGCCTGTGCTGAGCAGCAGCAGGTTCTGCTCATCGTCCGCGGCTCGGCCCATAAAGCAGACAGACGACTGCAGCCGGTTCCTCTCAGAGACGAGCGCAGGGGAGGTCGTTGCTGGCCGACGGCCACGTCTCCCATCTGAGCTGAGGTTTTACTGCAGCTTGTGTTTCCTCCACAGAACGCTGTAACCCTGCAGATACGAAGCAGACTGACTGACTGCAGTTCAGACGCTTCATACAGCTCCACTAACGTTCATCTGTCGCCGGCTCTGTGGAGACGTTCAGCCTCTTTTAGCTCCTGGTTTTGGGCTCGGGCACATTTCCTCAGACAGTGTTTTCTTTATTCACTGTTCACATTTGATTGAAATACTTTGATGATCTGTGGGTCACTTCCTGATTCTGCCGCTGATGGTACAGAAAACATACGAGCTGAGAGGTTTATGTAAAGTACAACCCCAGTTCCAAAAAAAGTTGGGACGCTGTGTAAAAAAAACCCAGAATGCAATGATTTTAAAATCTTTTGGACCTTTATTCAAATAAATACAGTAAAAAAAACATCAGATATTTAATGTTCAAACTGATAAACTTTATTGTTCTTTGTAAATCTGCAGCAGGTTGTAATAAAGCTGTGACAGGAGCCTGTTTCCTGTCACTGTCTGACATCATCACCTCATGACCAGCGTTTAAAACCTCTTGATGCCCGCGGAGCCATTGTTTTCCTATGGAAGCTGGCGTTAACGCTGACGTCGGGGACCTTCGTCCTGTTTGACGCTGACCTTTCCGTGTAGAGCCAATGATTTTACAGAAGAACGCAGGCAGGGACGGAAAAATTTAAAGATCCGACTACAAGATGGAGGAGAGATCAGTGTTGGGTCAAATCGGCAATCATGTGCAAGCACCTTCACTGTTGAAGTATCTGACTTCAGTGTCTCAACAGTCCCATGATGCACCTCTCCGGGGTCGACGCTTCATCATGTCCCACACATAACAATAATAATACATTTTATTTATAGGCGCCTTTCAGGACACTCAAGGTCACCGTACAAAAGACAATAATAACACAATCAATAAAACATGACAGTCAAAAAACGCAAAACATAAAACAGCAGTAGTGCAACAGTGAGGTCATTCCAGTCCAGATTAACGTGTCTGTCTGAACAGGTGAGTTTTGAGGCGGGATTTGAAGGAGGTGACAGAGTGCGAGTGTTTTATGTCCTGCGGTAGAGAGTTCCAGAGGCGTGGGGCCGAGCGGCTGAAGGCTCTCGCCCGCGTGGTGGATGAGCGAGCAGGTGGGAGGGTGAGTTGAATGGAGGAGGCTGGGTATGTTAATGTGAAGGAGCTCAGCAGGATACTGAGGGGCAGGTTGTTGATGGCCGTGAAGGTGAGAAGTAGGATTTTATAAGAGATGCGGTATTTGATTGGAAGCCAATGGAGATGCTGCAGGACAAGTGTAATATGACCAGAAGAGTTCTGGAAATAATTCTGGCGGCAGAGTTTTGAACCAGTTGCAGTTTATGGATGGACTTGTCTGGTAAACATGTTCAGTGGGAGACAGGTGTGGACTGCAGGCAGGTCAGTCTGGTACCTGCACTCTGTCACTATGGAGACACACTGTTGGAACACGTCACAGTGTGTCTCACTGTCCCGCTGGAAGAAGACGGGACGTCCCTGAAAGAGACGGCGTCTGGATGGCAGCATGTGTTGATCCAAAACCTGGATGAACCTGTCAGCATTCATGGAGCCTTCACAGACAGGAAGTTACCCATGATGCACCTCCACCCATCACAGACAGGAAGTTACCCATGATGCACCTCCACCCATCACAGACAGGAAGTTACCCATGATGCACCTCCACCCATCACAGACAGGAAGTCACCCATGATGCACCTCTCCATCCCATCACAGATGCTGGCTTTGAACTTTGAGCCAGTAATGATCTGTATGGTCCTGGAGGACAGGACGTCCATGATGGACTGGTCAGAGCACTCTGTGAGAAACAGAGCCAGAGAGCTACCACCGTTTTAGACGTGCGCCGAACACCAGACTCTCACTTGTACAGACGCAGATCACTAAATACATACTTTAGATTGTTGTTGTAAAAATAACGTTAGCATTGCGTTCACAAACACTTATCTAAAGAAGAAATAGAAACTTTTCTACAACCTAGCGCACTAGCCTTTAGCTAACGCTGTCTCCTTATCAGCTCCTTAATCATGGATCAATAAAGAAGATAGCAACTTTCACCACAGTTAATTTTGGGAGGATCACTCCAAGGAAACGTGTTCTTTGTTTAAATGATCATTTTGAAGTCGAAACAGACAATTTTTCCGTTAACTTAGCTAGCGTGCTAGCTGTGCTAGCTAACGCTGGCAGCCAGAAACAAACAACTATGATTCACTGTTGGTTAATTGTGCTATAATTGAAACAAAGAGCACATTTTCTCGCAGTGGTCCTTCTGAAATGAGCAGCGGTTGAAGTTACTATATTCCATCATGATCAGGGAGTTAGTGCACAGACGCTAGCTAGCGCAAGCATAACTAGCTAATTGAAATGTTGACTACTGTGAAGTGATTGGCTGAATTAAAACTGTTAAGTTTTTGCCTGACGGGATTGTGAGCCTCCGACTGGCCACATTAAAAAATGATTGACAAATACCGCACCCTCTCCAGCTCTGCAGGAGGATGATGCTGCTTTGTGTTAGCCGGCTCAGAGAAGTGGGCGGAGCCTGCAGAGTCTGAACTGTCATTGGTGGCTGCAGCGATGTGTTTACTGACAATGGTTTTCCAAAGTGTTCCTGAGCCCATGTAGTGATATCCTTTATACAGTCGTGTTTGTTTGTAATGCAGTGCAGTCTGAGGGGTCAAAGGTCACGGACATTCAGTGTTTGTTTTCAGTCTTGTCCTTTTCATGCAGAGATTATCTTGATGTTATTATGGGCTGTAGATGTGAAATCACCAAATTCCCTCCAGTTGTTTGTTGAGAGACGTTGTTCTCTCAGACAGGCGGGTGGTGATGTGCAGAGGAGGATCTGAGATGAAACTGTTAGAGAACGTTGCAGAGAAAAGTGTCAGCGGTGTGAACTGGCCGGTCTGAGCTGGACTCAGGCCGGCTGATGGTGTCTCCTGACACTCAGCTGGTCAAATGGCCGGCGGCTGGTTTTAAAGCACGTCATCTGTTTCAACAGCCAATCAGCTTGTAGTGAAGTCAGCTGGTCAAGTCAAAATGACCACAGACGGCGTGTTGGCTTGCTGCAGCAGGTGCTCCGTCCCCACAGAGCCTCTGTTTCTGTCCTCACAGTGTGCCGGTGTCAGACGGTGGGTCGCTGCTGCTGCTGGCTGTATGTGCTCATGCCCCGCCCACACACACATTCTCACTGACTGACTGTGCAGAGAGTTGTTGACTAGAGATGATGCACCGTCGCATGGTGAATAGTGTACCACTCAACAGGAGTTTATGAAGACACTGTGAGGTGTGGAGATGATTACTCTCATGCACACAGAGTCACATAAACAGCTCAGTTGGAACACTGTCTATTTCAGATTAAGGACAAAAACCAGGATATTTTGTCATGTAAACGTCCTCATCAATACACAAACAGTCATTCTGAAGGTGAAGTATTTCTCTCAGCAGTTTCACTGAAGTAAAGTCGTCCTGAACATGAAGCTTCAAGTTTCCTAAAACTGTGACACGAAGGCGCGTCCTGGAATCACAGAGTGAAACCCTCCAAACCATCAATCTGCTAACATCAAATAAACATGGAGGCAATTTTCTGTTTCCACGCTGCCGGCACACACACACACGCACACACACACACTAACAGTGGATGTGTCCAATGAGGGCTGCTGTAGCCTGCAGCTCAGCGAAGCCTCCAACACTCAAAGGCAGAACAATCAAACTTGTAACTGTGTCATCACTGACCTCAAATCAAACTGGTCTGAACTGGAAACTCATCATCAGAGTCTGTGATTGGCTCTTCCACATCAGGTTTGTGATGTTGTCTGCAGGGTTTTAGAGACGTAAAGATCTCTGACATGTTCCGAGTGAACAACTTTTCCTGAAATCACTGGGCGCCATCTTGGCTTCTTCCTATAACTGATCGATATGTGTTCCAGATTAAAGTCTGTTCTTTAGGAACAATGGCTTTGACAGAGGAGTCGTACGGATCATCATTAACGCTTACAACCTTCTTTTTTTTTCAGGAAATGTTTCTGTAACTGTTGTGGTTGTTGCCCTGCACTCTCCACCTCCACCTCTCTGACATCATCCACCTTTGTATCGGCGACGCTCGCTGCTGCAGCTCTCTTGTTTCTCTTCTCATTCTTCATTCTTGCTTTCTGTCAGTTAAATAAGAAACAAGCATCCTCTAAAATCTGCCTGGACCGTGATCACCACAGCGATATTTCAGCTTGTTTTCTTTATCGGCATCTGCACACTTCTCCCTCTGCAACCTTTCTGTCTGTTTTTCTTCTGTTTCAGCAAAACTGTTCAGATCAATATAATTGATGATGAGGAATATGAGAAAAACAAGAACTTCTTCCTTGAGCTCGGAGAGCCTCGGCTGCTGGAGATGAGTGAGAGGAAAGGTGGGGGTGTCGCCTTCCTGTCCTGTAACCCCGCCCACCTTACTAATGACCTTTAACCTCTGTTAATTCAAACTCACCTCCAGACCTCACAGGGAAGATGATTAACAAACAGTCTGTTGTAGATATTCAGACTTTGAGTTAAAGTCACAATGAAAATCAGAGAAGAGAAACAAAACAACAAAACTCACAGCACACTACGTGCACTTCCTCTAGGAGTCGTAACTCAGTGAATAGTAAACACACAGACATGGAACACTTACTGTGAGATTCAGTGTGACTGTCACTTCCTGAGGATGTCAGTATATCTGATGTCTATCCAGAATAAACGTCCAGAAATACACTTGGAAATCACAGAAAAACAGTCTGCAGAACCTCCCTGAGAATCTTCTGTTTTTAAGTTTTCCTCAGTGTCACAGTGATGACTGTCTGTGCATCCATGAAGTCCCCGCAAACAAACAACAGATAATTCAGCAAACTTTAACAGTAATCAGTTCGACTATATGGAAACTAATGTGGGATAAAACACTGGCAGCATAATGCTTCCTGAAGTTGAAGTTGTGTTGTTCAGTAACTGAAATGCAACTTCTTCCAAACGTCTCATGCCAACGCCATCATTGACTTTCCACGTCCACATATGCCGTGTGTGGGTTGTTGACATTCTGGGATGCCGTGTCAACTTCAGCCTGTGATACACCACCGCCAACTGATGTTTTTTTCCTTCAACAACACACACGTGGTTACGTTTAGCCGACACACACACGTGGTTACGTTTAGCCGACACACACACGTGGTTGAGTTTAGCCAACACACACACACGTGGTTGAGTTTAGGAAAAAAGAACACCGCCGGGCGCTGTTAAACAATAACGGCGACCGGTTGTGGATCATGCCGACGTGAAAGAAGAGCGTTGTTTGTTAGTGTCTGACACCAGATGTCACTGACCAGGCATCGTTTTTTGTCAGAGTGGGACCAGGTTGGATTTTCAAACCACCCAAAATGTAACGTCTGATGTAAGAGTGCAGCGTCTTTCTGACATCATACTGATGTTCGCTGGCAGCGGGATTATTCTGAAACTAACAACGTGTCATGACTGACATGCAGTGACTCTGCCTGTAAATAAAAAAAGATAAAACAAGCAGAAAATAAATGTTTAATTGGAATTTGGAGGTTTGAATGTTACCGTGATGAACCTTTGCAGTTTTTTATATCAAAGAACCAGAACGTTTCTAAGGTAGATATGTCCTTTTAAGGTTGGACAGGTTCATGTTCCGTCAAGACTCAGAGCTCCAACTTTTACTTCCAAACATACCTCCTCCTCCTCTGGCAGCTCTCATGGGGAAAGCGCTTTCATTTCGGTGATTTGGGTGAGGTGGTGATGATGAAGATGATGATGATTATGATGATGACGTGAAGGCTGCTGAGGTGAGACCGTCTTATGTCTTTCATTGTGACTTTAACCTCAGAGTCTGATCCCTCCTCCCTGCAGGCCCGATGAGGTGAGGTCATCTCCTCCCCATCCCTGTTGCCACGGCGTTGCCACGGTGACTCAGACAATGGAATCCTGTCACACTGCATCTCTCAGCCTCTATGAGTGTGTCTGAATGTGTGTTGCATGAGCCGTGACCTCTGACCCGCACTCCCGCTGTTGTCTTTTGTCCGCAGGAAGACCATAGCCGTTAGAATAATTGACCACGACGAGTACGATAAGCAGGCCAGCTTCTACATAGAGCTGCAGCAGCCATATTGGAACAAGAGGAGATGGACAGGTGTGGAGACGCACCTTGACCACTCTGATGACCTTTGACCTTTCCTTCATCTGCCTTCAGGCACTCTTTATCCTGCTTTTTGTTCAGATTGCTCCTGCAGCTGTCACTCTGCTCTTCCTTCACTCAGAGGCCAGCTCTGATTGGTCAGAGCTGTTGATGAAAGGTTTTCATGATGAGTCCTGATTGGTTCAGACCAAACCTGAGCCTGTGATTGGATGCTTTCACTGGTTGGACCATGGCAGGACAATTTAGGACAGGTCTGACATCTTAGAATGGGTGGGAATAAGTTTAATATGAGAGGACAGGTGAGACCAGGTGAGGACAGGTGAGGACAGGTGAGACCAAGTAAGGACCAGGTGAGACCAGGTGAGGACAGGTGAGACCAGGTGAGGACGGGTGAGACCAGGTGAGATGAGGTGAGGACAGGTGAGACGAGGTGAGACAAGGTGAGGACAGGTGAGACCAGGTGAGGACCAGGTGAGGACCAGGTGAGGACAGGTGAGGACAGGTGAGACCAGGTGAGACCAGGTGAGATGAGGTGAGGACAGGTGAGACCAGGTGAGACCAGGTGAGGACAGGTGAGACCAGGTGAGACCAGGTGAGGACAGGTGAGGACAGGTGAGACCAAGTAAGGACCAGGTGAGACCAGGTGAGGACAGGTGAGACCAGGTGAGGACGGGTGAGACCAGGTGAGATGAGGTGAGGACAGGTGAGACGAGGTGAGACGAGGTGAGGACAGGTGAGACCAGGTGAGGACCAGGTGAGGACAGGTGAGGACAGGTGAGACCAGGTGAGACCAGGTGAGACCAGGTGAGGATGGGTGAGACCAGGTGAGGACAGGTGAGACCAGGTGAGACCAGGTGAGACCAGGTGAGGACAGGTGAGACCAGGTGAGACGAGGTGAGGACAGGTGAGACCAGGTGAGGACAGGTGAGATGAGGTGAGACCAGGTGAGGACGGGTGAGACCAGGTGAGACCAGGTGAGGACAGGTGAGACCAGGTGAGACGAGGTGAGGACAGGTGAGACCAGGTGAGGACAGGTGAGACCAGGTGAGGACCAGGTGAGGACAGGTGAGACCAGGTGAGGACAGGTGTCCCTGCTGTCTTCTTGACCCTGTCCGTGTCTGTATTCATCTCACAGAGTTTGGTTTTGGATGTTCGTCACCAGATTAACACGGAACATGGTCCTGTGACATCAGCATGTTAACGGTGTTTAACAGTGACGTGTTTTCTTACGGTCACACGTGTTGACGTTCAGACGGAGATGATTTGACATGAATCCGTCTCTTTTGTTTCACACTGATAACAGACAGGTTTATTCTGAATCCACAGTTCAGTCATGTTCAGCTACAAAGGACTTTGTGAGAGACGATGAAAGATGATTTTAAATGAGAACAAAGTGAAGTGGGCTTCATCAGGAGACCTCAGCGTCTCTTCTCTTGTTTCTCTGCTTAATGTTTCTTTCGTCTGTTTCTTCTCTTCAGCTGTGTTGCTTCAGGAAGTCGGTAAGCTGCTCTCATGTTTCCCTCTTCTGTCCTGCTGTCTGTCCGTCATTCTGTCTGACTTCATCATGTTGTGTGACTGAAATGTTTTCTCTGGATGTCTCTGCTACAGCTCCAGTGTGTCGGATTAAAAGTGAATATGATCTAATCAATCAATCAATCAATCAATTTTATTTATAAAGCCCAATATCACAAATACAATTTGCCTCACAGGGCTTTACAGCATACGACATCCCTCTGTCCTTTAGACCCTCACAGCTGATAAGGAAAAACTCCCCAAAAAAAAACCTTTACCGGGGGAAAAAAAATGGTAGAAACCTCAGGAAGAGCAACTGAGGAGGGATCCCTCTTCCAGGACGGACAGACGTGCAGTAGATGTCGTACAGAACAGATCAGCATAACAAATTAACAGTAATCTGTATGACACAATACAGTAATCTGTATGACATCCTCGGTAATGACAGTAGCTTACAACAACATTCATGAAAGTAATAATACTGTCGTTATAGTTCTGGCTACTGTGGTACAATATGTTGAAAGTATATATTAGTATCAGGCAGTATACATGTATGATAATATCATATGTCTGTAATAGCAGTAGAAGTATGACTAATGATTAATGATGGCAGCAGCAGCAGCAGCAGCAGCAGCAGGAGGCATCTGGCAGGACCACGGCAGCAGCACAACCACACACGTCACACTATCCAGGCACCGCTGCAATACGAGTTAACCTGAGAGACAGTGGAGCACAAAGGCTCCGGAGAAGAAGCCGAGTTAGTGACATCCAGAATGGCCGAGTAAAATAGATACAGTAATAGGATACGAGAGAGAGAGGGAGAGAGAGAGAGAGAGCGAGAGGGAGAGAGAGAGAGCGAGAGAGAGAGAGAGAGAGAGAGAGAGAGCGAGAGAAGGTGCCCGGTGCATTATAGGTGGTCCTCCGGTTGACTAGGCCTAAGTCAGCCTAACTAGGGGCTGGTACAAGGCAAGCCCGAGCCAGCCCTAACTATAAGCTTTATCAAAGAGGAAAGTCTTAAGTCTAGTCTTAAATGTGGAGACGGTGTCTGCCTCCCGGACCGTAACAGGAAGATGATTCCACAGGAGAGGAGCCTGATAGCTGAAGGCTCTGGCTCCTGATCTACTTTTGGAGACTTTAGGGACCACGAGTAACCCTGCGTTCTCAGAGCGCAGAGTTCTGGTGGGATAATAAGGCACTATGAGCTCTCTAAGATATGATGGAGCTTGACCATTTAGAGCTTTATAAGTTAACAGTAGGATTTTAAATTCAATTCTGGATTTTACAGGGAGCCAGTGCAGAGAAGCTAAAACAGGAGAAATATGATCTCGTTTCTTAGTTCCTGTTAGTACACGTGCTGCTGCATTCTGAATTAGCTGAAGAGTTTTTAATGATTTACTAGAGCTACCTGATAGTAGAGAGTTACAGTAATCCAGCCTCGAGGTAACAAAAGCGTGGACCAATTTTTCTGCATCTTTTTGGGTCAAGATAGGCCTAATTTTTGCAATATTACGCAGATGAAAAAATGCAGTCCATGTGGTCTGTGGTAATCAGTGTTTTCTTCCGTGTGAAATCACCTGAAAATAAGAATCCTGTTTCCGTTACCTTAAAATCAGACGTTTATACCTACGTAGGAAGCAGGTCCTCGTCTATGGAGATCGCCATGTTGCACATTGCTGCCAGCTCGTTTTCATCCCAATCTGTCAAACACCATCGCTGTCAGACGCAACACACAGAGGCACTTTTCACAGAGGTGTGACATGCACCACTTTGTAACTCCACCAGTAAGTAACATGCAAAGCAACAAAGGCTGTACGGGAGGGGGGGGAGGGGAGGTGTGCGGGTCAAACAAACTAAACCTAGCCACATGATTTTGTTGCCTAAACCGAAGGAAATAAACAAAGTGTTTTACTGCTATTGTAAATTTATTTTGGAACACAGATTCAATTCAATCAATCAATTTTATTTATAAAGCCCAATATCACAAATCACAATCTGCCTCACAGGGCTTTACAGCATACGACATCCCTCTGTCCTTTGGACCCTCACAGCTGATCAGGAAAAACTCCCCAAAAAAAACCCTTTAATGGAGAAAAAACAAAAAAAACAAAAACAGATTGTCTGCAATGCAACGAACAGAAACTGTACATTTCCCGTGAGAACAGACGTTTATTTTGAAAAGACACAGAGCATGTAACAGGCTGAAGTTGACACGGTGTCCATGACCAAACGTGGACATGTGACGAGGTCACAGTGAGGATGTGTTGGAATTGACACGCTGTCCCCGAGCGTCCAAAACTGACGCAGGGGGATATTGAGACAGCATATTTAGACGTGTAGGTCCACTGACAGAGCGACAGTATTTGAAGAGTTGGGATGAGACCGTGTTAGTTTCTACGGTATACCCAGAACAGACAAAGCAAACACCAGCTTTAGATGGGCACATTCACATTTTTGTGTCGGCCGCCATAGTTAGCCGCCCCTCCTCAACAAGAGCGTCGGAAAAATACAGATTCTTGTAACGTGAAACGTCTTTATTCAGAGTTTCTCCTGGTGTAAATCAGCTGGTCTGAGACCTCTGAGGATAATTCAGCTCCTGAACAATGAACACTGAAGGAATTCTAACCAGGAGAAGTTTCAGCTGGTCACAATCTGCAGTCTAGACGTCACTAAATCGTCCTGAATCTGACACACTGGAGCTTCATTAAGCAAAGAATGAGACAAAAATCTGAACAAACTTTGACTCCTTGTTTCCTTTTTCTAACCTTTCAGGTGGATTCGTAAGAACAGGTAGGTGAACTCTGTCTTTACATTGACTCCTTTGTAACGAAATAATGTGGGAATGTTTCCTGTTAATCTCAGTTCATTTATCCTTTCTGGCCTCCCACCAGAGAAACAGCTGTATGGTAAGACGCCTCTCAGTGGTGTGAACGTTTGCTTGAAAGTGTTTCGACACTTTAAGCAACAACACAGACAAAACCAGAGATGCAGCACTTTAATGTGACACTGAAACCTCTCATCTCTCACTCTGTGGAGGCAGATCACATTAACATGGCCCACACAGAGCCCCTGCAGGATCAGAGCTGAGAGCAGGCGTCTCATGTATGGACACAAATCAGTCTCATTATTGCCGACAAATGTGAGCTTCACAAACATAAATTAAAAAAAATAAGTACAAGACTGTGTACGGTGATTTGAGTTGTTCATGGTGTTTGTGAATACATGTTGTACACATCTGTAAATCTTGATTTTATTTGTAGATGATGAAACATTTGTCTCTGACAGTGAGTTTGATTTCTCTTCACAACTTTCACTGAAACCTGAAAGTTCAGTTCTGATCAAAGATTCATGACCAGACGAGTTGAAACAAACACCTACTGTCAACGCTCCGTTCTGTAACGTTGTTAAAAGCTACCAGTTCACAGGCAGTGACCACAATGAGACGGTGTATCATCTCTAGTCAACAACTCTCTGTACTTCTGCACAGTCAGTCAATGAGTGTGTGTGTGGGTGGGCGGGGCATAAGCACATATAGCCAGCAGTCGCTGACACAGGGAGAACATGTCCGAGCACCTGGAGGAAACCCGCACTGACACGGGGAGAACATGTCAGAGCACCTGGAGGAAACCCACGCTGACACAGGGAGAACATGTCAGAGCACCTGGAGGAAACCCACACTGACACAGGGAGAACATGTCGGAGCACCTGGAGGAAACCCACGCTGACACGGGGAGAACATGTCAGAGCACCCGGAGGAAACCCACACTGACACAGGGAGAACATGTCAGAGCGCCTGGAGGAAACCCACGCTGACACGGGGAGAACATGTCAGAGCACCTGGAGGAAACCCACGCTGACACAGGGAGAACATGTCAGAGCACCTGGAGGAAACCCACGCTGACACAGGGAGAACATGTCAGAGCACCTGGAGGAAACCCACGCTGACACAGGGAGAACATGTCAGAGCACCTGGAGGAAACCCACACTAACACAGGGAGAACATGTCGGAGCACCTGGAGGAAACCCACGCTGACACAGGGAGAACATGTCAGAGCACCTGGAGGAAACCCACACTGACACAGGGAGAACATGTCAGAGCACCTGGAGGAAACCCACGCTGACACAGGGAGAACATGTCAGAGCACCTGGAGGAAACCCACGCTGACACAGGGAGAACATGTCAGAGCACCTGGAGGAAACCCACGCTGACACAGGGAGAACATGTCGGAGCACCTGGAGGAAACCCACTCTGACACAGGGAGAACATGTCAGAGCACCTGGAGGAAACCCACTCTGACACAGGGAGAACATGTCAGAGCACCTGGAGGAAACCCACACTGACACAGGGAGAACATGTCGGAGCACCTGGAGGAAACCCACGCTGACACAGGGAGAACATGTCAGAGCACCTGGAGGAAACCCACACTGACACGGGGAGAACATGTCGGAGCACCTGGAGGAAACCCACACTGACACGGGGAGAACATGTCGGAGCACCTGGAGGAAACCCACACTGACACGGGGAGAACACACAGAAAGGCTCTCCCACCTCAGATTTCAATCCAGGAACCCTCTTGCTATGAGGCAACAATACTAACCACTGCACCACCAAAACACCAGCCGCCGGCCATTTGACCAGCTGAGTGTCAGGTGACATCATCAGCCAGCTTGAGTTGAGCTCAGACTGACCAGTTCACACCTTTGACAGTTTTCTCTGTGACGATCTAAAACAGATTCATGTCGTCGTGAATCTTTGGTCTGAACTGGACTTTAAAAAGCTGTTTCGTGAAACATTTCAGTGCAACACATGGTGTAAATGTCAACATTGAGTATTCAGTTACAATTGAATTTCACAGTAATGTTTCAGTGGTCGATAAAAGATTGAAATCATTCAGGCTGTTATTTGCTTCCATATGAAAGCCTCCTCTGTAAACTGCTCTCTTGTCTGCAGTCAGCATGTAGATATTTAGTCTCTCCTGCCAGAGCTCCAGACTGAACTCTGTGGAGTCAAAGTGACATTATTCTTTTTGGGTGTTTCATGGTTTTTACTTCAGAGCAGAGTCGTTCTGGAACTTGTCCAAGTCCAGCCCAGTAGCCAGAAGAAAATGTTGGCATTGTACACATAGATGGATCACTTAACAGGCCTACGGGGCAACGTGAGACAGTGTCTCCTGTCCTCTGTCAGATAATGTCCTGTTATAGTCACATATAAATCCACTGAGCTTGAAGTCCAGGTGTCACAGGTTAACTCCACCCTTCCTGCTGTACTCAAAGGTTCCTCAGCTTTGTGCTTCACTTCTCTGTAGAGCTTGGCTACGGCTGTGAGGGGGCGGAGTCACATACCTGGGTTCATGTGTTTTTAGCGTGTAAGAAAAGCCTTGGTTTTCAACAGCGCTGTATGGACGCAGATCTGTGCACAGGAAGTAGGTTGGTAGGGCTGGGGCCGTCCTCACCACAAACAAACCGCACCAGAGTTCATTTGTAACCAGAGACCACCTCTTCAAGAAGGTCTGTTCAGGTTTGCACCTGAGTGCGACTGCTGTGGTCACACCTGCCCAAACGAACCACACTGAGGAGGAAAACCAACATTAGTTTGACTGTTAAACACACTGCAGTAAAAAAAAAAGCTCCAACAAACCAGTGCGTCTCAGTCGTCCTGCAGAGCTGCTGACCTGCACCTTCGTCCGCCGACACCTCCAGCTACTACACCCCCGCTCAGTGTGTCTCTGCAGAGATGAGTCGATGATTATAACTTCTACAGTGTTTGTATCCAGGTCTCAAGTCAGAATATCTCCACTCTGTGGCCTTCTATCCAATCATCTGCAGATTTAAAGAAGCTCCCCTATGACCGTTTTTCATCCTTCTGTGACTGCTAGCTCACCAGGCTAACGCTATGCTTTTTTTCCAAGCATGTTCTGCCTGGTCCTGCCCTGCTGAGCTGTGATTGGCTGGTTGTCATTGGCTCCAGGTTTCCTCTGAAGGCATTAACACTGCACGTCACCCCCTGCTGACCCCACAGAGCCTGTGGTGTGATGATGCTCCTACTTGACCTCTGACCTCATCATCTCAGATTACACGTTATTATCGCCTCCGCCATTGCGGACGTGTTTATGGCTCCGTTTGTTTGTCGGCAGGATGTCAGAGAAATGAGCCGCCTGATTTTTAATTAAACATAATGAGAGGGCGGAGAAAGAGCTCATTAAGTTTGGAGCTGATCTGAATCAGGGGGCGGGTGCGCCATTTGTTTTTGTTTTGATAAAATCCTGTCGTTCAGTTCAGTGGAGACAAAACAGCCGACTGTAGAAATACAAAGAGTCCACAGTGATGGTCTGAGGTGGATGACACATGGCGCTGCTCACCACTTCATTCACAAACTGAGGTGTGACGGCAGAAACATAAATACACACAAAACATTCAGATATGTGTGATGTGTGTATTTTTATTGTTGGAGCCTTGTCAAAGGAGAATTTCTGCCTCCTTTTGGGGCAGACAATAAAGCTTTTCTATTCTATTCTATTCTATTCTATAATACAAGTCTTAAAAATCAACTCGTGACTCGTCTGCAACAAACTGCAGCAGAGATATGAAGGAAATAATCCCGTCAGGATTTAACGCTTCACAAAATTCAGTGTACGGTACCTTTTTTTGAACCAACAAGAAAGGAGTTTATAATAATTAAAATAATACTTTTATGTTATTTTAATATTTTTTTATCTAACATTATAGTGTCTGATCCTGTTTGACTGTGAACACTGATGGAGCCGTACCTGAGTGTCTCCTCAGCAGCATATAAAACAAAAACAGCTCTGTATGAAATAATAAATGTAGCACTGTGGTGAAATTTCCTTGATTTTAAAACTTTAATTGTATAAAAGCAAACATAATCTGGACTTTAGTATTGTAGTCAGTCTGAAACGAGCTTGTTAAAGTCTCACATTTTACATGATAGAAAATGAAAGATGAGAACATGGAACGCTGGAGTTGTGGTGTTTAAAAGAAAAAGTAAGGCTTAACATAAGAAGAAAATACTGTTATGCGTATATGCTGTTCTGGGACACATGTTGTATCTCTAGGTGGCGAGAAGGCTCTTTGCAAGAGCCAGTGTTATAATGGAGCTGATCATGCTCAGACGTGTTCTACCTGCATTAAAGCCGGATGCTGAGTTCGTAAGAAGCTTTTCTCTCTGTCGTTTTTCACCAGGAGTATTTTCCCACAACCTTCTGTGATACACAACAGGAGTCATGTTGTGTTCACACCAGGCGCGAATAAAACTATTCCGGCGATTGAATTACACATGCAGTCCATGTAAAGATGCGACTAGATGCGAATTCTCACCAGGCAGCACAATGGACGCAGCGGGAGTGACGTGAAATACACAAATTAAGCGGCGCTAATGAAGCGAGCAGTCCGATTTTACGTCATACATTTATTCATGAGACTTGAAAAATCTGAGCTTCAGCGGCCAGTTGGCGCCATGACAGCCAATCAGCATTGAGATTTTCCAGGGATGTTTGCAGCAGTGCGTACGAAGAGTCAACACAAAATATTCTGGACTTCAAACTTGTGCGAGAAACGTTTAGTGTGAACACAACTGTCGTCCTCAACATAACCCCTCCCCTTTATATAAATATTACATCACTCCTGACATCAGAGCGCAGAGTGTCAGTGTCCTTTCATGAATAAACAACTCTGTTACACGCCACAGTCACAAAAACAACACCTGGATTATACACAACTTTTCCTTTAAGTGGTCATTTTTTAAAGTTGTTGTTACTGTTGTTTCTGTTATTACTGTTGTTGTTGTTGTTGTTGTTGTTGATGACAGCAGGATTGTGAGGTTTCTGCTTTCAGTAGAATCAGTTTCTGTCCACCTGTTCAGGCAAAGACATCTACAGGAAGGTCCAGGGACGAGACCACCCCGCCCCGTCCACCGTCATCAACATCACAGGTACATCCATCTGTCTGTACGTCCACCACCTGTCCATCTTCATCCATCCATCCATCTGTTTGTCCATCTGTCATTCAACCATCTGTCCCAGTGTCCTCAAATGAGTACTTCTTTATTAACAGTTTCTTGTCTTGCTTAAATGGGTCAGATTTGTTTTCATATCAAACTAAACGTTATTAATCATAAACAAACAAGTTTTAACTGTGAAGTCTGATCAGGTTTTGGACCTTGTTCACTTTTGTGTCGGGATCGGCAGCAGACTGAATTTGTAGAGATGACTGTCGTCTTGTTTTTACATTTAAGTGTGTCGTGCCTCTGCTACCACAAAAAAAAAGTGTCCCCAAAGGTGTCTGGTCTGAGAATGAAGTTTAAGGTGCAGCAAACCCAAAATGTGAAATATGAGGACGCAGGGTCACATGAGGTTCAACCACAACTTTCTCCACCTGTCTGTGAAGCCATCATCCATCCACCTCACTCCTGTTGTGTTGTTCTTATCTTTGCTGACTGTGAAGTGTCAGTGATGAGTCTCACCATCAAACTCTCCCTCTGTCTCAGAGGAGGGGGCCGAGGAGGTTTTGACCAAGAGGGAGGAGGAGGAGAGGCGGATCGCGGAGATGGGCAGACCGACGCTGGGTGAGCACATCAAACTGGAGGTCATCATTGAGGAGTCGTACGAGTTCAAGGTGGGATCAGTTTCTGTTCCAGTGATGTCATAATTGAAAGATTAAAATGAACACATAGTCAAATGTAAAGCGTGACATCAGTTTTCAGGTTGATCATCAGATGTAGAACCAAACTGATGATTTGTGAAAAGATCAGCAGGAACGTTCAATGTTCAGCCTTCCTGACTGACTGTGTGGTTACCTGTGACCTGTTGTCTCTCAGAACACTGTGGACAAACTCCTGAAGAAGACCAACCTGGCCCTGGTGATCGGGACAAACAGCTGGAGAGAGCAGTTTGTGGAGGCCATCACAGTCAGCTCTGGTAAGGACCTGACCCGAGACGATCTCAGGCTCCAGTTTGAAGTTTTGGTTTCGTGTTGCAGCTTGTAGTTCCACAAGTTGTACAAATGAGGCCAGCTGAGAGTGAAGCAAAGAAAACAGGCTCCATGTTTAACGTGCATAGAAATAAAGATTAATCCGACCCGGCCTTACGTGTGACTTGGTGTTGACTCCTGGCTCTGCCTCCCTCTCCTGCCCAGGTGATGATGATGACGATGAATGTGGCGAGGAGAAGCTGCCCTCCTGTTTTGACTATGTCATGCACTTCCTCACCGTCTTCTGGAAGCTTCTGTTTGCCTTCGTTCCTCCAACCGACTACTGGAACGGTTGGGCCTGCTTCTGCGTCTCCATCTCCGTCATCGGCATGCTAACGGCCGTCATCGGCGACCTGGCGTCACATTTTGGCTGCACCGTCGGCCTCAAAGACTCTGTCACTGCTGTGGTGTTTGTAGCTTTGGGCACATCTGTACCAGGTCTGATACACACCTGTTCCACTGTCCTCACTTTGACTTACAGTGCAGTACATTCAGTCCACAGATGCTGTCGAGATAAAAACGTCTCAGAAAAAAAGTCTCTACACCAAAATATCAAAAGCGAAAGGCATTAAAGGGGAAACTCTCCTATCAAAAATATGTTTTAAGCAATGATTTTAATGTGCTGGCACACCTCATCTCCTCAGGCAGAGAACTCCAGAGCCTCGGGGTCTTGGTGGCAAAAGCCAGGTCACCTTTAGTTACCAGCCTTGACCGAGGGACTAGTGAGGGTAGGTTATGGGATCTCAGGTCGCGACTTGGAGCACAGGTAGTCAGAAGCTCAGCTATATAAGTGGGGGCTAAACCATGCTGAGCTTTAAAAGGTATTAATAAAATCTGAAGATCAATTCTTAAGTTAACTGGCGACCAGTGGAGGGAGGCGAGAACTGGGGTGATGTGTGACCTATGATTTGTCCCAGTTAAAATACGAGCTATGAGATGCCTCGAGTTCTCGCTGAAGATTTTATATTAGTTTTTTACAGCAGTAGAGCATTCCGTTAAAGCACTTGACAGCTAACGTTTTCTAGCTTAAAGGACAAGTAGATATGGGTGTCATCAGTGTAACAGTGGGAGGATACCCCTTTTAAATGACTGATAATGCGTCCTAATGGAAGCATATAAAGTGAAAACAAAATAGGACCAAGAATAGATCCCTGTGGCGCCCCACACATCAGTGCAGCTGAACAGGAACAGAAAATTCTCTCTCTAAGAAATATGATTCAAACAATTGAATCATAGAGCACAAAGCACATGCTCAAGTTTTATGTTTGTATGGACAGAGATTGCTAAATAGATTTTAAGATTGCTATTCTAAAAATAGCGTTGTTCTTGCATTTGGAATTGCTTGTTTAAAGAGGAATTAGAAAACTTTTCCACCAGCTAGCACACTAGCTCACTACCTACAAAGCTAGTGAAGCTTGCTAGCTAACACTATCTGCTTATCAACTTCGCGATCATGGATCATTACAGCATATAGGAACTTTCACCACAGTTCATTTTAGGAGGACCACCACAAAGAAAGATGTTCTCTGTTTAGCTTATTAAACGTACGATGGATCATAGATATTTGTTTCTGGCTGCCAGTGTTAGCTAGCTGAAAAGTTTTCTGTTTACACTTTAAAAATGTTGATCAAAAATGTTGCAGTCTGTTGATACTTTGACTTGAATTGGTGCTAAAATGGAGGATCCAGAGGGACAAGTCCACCCGTCTGGAGGACAAGGACACGCAATCCCCGGGGAAAATTATGGCGACATCCTGGCTCTGAGCCCCGACACAGTCTGGCTGTGATCTGCTCCTCCACTAGGACAACCAGATGGAGGATGGGACCTCGATGGGGTCCTTCAGCTCTCCCTTCAGCATCCACACACCCCTGGATGTGGAGACGAGGACTTTCTCATTCTTTCCCCGGGGGTTTTGTGCCCCTACCCTCCTGACAGGTGGACTTGTCCCTACAGACCATCCACTCTAACATTAACCCTCGACATAGTATCAGCGGATGGCAATGTTTTTAGTCAACATTCAAAATGGAAATAGACAAATTTATATATATAAATCCATTGTACGTTTTGATATCGAATCAATGAGCACATTTTCTTGCAGTGGTCCTTCTAAAATGAGCAGTGGTTGAAGTTTACTATATTTGGTTATGATCAGGGAATAGATACGCAGATGCTAGCTAGTGCTAGCATAGCCTGCTAGTTTAAATGTTGACTACTCCCAACTCTGTGAAATGATTGGCTGAATTAAAAACGGATACGTTTTTGACTGACAGGATTGTGAGCCTCTGGTTGGCCAAATCAAAAAATTATTGACAGATATCCCGCCCCATCCAGCTCGCACATGCGTATGTCTAAAGCTGTGGCTCTCTGAGTCAATGTGAATCAATGATATTGGACACTGCATGCAGAACCCACCAGATGGCAGCGAAGGCACGATTATTAATTTGGGTGTAGTTGTTGTTTCGGAGCTCAGTCACCAGAGGAAAATGTCGGCTTTATATGTTTCTGCAAAAAACAGTTACATTTTCACATTTAATATTTACCATATTAAAGTTTTTAAACTGACGTAGGTTATGAGCTGACTTTGTCATCAGGAGGTGGAGGGGATGAGGGATAGTGTGACACCTAGGAGAGATGCCTGTGAACCCTCAGACCACTGTTCGACACCAACTAACGACAACAGTTTGTTTTTTTTTCAGTCAGAACAGTGCTGTTTTCCAGCGAAGGCTGTGCGTCAAAAATGGGTATTTTATTCCAGAACATGATCTTTTCCGAACCATAACTAAGTGGTTTTTGTGCCTAAACATAACCACACGTTAACCACATTGAGTTTATATGTACCTGCTACATCACTGGTTCCCAAACTATGGTACCTGTACGCAGAGGAATCCCTGTCATTTCTTTTATTTAATAGATGAAGTCAAATATATTGAATACAGAGCCGAATATAGAATATATAGAATACAGAAAATAAATCAGTAGCAGGTGATAACATGGAACGTGTCTTGCTATAAAAAGATGTTATTCATGTTTTTTACAAGATATATTCACTTTATAACAAGATGTTTTCAAATTAACAAGACCAACCTAACCTATAGCTGACATGAGCCTGATGACATCATTATGACATCAACAGGGTTATTATCTCCTCCAGTTTCACAGAAACTTCTTCTTGAACTAACCAACACAGCAGATAAACAGCAGCTCGATCAATCATCTCCTTCACTTTCTGTCTCCTCAGACACCTTTGCCAGTAAGGTGGCAGCCATCCAGGACCAATACGCCGACGCCTCCATCGGCAACGTGACAGGAAGTAACGCTGTCAACGTCTTTCTTGGTATTGGCGTTGCCTGGTCCATTGCTGCCATTTACCACTACTCCAAGGGCCAGGTGTTCAAGGTCGACCCGGGCACGCTGGCCTTCTCTGTCACACTCTTCACCATCTTTGCCTTCATCTGCATCGGCGTCCTCGTGTACCGCCGCCGGCCCGAGATCGGCGGGGAGCTCGGCGGACCCAGAATCCCCAAGATCCTGACGACCTGCCTGTTCTTCAGCCTGTGGTTAATGTACATTATCTTCTCCTCACTGGAGGCCTACTGCCACATAAAGGGCTTCTAAAAGTTCTGCTTCTGAAAGGTTCTAACAGTTCTGATGGGTTTCTACAGGCACCAATAGGTTCCTGCATAATCTGAAGTGTTCCTGTCATTTCTGTTATTTGTCTGAAGGTTTGGTAGATGTCTAAAGGTTCTGACAGTTACTTTACGGACGGTTCTGATGGATTTTTAAAGGTACCAATAGGTTCCTGCATATGCTAACAGGTTCCTATCACTTCTGAGGTTCAGTAGATGTCTAAAGGT
Source organism: Epinephelus awoara (assembly GCA_035609425.1). Lineage (NCBI taxonomy): Eukaryota > Metazoa > Chordata > Actinopteri > Perciformes > Serranidae > Epinephelus > Epinephelus awoara. The sequence continues at coordinate 47,640,397 of CM069295.1, forward strand.
TCTAACAGGTTCCTAACAGTTGATGCATTCCTTAAAGTTCTAAAGGACATGTACCAGTGCTGAGAGGCTTCTGAGATTAGGTTGAACTACTAGTTCCAAAGGTTGTTTTGATGATCCGACAGGATTATAAATGCAGATTAATAAATGTTCTGCTGGACCATGTGTAGTTCTTTCATGTTCTTTAAAGATCTAACAACTTTAATGGATTCTACAGCTTCTTGCCAGTTCTGGTGGTTTCATAAAGTTTCCAATGGGTTACTGTCATTATTCCAAGGGTTTGGATAAACTTGTACGGGTTCTGCTGGGTTCTGACAGGTTCTTAGGATTTTTGTTGTACGTCTAAAGGTTGTAACAGGTTTCTGACAATTGATGGATTTCTAAAGGTTAACATAAGTTCCTGAATAATGTGCAAGGTTCTTAGAATTTTTCTAAAATTTCAGATGAACTTCAAGTTGTTTTGCGACATCAGAGGTTCCAGAATATTCTTACATGTCTCTTATTTGATGAGGTTGGTCTTTGAGGTTCTTTAGCTTTCAAAACATGTTATATCATAATGTGACGGGCTCTGTAAATTTTCTAAGGGTCTCGATAAAGGTTCCTAAATGTTCCTATAATTAGAGGCTCTAGCTTGAAGGGCTGAAACCATATTGTTGTTGTTTTTGTGCAGATGTATTATTATTTTTCTTACAGACTCGTGTGAGGTGGTTTATTGTAGACATGAAAATTTCTCCAATGATTGGAAGTTGTGTGCTAATGCTGCCCAATAACAATGAGGCCAACCATCCTGATGGGGGCGCTATAATTAAAGGCCCACTTTGAAAATCATAGCTCCAACACTGCAAGTCTGATTCACATAGAACTTGGCACAAGCATTCATTTATACTCATTCTATCAATTTGCCTCAAGAACCATAAACATCCATCTGACGAGGTTTTTTGCGATTTTGAATTTTCTGACAAACACATTTGTGACGTCTCCTCCTAAACCATTGGTCCATTGTGCACCAAATTTTCTGTGGATCACTGTTGGACCAACCTTAACAAAACATATCAAAACCTTATTGATATTTTGTTGCATTTTGTAGATACTGACCAATGAACTTTATAGGGGGCGCGGCTCAGCACATACATAGATATAACTCCACAATCGTTGGGCAAATCATCATAAAACTTGCAGGATGTGTCCACATAAGTACCTGGAACATAACTTGAAAGTTTCACTCAAATAGACCACTAGAGGGTGCTAATAATGCAAAAAAGGGGTGTGGCACAACACAAATCAGACAGATAAACCAGAAATTGTCATCATGACAAAACGTGCAGGATATGTTTTATAACAATGTTGAACCATGTGTGTAAAAGTATTTTAACATTGATCCCTAGGTGGTGCCACCAGTTCCAAACATGTTCATGGGCCTGGCACATATTCGGCCATGGCGAACTGATTTTCAGTCAGTATTTAAAGGGGAAAGAAACCCATCCTCCGATACGACAGGGATCATAATCCTGACCTAATCCATTTCTACTGTAGCATTTTTCTTACTGAACTCAAAACCTTTATTCTATATACGAAAAAGAAAGACAGGGAGAACTCACTGCTTTCTTTTTTTTCACGTGTAGACCACATCGGATCGGGTCCAGATCAAAAGCTTTGAACTTCCTCTGAGCTTGAACCCTGAAATCACCACTTCCAGCTGTTTATCTTGTGTTATTTGTCAAAAGGTTTGATAGATCTCTAAAGGTTGTATCAGGGATCTGATGGACACCTAACAGTTCTGTCAGTATTCTGGTAGGTTTCTCAACTTGTCTTGTATGAACTCCTCAGATTTGTTTTGATGATGTGACAGGTTTTATTACATTTCAATGAATCTGACACACTAACTGTTCAATCAATCAATCAATCAATCAATCAATCTGTTCAGGTCTTTTAGGTTCTTTACAGCTCCAACAGGCTCAAAATATCTTTGATGTGTTTCCTGACAGATTCTACCTGTTCTTCACTGTCCTGGTGAATTTCTGGATGTTATTGTGGAACCCTTCTTTTTGAGTTACTCTGGTGTCTGTGTCGGACTGCTCTCTGGCTGCTGAGTGACCTCAGAGACTGGACTTTCTTCATCCTCACGTACATCCCCAACATTACAGACATCAACATGTTCCATCAATCCTTCGTCTGTACCTCTGCAATGTTTAACAAAAAATAACATTTTAATTTTGTCGTGCGAGGACTTTGAATCACAACCACAGTAGCCATAACGGAGGCAGCTCAGGCTGAAGACTTCTAAAAACCTGCAGGACGTTAGATGTTAAAGGCGACTGGAGCAGTAGTGTTGCACCTCAATGAATATCTGCACTGAGTTTGAAACATAGTTGAGTTTGAAAACGGATCCAGAGTTTGGTGTTGAAGCCATCTTTGAACTCTTTGAGACTCTGCGCTCAGTCGAGCTGAACCTGAGCTGCTGCAGATCCAAAATGTTTGAGAACATTTACCTGTGTATGTTTGTGTGTGAGTGTGTGTGAGTGTATACGTAACCTCAAAGAACACTGGGAAGAAGAGACGTCTGTCGTGATGTTCTGTGATATGATTGGACGATGTAAACACAGAGTTGTTGGGTATGATCTGACGGCAGGATGTGTCAGTGTTCAAATATTAAAGTGCAGTGAGTGTTTTTCCTCTTCAGTGTTTATGAATCTTTCTCCTCTCTGATTGGTCCACAGAAATATTTGACCAATGATGTGTTTCAAATCAGATTCCTCTGCGCTCGTACACCTCAGCGTGTGAAAACTGCAGACTACTGACACCGTGGAGTTACGTTCTGTCGTCAGCGCCAGCCCTCAGTGTTAGTTCCCTAAACTGGCACTCAGTCGTCAAATGTTAGAGACGCTCCGTTTTAAAAGATGAATAAAAAAACACCACAACACTGAAGTCAGAGTAAAAAGTTTCCACAGCTAACAGAGCAACTTGTGTCTGTTTCCATCTGCAGCAGTTAAAGTGCTTCCTGTAACATGACAGGTAGAGACAGAGACAGAGGCCAGTTGCACAAAGATTCTCCTTTAAATCCAAGTTAAGGTTCCTTTAAATGAAACTGGATGCACTAAACATTCTTAAGTCTTTGCTCATCTCTTAAAGTTCATTAAACTGTTACATGGAGGACCTCAGACACCGAAGTTAGGAAAAAACCTCTGACTGCATCTTAACAACAACACGTCTGAGCTTATGGTGACAAACGGGGAAAATGAAGGCGTCCAGAGGAGACTGCTCTGCGAGTGGGAAAACCTGATGGACAGCGTTAATGATGAGCAACTGATTTTGTTTTTGTTTATGATTCGTCTCAATGTCTGAATTTGGATCACTCAACTCTCCAAAGCTGCACTCATCCAGTCCCATTACAATAAGTGATCGCTCTGCAGCTTTATGCAACAGGATCTTTCCTCTCAGTTACTGGCGAGGTATTTCATGTACACAAGTCAACGGTGTGCTGCGTCATTCACTGGGTTTCCTCACTCGTCTGCTGAACGCCGGGGTGAAGTTCTCATCCAAACAGGAGGAGGTAGCGGCGCACGTCTCAGATGCTACCGGCTTCCTACAAGTGTGCAGGGCGACAGACAGGACTCACAAAAGGATTCAAGCACCCACAAAACAAGAGGATTAATTTGTCATCAGAGCAAATCAACACTCAGCCAATGTCCAGTTAGTCTAAATGAGAAATGACAACAGAGACGTGACAGTTTCTAGTTTATTGTTTCAGACATCCAACAAGTGTTTCACATATTTTACAAACTGCTAACTGCCTCTTTAAAGGGCTGGAGCTCCGCAGTGCGAAGGGTTAATCAACACAAACACAAACTGATCCGACTCTGAAGGCTCCACTTGATTTGATGGATCAGTTCAGAAATTTAAATCTCATATCAGCTCTGCAGCTGAGGATCATGGGTACTGTAGTGTTTAGTGCCACACTGTACAGAGTGCTGCAGGGACGACGTTTGTGTGAAGTTAGCGTCGCCCTGGTTCCCTCGTCAAACAGCCAATGAGATTGTTCCACTGAATTTCTGATTAATGAACAGAAATCAACAAGTTCAGTGACTTCACAGATCTCCACACGCTGACTGTTGCGTCACGGTGATTCGGTCTGTCTGCTGTGACAACACCTCCACGTAACAGAACGTAAAAAACCAAGACTGGTATCAAATCAAACTAATCCATTAATCCACATATAAACTGCATTATCATTATTATTATTATTATTATTATTATTACAAGCGTTACAGAGACAGTTGAGGCTGTGTACAGTATTTACAGTGATTATTAAATATCAACAGCAGAATTCATACAAATCATTAAAAAGTAACTTTCATGGTACAAATATTTCTATTCCAACATGACGAGAGAGAAACAGGAAGGCGAGGCGTCACCTCGTCTCCTGGTACAAAACCGAGGGGGGAGGGGCACATGGACTGTATAAACATGGATGACACGTCTCTTCTTCTGTGGTATCGCCCGCCCCCGCACGGCGTAGGATCCATGTGAAAAGAGTATGAGAGGATTAAAGCCAACGATGGCAAGTGCCAGAGAATATTGTGATTTATAAAACCGTGCATTTCCTGTTATAAATCCATGTGTGCGGGTGGCTGGAGAAGCAGAGTGTGCAGCGGCACCGCCATGTCTCCAGTGACATCACGGTCGTGTTCACTGCAGCGATTTTACACACAAGACTGAAACCCAAATCACACTTGGTGATGTCTGCACTGTGTTACAGCAGATTCAAAATAACCGCTGACGCTCTGTTTCACAGTTATTTCGTGCCGTTTGATTGATGTGTGTATTTCAGCGGCTGCGGCGCTCCACAGATGACCGCGAATGTCAGCAGCGTGCAGTCCGGCCCTCTGTGGCGGTGAGACAGCGCCATGTGAGGTTTGAGTCGGCCGATCATTTTTACAGCCTAAAGGTGTTTATGGAAAAGTTCTGGCTCAGGAGCACAAACGAAACGACTTGATGGAATCTCTTCAATAAACAGATCTTCATGTAACGTGTCATGTGGCGAAATTTAAACTTGTTTTGGACATTTAGTTTCTACAACCCGGCGCCAATTCACCAGCTCACCATCTACAGCGCCAAAATGTTCGTTCCCTACAGGCCTCGTTTTGTGCGTCTGCAGTGTTTATAAAAGAGACTGCGGGTCGTGATGAGGATGCAGAGAGACGCCGCTAAAGGTTTGCTGAAGCTGGAAGGAGTTAAAGTGGGAGGAGGAGGAGATGACCATGTGGGGTTCACAAGGACACGCCCACTGGAAGGTCATGTGATACAGTAGAGGAGCAGGAGGAGCAGGAGGAGGTTCAGGGTTTGTTGTATCCAAAGATCCCCACAGGAAAGTGTTTGACGTGTGTCGGCCACTGAGCAGCGAGCTGGAAGAACTTGACATCGTTCCACTCGACTCCATCTATAGAGACTGAGGGAGACACAGGACGCCATGATGTCACTCAAACACCTGCTCACACCTGTGTGTGTGTGTGTGTGTGTGTGTGTGTGTGTGTGTGTGTGTGTGTGTGTGTGTGGCTCTACCTCTCAGTGTGTGTTGGTGTTTGGAGGTACAGATCAGTCTGCTGATTCCTTCGATCTGCTGACTCCTCGACTCCGCCTCCTTCTCCTTTGTCTTCTTACTGAGGAACATGACTGACAGACACACACCTTCATCGTCATCATCATCACCTTCAACACCATCTTCACCACCATCTTCATCACCTCTCCTCTTCCTCACCTTTCTTGTTCTTCTCTTTGGTCACCACCGTCATGCTCATCAGCTCTCCTCCGCTGAGCCTCGACACCTGCAGACAGCGGAAGTTACTCTTCAGAGTGTTCTTCATCCCCACCTCCCTCCTCCGCTCTCCTCCTCCTCCTCCTCCTGCCTGACTGCTCCAGTAGTCCACCTGCAGACCCATCACCTCCCCCGGACAGCTGGACAGAGAGGAGGAAGAGGAGGAGACACGAGTTATGGCTCTTATTAGAGAGTAACCGCCTTTGTTTTGAAAGAAAAAACAAACAGGAAGTACCTGATGGAGGGGGAGGGAGGAGGTGTGGAGGTGATGCTGATCGGAGCTCCTGATTGGGAGGGAGGAGATCCCAGTATGATGTCATCCGAGTCAACTGTGGGGAGAGGAGCAGATGTGAAGTTTGTGTTTCCAAAGATAAAGTGAAGAAGATCATAAGATAAAGTTTAATGACGATTAAGATGAGACGAAGAGGGGAGGGGCATGATGAGGGGAGGGGCTGTGAGGGGAGGGGCATGATGAGGGGAGGGGCTGTGAGGGGAGGGGCTGTGAGGGGAGGGACATGAGGAGGGGAGGGGCTGTGAGGGGAGGGGCATGAGGAGGGGAGGGGCTGTGAGGGGAGGTGACAGGTGAGGCGCGTCTACCTGAGGTGGACCTAAAGTTCTGCTCCACGAGGCCGACCTTCACCAGCTGAGGACAGACACAGATCATGTGACTTCATCTCAACACAGTAACTCTGTGACATCACCATGGCAACAAGATGCACGTCTCATGAAAGCAGATCTTTCAGGTTCAAGAAAACATCATCAGACATTTCTAACAGCACCAATATCTCAAACCATCAGTGTCTCTCTTCTTCTTCTGTCTATAAATATGTCTGCTTTCAGTCGCCTTTAACAACGCCACTTCCTGTTAGAATAAACTTAGGCCACAACAACAGTTTCCTCCCGACTGCAGCTGGACTCGTCAACAAAGTCTCCTCTCACGTCTATATTCGTTACATTCTTATCATACACTCTTATCTTTGCACCTCCTGCACAAACCCGGTGAGGTTTCTATATTCTGTCACAGCTCTGTTCTACATATTTATCATGTTACTTCTAAAATCATCTTTGTCATATTTTGAGTGTTGCAGTGCTTTGCATTATTTTCATCCCTCTTCCTCTAAGTGAAAACGCACTTGGTAATAAATCCTTTTCTGAGTCTGACGTGTGAGACCAGACTACTTCCTGCTGACCGACTAAAATAAATCTACAGGTCATGCCTCTGTTGTGGTGCGGATACATCTGTAAGATAATGTGTTAATAACTTTGACACAGTAGATCCAACACTGCAGCAGCGAAGCATCAAGTCCATGACATGACACTCTGCAGTACTTGTAGTATTAGGAGCACTTGACACAGAGTTTCTCACCCCGATGAAAGGGACAAACTTCTGACAGGAGTCGTCGTCGGGGCTGCAGAAGAAGAACAGATTCAAACAGTTAAAAACAAAACGACAAAACTGAATAAATCAAATGTGGAGTCAAAGATTTCCTGTGTCACACTGTGATTCCTCTCATGTCCACTAGATGCTGCTGTGGTAAACTCTGTGTTGAGGTGAATGGGAAAACTCCTCCTCACAAACACCAAGTGAATACAGTTTTTGCAAAGTTCAGCTGTTAGCAGGTCACAGAGCCTCTTCTCATGAAGTTCAGAAATGGAGGACAGACGTACTGTCGCCGCCTGTGGACACCTGGCGCTGCACGTCTCAATGTCAGGACTGAACAGAGACGGAACAGGAGAGGAGGGGACTCGGGGAGCAAAATGACTACAGCTGTGATGTTGTGGCATAAGTTTGTTTTATGTGTGGGCGGAGACGGCGGTCAAATGTCAGTGATAATGCTCCACCACCTGTTTGCATTTCACAGTTTAAAAAGAAGACAAAGAGGAAGAAGAAGGAGCGGCTCCGGTAAGAGCAAAACAACAGTGTGTGATTTGAGACAACACCACCCTGTTGAAATAAGTGCACCGCACAGGAAGTGCGTAGTGTACTACACTGAAGTGTACGAACAGACGTACGTGGTTTGAGACACACTCAAGGTCTGAGGTCTGATCCTGACAGGTAAGAATCGTACCTCTTGTGTTTGCAGGTCAGCATGGCCTCTGAGATCGGACACAGGTGAGAAACAGCAGCTCCGCTCAGATACTGAGACACTCGACCTGCTACACCCACAGGATCTGTGGAACAGAGAGCACATCGTCACCTGAGAGAGTTTACCAGTGAGTATTACCTGTCAAACACAGTCAGCATTTACACCTGAGGGAGGGTAACCAGGGACCAGAGACCAGAGACTAGAGACTAGAGACTAGAGACTAGAGACCAGAGACTAGAGACTAGAGACTAGAAACCAGAGGCCTCAGTGCTGTGACAGCAGTTCCTGTTAGCCAGGATATCTCCTCCTCCTCTGCTCTGACTCACCCGTCACATCCACCGTCTGGATAACTGCTGCTACAAAGCTGCTTATCAACTAGTTCAGTCAACTCTGGGTTTCCTATCAGCCACGAGCACGTTCATGTGAAAGAGGCGGAGCTGGTAATGATGAGTGACATCATCAGAACCATGCATGAAGTGCTTCATATGATATGAGATGAAACGGTACAGAAAGTGTCTGCGACTGTGAGACAGTAAAATGTCAGTGGGATGTAAACAATACTCTGTGATCTTCTAAAGGAAAATTCACCTTCAGCCGAGACTTGAATGACGTGCAGCTATCACTGAGCTGCATGTGAGTATTTTATTTATTTAGTGTGACGATGATGATGATGATGATGAAACTCCTCTGAATATGTCACATAAAACACTTTAAAGTAACACCAGACTGTTTCTCAAGTAAAGGCTGTGAGCAGTTGATGACTGACGTCGTGTGTCTGAGCCACAGTGTCGTTTATAATAAGGAGAGCTGATTAACAGTGTGTGGATTATTTGACTCATGAAATATGATGTGTTTTTATCCTCATTCTCATCACACAGGTGTCTCATGTTATCCTGAGCTGCAGTGATTTTACCTGAGACTGCAGACTTTTGTCTTCAGCGATCTGATTGGTCAGAGGTCGGGGTGTCGGCGGGCTGTGATCAGGTTATCTGTTCAGCATCAGTTACCATGGTGATTTATCACAATGAAAAGAGAACCAGCTTCATAGGACTGAGACCCAGAGTTAACCCTGAAGTGACCTCGCTGACTCCAAACACTACTGTGTTACTGAGCTCTATGGATATGGGCGGGGCAGCTTATCCCAGATGGACCTGCACAGGATTCTGGTCTGCAGCCACGAGTGCTGCAGGTGTAGAGGCATAAAAACAAAAATCAATTTGGACTCAAACTGTGAAGCTGCCAGAGATTCCCACCCTGAGGAAACCATGACTCGATCCTCTGGAGCCCACGAGAGCCACAGGAGACGTGATGGGACTCAGAGAGCAGATATAATGCGGCATGTGCTGGTGCGTCACTCATAACTCGTACGAGCACATTCAGGTTAATCTGATGATGTCATCCGGGGTCAGAGGTCAGTCATACCAAGAGGAGGAGACTCCACACGGCCAAACAGCTCCCTCCAGCCGGCGTCCATGAACAGGCTGTTGAATTTACTGTCCAGGGTGGCCAGGTACTTGGCCAGTGGGTGGGCTCCTGGTGGGGTGATAATAAACACATAGAGCATCATGGGAAGGTTCATGACCAGCTGGTTTACATGTCACGAGATGACGTGTGGGAGTTTCTGCGTACCGACGGGGAGGATGAGGAAACGGACGTAGCTCAGCCAATCAGGCGTTTTGCTGGCCAGCTGCTCTACGAAGCAGCAGAGGACGGTGCTCAGGTAGCTCTGATCTCCGCCCACCGCCACCTTTACCGTGGGCGGCGTCTGGGAGTTACAGTTACAGCTGGAAAACACAACATACAGCAATAAATGACTGATGTGATAGTCAACATTAAGTGATGAGAGCAGGATGGAGTTAGCAGCCTGTCGCAGCAGCTGATCAGAAGTTTGACCAGGTGCACCGTCTCTACGGTTCAACCGATTCTAACGGAACAAACAGAAGTGGTGTTTCATCAGCGCAGTCAGGAGATGACCCTGCAGGACGAGGTCATCGTTCTCGTTCAGCTCGTTGTGTTTGATGTTTTGTGCGAAGGTGAACAGTCATCATTAATAACTACATCAGTGTCCCTCCATCTCAAGGTGATAAAACAACACCTGAACAGGTAGATGTCTCTGTTACAGGCACCAATCTCTGCAAGTGGAAATTCCTATTTCCAGTGAATGCATCATGAAGATTAATGTTCTGAATATTCAAAATGACAGACGGTACTAATTATTTCTCATACGTCTTTTTAATAATCTCTCGTCCAGAAAACTGGAACAGAGCGCGCTCAGTGTGGCTATCAGCATCAACAGGAAGTAGAAGGAAAAGCTCCACCTGTTTGACGGAAGTGTTCATTTGAACTCTACGTTGTGACTAACTGGTGCGACCTGTTTGTGACAGTGAAACTCTGCTGATGCAACAGGCTGCAGGTGTTTCTCATATCAGGTGACGGATCAGGTGAGTCTCACAATCTCTGGATTCGGCTGATGATGGCGTTGAAGGCGGCCTGAACATCAGCTGCTGAGACGGTGCAGACGATCGGCTGATCGAAGAGAAGCTCCGACAGATACTGAGGAGGGAGAGAGAGATATACATCATGTATGTTCTCAGCGTCTTATTGTTATAATATTAACATACTGACTGAGATGTGATCGACAGACCGAACCGACTGTTTCCTGTCTTCTGTCTTATTGTTCGTCTTTTCTGGACCGAAGAGGCGGCTGCACCAGCTGGTCTGAACTTAGCCTGGTCCAAACTGCTAAGTCGCTCTTTGTTGAGACCGGTCTTTAGAACGAACATGACGTCAGTTGCACCAACTAAATTTAAGTCTAGTCTTAACGCGGAATTTATACTTCTGCATTGACTTGACGCTGTACCCTACGCCGCAGCCTGACGTGCACCTCCCCAGAGATGTGACCACACGTCACAGTGACGCAGACCTCCTGTCTGTCTCTGTGAGCTGAAACCATTTCCCTCAGTGGAAACAAAGCTTTGATTTACTTTAATTTCACAGATAAGAAACAATAAATAGTGAAGACAATAAAGCCTCCACACACTGTGTGTGATTTATCCTGGCTGAAATATGAGCAGAGGAAATCTCTGCTAGCTGCTAGGCTAATTTATACAATGTAAAATGCCATAGGCTTGTGCTAATAACGTTAGCATGTTGTATTGGTGGGGAAAATGTGTCCAGATAAAGACAAGTGTTTGTCTGTGAATGCTGCGAGTTATAGTGAAGCTGATTTGTGTTTGAAATTGTCTCTATTAAGCCATGTTTAATGTGTTTTTAATGTGTGTTTAATGTGTGTTTACTGTGTGTTTAATGAGTGTTTAATGAGTGTTTAATGTGTGTTTACTGTGTGTTTACTGTGTGTTTAATGAGTGTTTAATGTTTGTTTACTGTGTGTTTAATGTGTGTTTACTGTGTGTTTAATGAGTGTTTAATGTGTGTTTACTGTGTGTTTAATGAGTGTTTAATGTGTGTTTACTGTGTTTTTACTGTGTGTTTAATGAGTGTTTACTGTGTGTTTACTGTGTGTTTACTGTGTGTTTAATGTGTGTTTACTGTGTGTTTACTGTGTGTTTACTGTGTGTTTAATGAGTGTTTAATGTGTGTTTACTGTGTGTTTAATGTGTGTTTACTGTGTGTTTAATGTGTGTTTACTGTGTGTTTAATGAGTGTTTAATGTGTGTTTAATGTGTGTTTACTGTGTGTTTAATGTGTGTTTACTGTGTGTTTAATGAGTGTTTAATGTGTGTTTAATGTGTGTTTACTGTGTGTTTACTGTGTGTTTAATGAGTGTTTAATGAGTGTTTAATGTGTGTTTACTGTGTGTTTACTGTGTGTTTAATGAGTGTTTAATGTTTGTTTACTGTGTGTTTAATGTGTGTTTACTGTGTGTTTAATGAGTGTTTAATGTGTGTTTACTGTGTGTTTAATGAGTGTTTAATGTGTGTTTACTGTGTTTTTACTGTGTGTTTAATGAGTGTTTACTGTGTGTTTACTGTGTGTTTACTGTGTGTTTAATGTGTGTTTACTGTGTGTTTAATGTGTGTTTACTGTGTGTTTAATGAGTGTTTAATGTGTGTTTACTGTGTGTTTAATGTGTGTTTACTGTGTGTTTAATGTGTGTTTAATGTGTGTTTACTGTGTGTTTAATGTGTGTTTAATGTGTGTTTAATGTGTGTTTAATGTGTGTTTACTGTGTGTTTAATGAGTGTTTAATGTGTGTTTAATGTGTGTTTAATGTGTGTTTACTGTGTGTTTAATGAGTGTTTAATGTGTGTTTAATGTGTGTTTACTGTGTGTTTAATGTGTGTTTAATGTGCGTTTAATGTGTGTTTACTGTGGGGCGTCAGTGGCTTAGTGGTGGAGCGGGCGCCCCATGTGCAGGGCTGTTGCAGCAGCGGCCTGGGTTTGAATCCAGCCTGTGGCATGTCATCCCCCCTCTCTCTCCCCCTTTCGCACTTAGCTGTCCTGTCCATTAAAGGCAAAATGCCCTAAAAAATGTGTGTTTAGAATCAACTAAACTTTACAGCATTTCAACGAAACCGCCGCCATCAACCAGTGTTTTGGAGGTGTAACTGCAGAGTGACATAAATCCCCGCAAAAGACTTGAAGTACCAGCCTGTGGTTGTGTGACTCCGCCCACCAGTCCACCCTGTAGTTGTGTGACTCCGCCCACCAGTCCACCCTGTGGTTGTGTGACTCCGCCCACCAGTCCACCCTGTGGTTGTGTGACTCCGCCCACCAGTCCACCCTGTGGTTGTATGACTCCGCCCACCAGTCCAGTGTCTCTGACAGTCTCCATCATGTCAGTGAAAACATGGATGCTTCACACACAGCAGATCTATACAATCAGCACAGTTTCAAGATTAGAGTCACCAATTCAGTATCTGACCAAATGTCTCCCCTTCTGTTCCTGAGATATGACATTAAAACATGATGATGTCACAGTCAAGCTGACCTTTGACCTTTTGACCTTCATTATTTTATCCTGTTAGACATTTGTGTCAAGTTTGGTCAGAATTAGTGAATGAATTCTTCAGTTATGGACAGAAACATGTCTGTGATGTCACACTGACCTTTGACCTTCAACCACAAAATTCTAATTAGTTCATTCTTCAATCCAAGTGGACGTTTGTGCCAAATTTGAGTATATGCCCTCAAGGCCTTCTTGAGATACCACTTTAACCAGAATGAGATGGGGCGGAGCTCCACATGAGAAAAGTGAACAAAGCTGCAGTTAAAGACTTGGGGACTGACAGCGTGTCGTTACTAGTGGTATTAAAGAGTGATGACCACACCAGCGTCTGAACGGAACGAAGTAAGTTTATATTTGGCTGCTTCATGTGCTGCTGCTGACTGGCGGCATAGCTCACTGTCCGACCATTTAACGGACATTAGCGGTGCAGTTTGCACCGGTTTGTTTGGACGCTGGTTCAACAAGCTGAGGTGAAGACAAGACGTGTTTAAGTTTGACTGTAGGAACGCTAACGCAGGGTGCTGTTCAGAGTTTCTTGCGTATCAGGCTGCTGATTTATAGACACAGGTGAGATTGTGATTTCACACCTGCTAGTGACGAGGCGGAAAATTTACACCTGGTCTGAGCGAGAAGAAGGTTTAAGCCGAGATGGTGCAACCAGCGTAACTCTGAGGTCAGACGCCAAGTTACGACCGACTTATTGAAGCCCTGTGGGGGCAATCAGCGACCGACCAGGAGAGCACAGGTGATAAACAAACTGCTGTCTCTTTAAGACAGATGGACAGACCTGTCCCTGCCAGTCTGTGGTGTTGATCAGGATGATGGAATCAGGAATCTGATCATCAGAGAACAGGATGTGGTTCAGCTGATCCAGGACCGACTTCCTGGCAACCTGAAAACAAACATCGGAACCTCAGTGTGAGTACACGTCAGTACAGGTCAGTACAGGTCAGTACAGGTCAGTACAGGTCAGTACACGTCAGTACAGGTCAGTACAGGTCAGTACAGGTCAGTACACGTCAGTACAGGTCAGTACAGGTCAGTACAGGTCAGTACACGTCAGTACAGGTCAGTACAGGTCAGTACACGTCAGTACAGGTCAGTACAGGTCAGTACACGTTAGTACAGGTCAGTACAGGTCAGTACACGTCAGTACAGGTCAGTACAGGTCAGTACACGTCAGTACACGTCAGTACAGGTCAGTACACGTCAGTACACGTCAGTACAGGTCAGTACAGGTCAGTACACGTCAGTACAGGTCAGTACAGGTCAGTACACGTCAGTACAGGTCAGTACAGGTCAGTACACGTTAGTACAGGTCAGTACAGGTCAGTACACGTCAGTACAGGTCAGTACACGTCAGTACACGTCAGTACAGGTCAGTACAGGTCAGGTCAGTACAGGTCAGTACACGTCAGTACAGGTCAGTACAGGTCAGTACACGTCAGTACAGGTCAGTACAGGTCAGTACAGGTCAGTACAGGTCAGTACACGTCAGTACAGGTCAGTACACGTCAGTACAGGTCAGTACAGGTCAGTACACGTCAGTACACGCCAGTACAGGTCAGTACACGTCAGTACAGGTCAGTACAGGTCAGTACACGTCAGTACAGGTCAGTACACGTCAGTACACGTCAGTACAGGTCAGTACAGGTCAGTATATGTCAGAACAGGTCAGTACAGGTCAGTACACGTCAGTACAGGTCAGTACAGGTCAGTACACGTCAGTACACGTCAGTACACGCCAGTACAGGTCAGTACACGTCAGTACACGTCAGTACAGGTCAGTACACGTCAGTACAGGTCAGTACAGGTCAGTATATGTCAGAACAGGTCAGTACAGGTCAGTATATGTCAGTACAGGTCAGTACAGGTCAGAACAGGTCAGTACACGTCAGTACAGGTCAGTACAGGTCAGTACACGTCAGTACAGGTCAGTACAGGTCAGTGCACGTCAGTACAGGTCAGTACAGGTCAGTACAGGTCAGTATATGTCAGAACAGGTCAGTACAGGTCAGTACAGGTCAGTACAGGTCAGAACAGGTCAGTACACGTCAGTACAGGTCAGTACAGGTCAGAACAGGTCAGTACAGGTCAGTATATGTCAGAACAGGTCAGTACAGGTCAGTATATGTCAGAACAGGTCAGTACAGGTCAGTACAGGTCAGTACAGGTCAGAACAGGTCAGTACACGTCAGTACAGGTCAGTACAGGTCAGAACAGGTCAGTACACGTCAGTACACGTCAGTACAGGTCAGTACACGTCAGTACAGGTCAGTACAGGTCAGTATATGTCAGAACAGGTCAGTACAGGTCAGTACACGTCAGTACACGTCAGTACACGTCAGTACAGGTCAGTACACGTCAGTACAGGTCAGTACAGGTCAGTATATGTCAGAACAGGTCAGTACAGGTCAGAACAGGTCAGTACAGGTCAGTACACGTCAGTACACGTCAGTACACGTCAGTACAGGTCAGAACAGGTCAGTACACGTCAGTACACGTCAGTACAGGTCAGTATATGTCAGAACAGGTCAGTACAGGTCAGTACAGGTCAGTACACGTCAGTACAGGTCAGTACAGGTCAGTATATGTCAGAACAGGTCAGAACAGGTCAGTACAGGTCAGTAAGGCTGCACCTAAGGATTGTTTTTTATTGATTAATGTAACAATTATTTTTTTCCGTCAGTCAACTAATCTAAAAAATGTTTACTGAAATAACCCAAAAATAAATAACAAAGACTTGTCTCATAAATATTTAAAGCCTCTGGAAACCCAAACCCACAATAGCCTTCTAACTATGTAATTTAGGGTCTTATGCACATAATATTAAACATGTAAAACAATTAGAAATCAGTTTTCATCCAAATTCGAAATATCTGTCTTTTAAGTTTTTGTACATTCTTGAAATTGGGTTTGATTGGGCCGTGGTTATCTCTCAGATTTATTACGCAATAAATTCGAAACCAATCATAAATCATCCATCAGTTGTCTCATCCCGCCCCCAGTGGCAGCGCAACAAAACCTTTCTGCTCCAGCTAAATCTGCCTCTTTGAGTCTGAGCCAACTCGTCTCTTCATAGACATCTGCGATTAGACACCCAACTAATTTTATATAGCCTATATATCTGTCTCTCTGTCTCTCTGTCTGTCTGTCTGTCTGTCTATCTATCTGTCTGTCTGTCTGTCTGTCTGTCTATCTAACGTTAGCTAGCTATTTATCGTTAGCGATCTAGATAGCTAACGTTAGGTAACGTTAGCTATCTATCTAGCTATCGTTAGCGATCTAGCTAGCTAACGTTATCTATCTTTCCATCTATCTATCTATCCATCGATCTATCTATCTATCTATCTATCTATCCATCGATCTATCTATTGATCGGCTTGTGAGCGGCCGGTCTTGCCCCCCGGGCCCGGTGCCGGTGTCGGCTCGCGGGGAGGGGACGTAATGTGCACCCTTCCTCCCCCCTAACCCCAACCTCAAGCAGTTAGCTTAGCTACGCATAAACATATCCCCAATCGCGGAGGTGATGCTGCGGGAAACAACACAATTTTAGCCGGAGGGGAACATTATTCGAGGCGGACAAATACTTCTACACAACGGCAGAGAGACGGCCGGCCGGCACCGGTCTCTCCCGCTTTGAGGGTCGGTGTGTGTGTCAGAGTAAAGACATATTTAATCTGTTAAGACTGGATGTGTTTGAATGAAAAAGGCTATTATCAGAAAAACGGAGCAGATTTATGTTTTCAATGAAAACGTATCTGAGTGAAAAAAGGCAACGCGCCAGCCTCCCGCTGTCATTCATCTCAGCTAACACTGCATGTAAAAGTTATGCTAACTATTCTACAAAGTAACATTAATATGAATCACAAAACATTTTGAAACTTATTATTCAGTGACCACCTGAAAGGAGTCATTTTCAGCTTCTGCTTCGTCCTCTGAATCATCAGAGGGCTCAAACATGTACGGCTGGATTAAATGTGTGGCAGCCATTGCTGAGCCAGGGAGCTGTCAATCAAAACGAGGGAGCTGTCAATCAGAGCGTTATCTGCCACGCCCACTCTGTCCTGGCAAAATGAGCTGTTTTTAAAGCAGGTTTTCTAATAGTTATGAATGGTTATTTTCACTCAGACTTTTGTGGATGATTAATGAGACACTCGACTTTGATATAATATCTGCATTTTTACTATTTCAGGCTGTGTTTCCAAAGGCTTTAAATATTTTATTGAATCATCTTAAAAACAATGACAATTTTAAAATGAGTCTAATTTCTACATCACTGTTGCTTTATGATAATATTAATAATAATAATATTCCATATGTGTCAGATACCAGATCAGAAAGTTCTGCACCTCAACTTTAAAACATTGCTGTAAAATGTATATGAACTGCCCTCAACTGGTGAGTCAGGATTTTGACTTGAGTACCTGTCTTTAAACTTCAAATGATCATGACATGGATTTATTTCATCACTGCAGTAATGTGCAAGTAAGATAATTACTGACAAATGTGTTTTTGCATCAGTGTCGGGCGAGGAAAGGAAAGGAAGCGATTTACAGACTGTAACAAGCTCGTGCACGTACGTTCAAGTCAAAAGAAAATCTAAAACAGCTGAGTAACAATGTTAGATGACGCATGCGGTATCACTGGCGCTGGTGCTGACAGTTTAAGTGATGACTACTAACAGAAACATGTTTGGCGTGTTGACAGTCCTGATATGCTGATGTCACAGGAAGCTGCACTCTGACATCATATAAAGAAGTATTTCACTGCTGTAAAGACACAAATACTTTGGAAACTGGTGCTACATGACCAGAGTACTGTCACATCTGCTTTTAACCAAGAGGCAGAAAACCTACAACTACCAGAATGCATTGCACCACACAGGACCAGTAAATGCTCCCACTGGTGGGTGACGAGGGAACAAACAATCTCAGTCTCTTACATTTAAACAGATGAAACATGTTTCTGAACACATGTTTCTGAGGGGAGGAAATCGTTAACACAGCAACACAATCTTGGTTTCATGTTCGATCAGCGCTGCTCAGTTTGATCTCAGTTTATTCAGCCTCCATTTTCACTGAGCAGGAAGCAGTATGGCGCCCACTTCCTGCTCAGAAACTCTTGCTATTACAGCTGAACAGGACACTAAAATAAGTGTCTAAGGACATTTTAGGAGAGAAGTAGGCAGCGATGCAGTCACATGATCTTGGTTTATATTCCACCAGCGCTGCCTAGTTTTACCATGTGATCGGAGTATGGTCTGAGTTTGAGAGAGCGGGGGCGGGTCTCCTGATCCACTTCTATACTCTGGCGGCATGGGTGGCGGGGAATACGAAAATGTGGGTGTGCAGCCTGCATTTCGAGCAAAAACCAGAGAGTCAGCACAACTTTGCCAGATGACTCAAACACAGAGAGGAAGAGACCTCTGAGGATAATTCAGCTCCTGAACAATGAACACTGAAGGAATTCAAACCAGGAGAAGTTTCAGATGGTTGGAATCTGGGATCTGGAATCTGGAATCTTCACCACCAGCCGCCACTAATCCTCCTAAATCTGACACACTGCTGCAGATTTACTGCCGTCATGTGATTAGACATCACAAAGAGAAACGGGAGGCTCAGACGTC
This sequence comes from Epinephelus awoara, assembly GCA_035609425.1. Lineage (NCBI taxonomy): Eukaryota > Metazoa > Chordata > Actinopteri > Perciformes > Serranidae > Epinephelus > Epinephelus awoara. The sequence goes on from CM069295.1 coordinate 47,658,891, forward strand.
CGTCTGTGTGTCTCACCTGTGGAGGAGGTATCCTGTAGTCAGATGACGTCTCACTGTCGACGCTGCTGGTTCTGTCAGTCCCTCTGGAGTTCTGTCTGTCCTTCATGGAGGCGCTCCAAGGATGGCGAGACACCTGACCTCCTGTCTTACTGCCGGGAGAGCACACGGATAAATGTTTGACCAGATCTTCCTCCTGACAATCATCTTCTTCCTCTCACTGGTTCTTTGAGCTGATTGGCCCTGACCGAAAGCCAGAGGTATAGCTGCATGTTATATGTGCAACATATAGAGATTTAAAAACTAGCTGTTCGCAAATAGCAGCTCACTCAAAGAGGAACAGCAGCTGTTAGCAGTTAGCAGCTAACAGGAGCTCCTTACCCTCCGAGCAGAGGGCGAGATCAGCCGCCATGTAACAGGGACACTAAGTGATTATTATTGACGTGATGTCATTGTTATTGTTTATAAAGAGCTGCTGACAGGTATGATATATGTCACACTAGAGGCTGACGCTGTTGTGTTACATGTCACGCCTTTTTTGACTCTGTGATGTCATCACGCTGTCTGACATCACACTCTGGAGCCACACGATGCAGCCAGCGTTTGTTTCTGTGTAAAAACCTAAAGGAAGCGTAAAGATGGGTAGCAAGCTTGTGTGTGTGTGTGTGTGTGTGTGCATGCGTGCGTGCGTGCGTGTTCGTGCGTGTGTGTGTGTACCTCGGTGACACCTGTGTTTGGGACTCAGTTTTACAGAGTTTGGCAGCCGGGCCTGCATCTGTTCCCATGACAACATCATCCTCAACTTCCTGTGGAGAGAAGATGAAGAAGTGTGTGAATGTGTGTACTTGTAGTTGCTGCATAGTGAGGACCGAAACAGAGTGAGGACAGTTGTGTAAAGTGGGGACATGGGGACTTGGGTTCAGGTAAAGGTAAGGAGCCGGGGAACACGTGATGTTGGTGAGGGTCCTTACAAAGATAGGAGTACAGGGATCCACACTCACCCCGGCGCCGGCCTCGTCTCCTCTGAACTCGTCGGGGAATCGCGGACACTCTGGAGACAGACGCTCTGCAGCCTGTTGATAACAACAGAGAGCAGTGACACAGAGTGACCTGCAGGGGGCAGCAGAGGACAGTAAAGCTGCTGTCTGACTCCACACACCTCACTTCATCTACAGCATGAGACAGACGGACTGAAGGTAGTTATTACGTCACATCCTCGCAACAGGTCACATCACTAAAATACACAAAGATAACAACGAACGTCTGCCTGCAGAATTACAAATCAGTTTAATCGTTTTGATCGTTTAGTTGTTGGTTAAAAGAGAGATGACACTAATTAGTGTGAAGGTGTTTCTCCACACTCATAATGCTCTGCTGGGTCAAATGACATCTACAGGAAGTTGTAATGTTTAATATAAATGTCATGAATCTATATAAGTTAGCTCTATATAGTCTGTGTGCTGCCAACAAGAAGCTTTCAGGACATTTTCAGTTTCAGAGTCTTTCCACATCATTCATGGAAAAATAACACAAAATAACTCCACCCACTTAAACACCAGTGCAGACCAGGTACTCCCCTGGTAGCTGGGCCGTTCAATCAATGTCTTCAAGCAGTCGGTGAAAAAAACCTTTGACTTTTGTACCATCTCTGAGCGTCTTTTCACCGGCGACCGTAGTCGGTTTTTTTAATGTCTTTTCAACAGGAGAAAGCTCGCTGTGTGAACTCATTAATGATCATAAATATGTGTCGTGTAAATATCACCATGGTGTTGGTGTTCAGTGGAGTACACTGTGTATCAGCTGGACTCACGGCTGCAGTCTGTTGTTTCTGTTGGCCCCTCTGACTGTTGAGACTCCCGATCTCAGTCTGAGAGCTGGACTGAGAGATTCCCTCAAAGAAAGGCCTGTTGGTCAGATACCACAAACACAACCGTCTGCACGGACACAACATGCAACATCAGCTGATCAGATAAGCATCAACTGCAAGACAGCCGTCAGGGAATACAGGCAGGGGGACAACATTTTTTTAATCCAATGAATCATGCTTCCACATGTATTTTGTTTCTGCTGTTACGACCTTGTTTTCCTACACGTTTATCCTCGGCTGAAAAATGTCTCCAGTGGACGATTAGGGAAAAGTCAAATCAAACACTGACTGAAGCACTGACTGCAGGATGTTAAATCATCAGATTAAATCGGGAGCTAACAGATATCTTTTTTCTTCATGTGTACGTTCAGTTTTGAGGCTACTTTCATCAAATATTGGTCAGACTGTGTGCAGAACTGCAACAGTGTAAAGCAGGGCTGTCAAACTCAAGGACAAAGTTGACCCCTGTGGTAGTAGGAGCACTCGGGGCAGTGACCCCCAAACTGACAGAGTGGCTCCGGCAGATTCCTGGAACAAAATTTGAAGCCTCAGTCCAGAAGAGTGCAGTCCTAGGAACAGCTAAGATACTGCGCACAACCCTCAAACTCCCAGACCTCTGGTCGAGGACCTGAGCTTGAGGATGATACAGACACAGACACCACCCTGAGAGGGTGACAGGGTTGTTATGTGTATATTTACATATATATATATATATATATATATATATATATATATATGTATATATACTATGTGTGAAGGCCTGTTGATTTGGGGAATGTTTGTTTGGATATTTTTGATTTCGTTTTAATTCAACAGTCATTTATAGCATCATCCTGCAACTCTCCATAAATCCTGCAAATCAGTCAACTCTTAAACCAACCGAAGCACCCGGATCATCAAACAGTGGGTATAGGTAAACCAAAGACAGTGTGTTGATCACGTCCACCATTATGGCGTCTGCGGGCGACTATTTTTTAACTTACTGAAATGGATTATTAGCTCTTATTAGCTAATTAGACTGTTATTAGTTTATTATATGAAATGTAAATGCGTAGGACAGCTGAGGCACGTGTCCACAGTCTGACCTGAGTTTGGGTTTGGGCGTGCTGATGATGCTGTCGTTGTCGTCCAGCTCCGGGCCGCTGTCACTCGGGTTGTAAACCTCCAGGCTGTCGTAGAGCAGGTCTAGGTCCTCCTCGGCCTCCTGACTCTGACCCACCGGATCTGAGTCCAGAACCTGCAGCATTTGCACAGGGTGACAGAGATGAATCTACTGGTGGAGTGATGAGATGGATTTCTCGTGAACAAAGACGACGACGCGGCGTCGAGTACGAACCTCATCAGAGACTTTGAATCTTTTCAGCAGAGCCACAAACTTCTGTTTAAAGTTCGGCTGCTGAACGACAGAAAAGAAGCAAAGTGAGACACAGTTTTTTCATCTGATCAAAGTGCCTCATCCTATCACATATTCATCTTTTTAACTGAGAGGAGAGTTGAGAACACTTCACCTGCACCTGCAGTTACAGAGAACATTTGAGGTCTGCAACAAGTGAACAGCGTGTACTGAAACTCTTCCCATGATCTTTTTCAAAAGCGATTCTCAATAATTAAAAACATTCTGAAGAGAGATTTAATAACACAATTAACAATATTTCACTAACACGCTGCAACTACAAAACGTGCCATAAGATATAGGTGATGTTCTGTGGCGGACTCTGATTGGTCCTCACCTGAGTCAGGGAGGCTGTTCGGATCATTTTCCTGCGAGACTTCTTCGTCTTTCCCTGAACATCATCATCGTCGTCAAACATGTCCTGAGAAACAGAGGAAACGTCACGTCGTCGTTAAAGATGTTCAGTTTGATATGAAACACAAGCTGGTGATAAAGTGTCACTTCTCGGTGACTGCTATGAAATATTGTCGTTCTCTCTGGTTCATGAACTCATGATCCGGAGGATGAATCACAACACTGATGATCCTTTGACTTTTGATCAGGGGCCACCAACAGGTCAAATGAAACACTTTTATGTTATCGTTTCAGCTGAATGCTAATGTAGCATGCTAATGATGTATGTTGTTGTTAGTACGTCGATGTTATCATATAAACAAATGTAATAATACACGTTGGCTATAGAATGCTAACTGTTGCATGCTACAAGATTAGGCTACATATCTAAACATTACTCACCAAATGTTAGCATAGAACCATGCTAACATGTATATAACCTATCAACATTTAAATATCAGCTGTAACATTCATAATGTCATCGTGTCATCTTGTGGACTTCAATGTTAGTATGCTAACATGATAACGTTATCATGAGCATAAAGCACAAAGTTTAGCAGTGATCAGCTGACTGCAAAAAAGTCGAAACTGCAAAAAAAGTGAAGAAATGGAAATATGACTCGAGTCATATTTCCATTTCTTCACTTTTTTTGCAGTTTCGTGACATGCTAAACATTAGCATATTACCATACTAACTGTACATAGGCCTGTATGTTACAATGCTAATGTTTTCTGCGGCACTTTGTATGCTAACGTATATTAGCCAAGTGCAGAGAGTGATTAAACCTGAGCCAAGCTTTCAGGTGAATGCTAATGTTGGCATTCAGCTCAAGTTAAGCAGATTTAAAGGATCTGTTTTTAATGAATCCACATATTGAAAGTAAGCTAACAGACTTTTCTGTTTTTACTGTATTCTATTCTATGATTGTTTTTAACTAATGTAAAGTGTCTGTGAGCACCATGAAAAGCACTTTATAAATAAAATGTATTATATTATTATCATTATTATTACTACGGAAGTTTTCAGTAGCAAAAACACTGATGGCTGCATTCCATTTCTTTGTTCCAGGTCCTGCCATTGTGCCTGCTGGCTTACAGAATGGACCGCAGCCATCGTTTCTGTGCTGTGTCAGCTGACAGGTAGGCTCACCTGAGGAGGAACTGCGTCATCACTTCCTTCCTGTTCGGAGGAGAAGCTGTCGTCATCGTCCTCCCAGTAGTTTTCCATGTCAGGAGAGCGATCTGTCCCACAAACACACAAACTGTAGATACACAACAACTCTCACTGAAGTAATCCGAAGTTTATTTTGACTGGAGGATGAAAAACTGCAGTGTTTAGTCTCCAGTGGTGGGAGGTGAGCTGACTAAGTACGTTCACACAAGTATTAAAATAGTAGAAAAATAGTAAAATACATTTATATGTGGACGACACTGTCATTTACACGCATGCGCCCTTCATGATGCAGGCGTGCAGGAGCTTCAGACCGTATTTCAGTCATTACAAACTGCTCTGCTGAGTTTAACATTTTAAATGCTCAGAGTTTTATGGTCTTCTCAAAAGCTCACTCAGTTGCTGCATGATCTTAGTACCACAGTATATGGATAGATGACAAGCTTTCATTTCATGTACATACTGCTGCTGTAGGCACGACGCTTAATGTGAAGATTGGCTTTTATTTTAGAAATAGTTCTCGTTTTACTTTCAGTGCTGAGAAAAAACTTGTGGAGGCAACTTTCCTGTCTGTTGCTGATTACTGTGATATATTGTACATGAACACAACCTCCTCCATTTTACGTAGCCTTGATCCAGTGCACCCTGCATCTCTACGTTTTATTACAACTGCATTCTGTATGATGTGGTGTGTTCGACGTCACTGACCACTCACAGACAGCAGCACTGGTATATTTTTATTTATAAAGTAATACTGGTCAAACTTTCAGCCGACCTTTGAACCCTGCTGTGAGTCAGCTCGGGTAGTTTCCTGCTACGCTCCTCCACATGGCTGCTTTTGAACGTACCCTGGGTTTCACTAGATGTGGGGAAAACTGTATTTTCCTACTCTGCACTGTGGGCATAAAACAATCTACAAAAAGATCTAAAATCAGAAACACTTCAATCCACTGATGAATTTAAGGGCATCATAAAGAACAGAGACATGTGCTTGTTTTTCTTTAGAGGCCACTAAGTTTGAACTGTTGTTGTTTTATTGTGGAATTTTGTATTATATGTTGTATTTATTGCATTTTAAATGTGTTCTGATTGGCTGCTGCCTCACCCTGTATCTCTACTTTTCAATCTCATTGAGACTTCCTGGTTAAATAAAGGTTAAATAAAATTCCTTCAGTACAAGTTCAGTACTTCTCCTTCTCCCCTACGTCACCCCGTCCTGTCTTAGTACTTTTACTGTAGTGAAGGATCTGAATGCTTCTTCCAACACTGTTAGTTTCTCTCTGGTGATGAAGAAGAGTGTTCACACCGACTCTCCTCTGCACATTAGATTATCACATGTGAGAAATGTTCCTGCAGCCTCAGCTTGAATCAACAAGCACTAACACTGGATCTGGTGGACAGACGGTCATTATGAACAGACTCTGATCAGGACTGAAGCTCCTGTTCTGACTGAGCTGTGATGATGATGATGATGATGATGATGATGATGATTTGCTTTGAGGGGCGCAGCGAGGCCGTTTGTTCAAAAACGTCGAGGAGCTCATATGTACTCTGCTCCCGACCAATCAGGGACCAGTCTTTAACGAGCACCTGATGCTGTCAGACAGACTGAAGGTCAGCTCCAGTGTTCTCCTCACCCGAGGCCTTGGTCTTGTTGCCATGGTGACCGCTTGTGTCCTCCTGCTCGATTGGCTGGCTGGTGAGAGAATGGACGCTCAGCTCCGCCGCGCGCACAGAAGCATCCTTCAGGTTGCTATGGAGACCGAGGATGTGGGCTCCGTCTGTCGGATGCTGCATCACCTGGGACGAGACACACACACACACACACACACACAGACATCCGCCCACGCACCAGCAGAGAGGCGATGCTGTCACTGTCTGAAGAAAGAAATCAGTTATTTCATGTTTGATTCATCCTGAAGTTCAAAATCATCACAGTGTGTCTCTGTTAAAGTTGTGCAGGGTGCATAAAAAAAACATCAAATCAGAGCCAGTGGATGATCCTATGGGCCCCTGACAGACATCCAGGCTCAGCCCCAAGTGTCCTCACATCCTGGATACGGCCCTGCGTACATGTACAGGGCTCCTGATTGGCCCCTGACCTCCTGTTGTTCTGCAGAAGTGGCCCCTGAGCAAAACAAGGTGAGTTTCCCTGAACTGGTGTGTTCACGTGTTTTAACGTGTTCAATGAAAAAGAGGTGAAACTGCTCCTGACTCCTCAGCTCCTCCCCTCTCTCCCCCGTCCTTTATTCAGCTCCTTGCTCCTGACTCCTTAACATCTCTCCTCTCTCCTTCTACTCCTCCCTCCTCTCCCCGTCCTCCCTTCCTCCCTCTCTCAGCTCCTTGCTCCTGACCCCTCAGCCTTGACCTGATGATGGCGCCAGATCAAAGTCAGAGGACCATCAGAGTTGCTTTGGTTCATCCTGCGGGGAACATGAATGATGAACTGAGTTTCAGGACCACCGTGTCGACACACTGCTTCCTGTCCTACCTCCGCCATGTTGATGACTCCCACTGCGAGCGTTTTGTAGCCCAGGATAGTTCGGTTTTTGTACCTCTTCCTCCTCTGCAGCATCACATGCAGACGATTCACGTCTCGCTTCAGGAAATGAGGATACTGAGAAACAGAGGGACATGGATTCATCCTCTGGGCAGCAGGAGCATCCACCAACAGAAGATTTTCTGTCACAGTATTATGAGTGTGTGTCGAAGGGATGATTAAATGTGTGACCTGCAGTGAGAAGGTGAGCTCCAGGTCTGTCTCCATCAGGCCGTCCGGAGGGAGAAGGTACTCGTTGGATCTCAAAGTCCGTTTAGAGCCCTGGGAGACGGACACAAAGATAGATACAGGATTATTAATGTGACGAAGGAAAGACGGACACTGTGGGACTGCTACAAGAGGAAACACTTCTTAATGGACCGTGTCACTCATGTTCTTCTTCTTTATCCCCCTTTAAGAGATAATCATGCTCTGTGCTTTGGAACTACAGTTCCCAAAATGCTTTGGGGAATATAAATGGGAAGTATAATGTTGCCATGGATTCAGTCAGTTATCTGTGAGTTACAATCTGTTTTTTTTTCAGTCTATCCATGCATTCGTGTGTCATTAGAATAATCAGAAAAATTAGTTTCCGACAGAAAGTTCATGTCAACGTTCCCGCAAGTAAGAACGTTGGCAAAAATTTTCCACGAGTCCACGACTTGATGTCATATATGCAGAAACATGGCGGACGAACCTCAGTATTCAGTTGGCGATAAACTTTTTAAAAAATTTTGAATGTCGATGATTTGCTCACGTTATGCAACATGGTGTTACTGTTAGCCAGTCCTTCCAGAAAAACGCGATTATGCGATCGCATAATTCAACGCACAATCAGCCAAAGTCTGCATATTTATGCGGGGGCTGCATTTTTTCAAAGACGCTGCACTTTCGCCGCATAAATCGCCGATTTCTGCGCAAAATGCGTGAAATATGCGGGGCTTGCATGATTTCATAATCCCCGCATTTTCGTTGCAAAAAAGTCACATATATCCTAGCAGAAAGTTGAAAAATGTTGCGTTTACTTCACACAAGAGCAGCCATTTTCCCCCTGTTGCCTTAGTAACGTTATGAAGTGACGTAATTACGCGACATGACCGTCATCGAAAAGCTGCGATTTGGGTGTGTGATTAGGGAGGAGATGGGGGAGGGGATGGACGGTGAAGGAGAGGGGATGGAGGATGAGGATGGCGAATGATTGGCCAGTGTTAGAGGCTACGCAGTTATAGTTTTCACTTTCACAGTGGACTGTTATAGTTTCATTCAGGAGTTGATGCAAGTTGTAAGATGCACTTTTTTGTTACCAGCTGGTTAAATCACACTAGTTTCAAAAACCTTACAGTTGTAAGTATATCAGTAGCATGTAAATTTATGATACAGTAAGTGATTGCACTTTGTGCATTGGAAGCACTTATTTTAACAGAAGATGTCTGTTTTGTATAGCTACCTCTGTAAAACAGGAAGCACACATTTTATTTTATACATTTTTATTTATTCATTTTTACAGAAGTTGTAGCATGTTCTTTTTGTAAAGCTACAGAACTTGTTTGACTCAGCAATGTTTTGTAAGTGTGAGCCATGTGTTTATTAAGGTCTGAAATAAAACAAGATGAGAACTTAAATATTCCCTGCACTTTCTGTGAAGTAGTATGCTTGCTTATCATAGGAAGTAATTAGAAATTACTCTTTACATTAAGGTAGTAGCCGAGTGACAACAGGGTGTTGGGGGAATCACGTTTTTTTCTCTTTTTTATCAAACCGCAGTTTTTGCAAGTTCCCGCAATTTTTGCAAGTTCCCGCAATTTCATCGCATTTTTTAAGAAAACGTGCTGCATAATCGAGGATTTTGCCCGCAACAATCACAAAAAAAACTCCGTATTTTTCTGGAAGGACTGGTTAGCTGCTGTCCAACAGGAGGCGCCCAGGAGGATCCCTATCAAACAGAGACACCTCAACTGACCCCTTTCAACATGAAGGAGCAGCGGCTCTACTCCGAGCTCCCTCCAGATGTCTGACTCCTCCCCTTATCTCTAAGGCTGAGCCCAGACACCCTACAGAGGAAACTCATTTCAGACGCTTGTATCTGTGACCTCATTCTTTCAGTCACTACCCAGAGCTCATGACCATAGGTGAAGGTTGGGACGCAGATGGACCAGGAAATGGAAAGCTTCACCTTCTGGCTCAGCTCCCTCTGAGCTGTGACAATCAGACACAGCGCCCACATCACTGCAGACGCCGCTCCAAACCGCCGATCCATTTAATTAACACCCCGAGATACTTGAACTCCCTAGCTTGAGGCAGTAACTCACTCCCAACTCAATCCACCTGTTTCTGGCAGAGAACCATAACCTCAGACTTGGAGGTGCTGACTCTCAACTCAACCACTTCACACTCGGCTGTAAACCACCCCAGGTCGTGCTGGAGGTCACAGTGTGATGAAGCCAACAGAACCACATCATCTGCAAAGAGCCGAGACACAATTCTGAGGTCACCAAACTGGACAACCAGTTCACACCTCTCTGCAACGTTCTCAAACGGTCGCCAATCTTTGGTCTGAACTAATAACCGCTGGGTAACGTAACGTTAGCTGTGTGATACAGTTAGCCCTGTCCCAGGCACAGAGCTGCAGTCCTGCAGTAGCAGCCTCATGATAAACAGAGGCTGAGTTAATGGATTCGCTGCATGCAGCTCTGCAATGAAAAGAGATTTCACCATTTAAATCGTCACATTTGTGATAAAGTTGTGGTGATCGGACTAAACTACAAGGCGGCACAGAATTCACAGAGATTGGCTGAATTTGCATTGAATCCGAGGAGGCAAAATAAATCCCTGCAGAGCTTTTCTGTTGGTGTCTGTGTCAAATGAGATAAAACACTACTACAGCTTTTCTATTTGAATCCACTAATAAAACAGCGACAACCGTCAGTCACTCTGTCCGTGAGCTACCAGCAGACACTGTCTCATAAAGACACCAGATGAACTGTTGTGTCACTTGAGATGAATAAAAAAACCAAATCGATGAACAAAGTGTCTGACTGTGACAGTGGAGAGACACCTGAAGCTTCAGACCTGAACCTGTGGTGAAGGGTAACGTTACTCAGCGGCGACTCAGCAGAAAACATGTCTAGTAACAGTCACATGTTGGAAAGTCTAAGAAATAACTGAATGAACTCAGCTCTTCAACGTTGTGCAGCAGCAGAGACATAAATCAGGTCAGACTCACGTAGAACATAAAATCAGGAGGATCGTGGAGGACAGACGCTGATACACAACCGATAACATTTCCTCACCTGGATCTTCACAGCGATGACGACGGAGCTGAGTTCTCTGTCCAGCTCCTTCAAAACCATCAGCCTCTTCAGAGTCAGACTGCACAACCTGAGACAATCAGACAGGACACAGAGTCACGTTACACACCTTTTATCAGTGTGTTCAGACAACAGAGAGGTTCCTCCAGACCTGATGGACAGAGTCAGGACAGACAGCTGGTGGACATGTGACAGCAGACACCAAAAGGATGCACAGCAAAGCTCCCTGTTACAATTACATACATTCAGACCTCTGACCGTGACCTCACAGTGATGTTTCAGTCGTCAAACACAGTCACATTAAAATCTAAATCAGTGAAACATCAAACAGAAGAGCTGCTTTAAGACACAACCTGCATCTCAACCTCATTTAACAGTGTCCTGTCACACTAAAATGTCCCCAGAGAGACACACAACAACCACACAGAGATGTACAAACAACAATGAAGAGAGATTTTACATCTCTTTCAGTCTGTGTTTGGCCCCTGTGTCGGGGGTGTGGGGTCTTTTTCATGTCTCTGCTCAGGGGCCGACAGGCCTGTAATTGCTCCACTGGATTCATTGTGTTTGTAAAAACTGTTGTACCAGTCCATCTGGTAACGGTCCAGATGTTTCACTGGATAAGTGAAAAGTTTGCCAAAAAATCCAGAATCAACAAACTCATTAGGATTCATCTTCTGGAGACGATGAACGTCTGAACCAAACTCCACAGAACCAGCCTGATCCAACAGTCTGGACTGAAGCGGACTGACTGACATTAGTTTTCCTAGAGCCAAACGTTTTACAGCCAGACGTGTACACGATGAGATCTGAAGAAATGAATTAAACGATGACAGCACAGTCTCAGAGAGCCCTGATTGGTCACGGTGGTTTAACCTTTTCCTCCTAAAACACTGTCCAATGGCCTCCTTTATTTTCAGGGTGACATCATGCAGAGAGGACAGCTGAATCCAGCAGGAGCCGTTGACCCGCTCCTCCTGGGAGCTCATTACTGCAGGATCATGCAGGGACTCGTCCCACACACCACAGCTTCCTGTCAACACCAGCCAAGAGCAGCTAATACCTGCTAATACCTGCTCACCTGCACCTGGACTGCAGCACGCAGACAGAGACAGAGACGTGTTTGTGCGTCCCATGATGGTGACGACTCAAAGCTTCAGTCTTCACTGGGGCTGAAATTCTTCTTCATCCTAGAAACGCTCAGTTTTTCTCATTAAACTGACTCAGACTTTACTGAATGATTATTAACATCATTATTCTTCTCTTTTCTTTTACAAAAAAAGATGAATTCACAAAGAATCGGCCGCAGCAGCTGAGAACGCCATGAACTGTGCATCACCTGCAGTCGCTCTCTGCCCGACTGATGATCCAACAAGTATCAATCAAATATCGCCGCTTTGTCACGTCTACATGCGACACACTAGGTATCCTCCTGTGTCTGTTGGTGACGTTTCAGGACGGCATGTCAATTTACACCTGTTACTGAGGATACACGATTTAAGATTTTTCGCTGATATCCGATATGCTGACATATAACAACTCATTTGGTCGATCACTGATATCGATTTATCCACTTTTTTCCCTCCTAATATTAGTGATCATCAGGTCTCTGCTGTAGATGAATTTACATCATATTATTCATACAGACTTTTATGGTGACGGAGACATGAAACACTGTTCAGTGCCTGTAACATTAATTCAATGTGCTGAAGAAGAAAAAGCATGTTCGCTGATTCATTTTCATTTTAAAGCCGATATCGGGTGATATCGATGACGTACCGATGTTATCGTGCATCCCTACATGTTACCTGCATTGTGTCTTTTCAAAATACAATATAATTTTCACAGGAAATGTCCAGTCTCTGCTCATAAGATGCAGACAGTCTTTTTCAAAATAAACTTGCTTCAGTAAAACACCTTGAATTTATATTTATTTCCTTGTGCAACAAAAGCACGTGGTTAGGGTTAAAAAAAACATCATGGTTTGGCTCAACATTAAGACCGGAACCAAATGAGTGTCTGAGCTCGTCACTCAGATCTTGGATCAAAATGTTCTCATTATTTACTTGTGTTCGTCAGCTAATGTTTTAATAAGCGCTACCAGCTGTTTGAGGAAATTACCGAACCCTTTTTTAAATGAACCTACAGGACAAGGAGTGAGACAGGACTGACAGACGGAGGAGGAGGAGCTGCTGTTTTCTTCATTCAGCCCAGAGACAGAAGAGGAGTGGTCCTGAAATGGATCCATGCGGAACACCACGAGACTCAGAGGGAGTATTTCTCCCTCTGCTGTCATCTTCTCTGTGACCGGCAACAGGTCGCTGCTTCCTGAGGCAGCACTACCATTTAAGAGGATTATCTCTGATTGGTCGTTAACCCCCGCATGGTCACACTGCTGCTAATCTGCCTGGAAACAGACAGGTGGAGGAATCGGCGGCACAAAACTAATCAGCTGATCGTTATCCGTCAATGTGTTTTCAAGTGTGTGAGAACATGAGAGCCGTACAGGTCATGTTCTCTGAACCGACAGCTGAGAATGACATGCACAGCTCAAACTTTGAGTGCACCACCGTGCAAGAGTGAAGTGTCGACAACAGGACTCGGCTCTCTGAGCCAACAAGATGATCCTCAACCTTCCTCCACACACACACACACACACACACACACACACACAGCAGACTGCGATGGTCATGTGATCACAGTGAGTGTGTGACACTTCACCTGCTCAACCTTCATCTGATCACACTTCATCTGACCACATTTTGCCTGTCCACCCTTCAACTGATTACATTTCATCGGATCACACTTCACCTGACCACACTTCACCTGCTCACACTTCATCTGACCACACTTCATCTGCTCATACTTCACCTGTTTACACTTCACCTTATCACACTTCATCTGATCACACTCCATCGGATCACACTTCATCTGATCACACTTCAACTGCTCATACTTCATCTGATCACACTTCAACTGCTCACACTTCATCTGATCAAACTTCATCTGACCACACTTCATCGGATCACACTTCATCGGATCACACTTCATCTGATCACACTTCATCTGACCACACTTCATCGGATCACACTTCATCTGATCACACTTCATCTGACCACACTTCATCGGATCACACTTCATCTGATCACACTTCAACTGCTCACACTTCATCTGATCACACTTCAACTGCTCACACTTCATCTGATCACACTTCATCTGACCACACTTCATCGGATCACACTTCATCTGACCACACTTCAACTGCTCACACTTCAACTGCTCACACTTCACCTGCTCACACTTCATCTGCTCACACTTCATCTGATCACACTTCAATCTGATCACACTTCACCTGACCACACTTCATCTGATCACACTTCATCTGATCACACTTCATCTGATCACACTTCATTTGACCACACTTCATCTGCTCACACTTCACCTGACCACACTTCATCTGATCACATTTCATCTGATCACACTTCATCTGACCACACTTCATGAGAAACTACTGTCAGAAAAATATATGACGAAACAGGAAACAGAAACATTTAAAGTCGACTCACTGCTGAGACGACCCTGTCGATGACCTCTGACCCCAACATGTTTCACAGCGCCCTCTGAGAGCGACACCTAATGAATGAGACAGCGACCCTGGTGTGCCCTGCATTACAGGAGCCACTGATAACCTTTGTTTCTAATATCAGCTGCTGCTGATGATGATGATGATGATATTTGGTGGTTTAATAATCTGATAATAAATCATTTAGATTTGTTTTTGTTTGTTATTGATATTTACAGTGTAAACATGTGATGATGGAGGAAGAGATCAGAGATCAGCTGATGAGCTTCAACCTGCTGATGTTACCTGGTGTGTTGGTGACTGACCTGCTGGCAACAAGCACGAGACACAGCAGGCTGATGATGATGATGATGATGATGATGATATCATTTATAGTGACTTGTGATTGATACAGAACTGTTGAATTTAACAAAGAAACTGCTCACAAACACACGCACGCGCATACACACACACACACACACACACACACACACACACACACACACACGCACACACACACACACACACACACACACAGTCATGGAGCACCTCACCTTCCTCCTCTCACTGTGCTCACGCGCTCCTCTCCGGCCGAACATTAATCCTCTTACCTGGGGACGCAGCTCGGGGAGGACCGGTCGATCTCCCAGGTCGCGAACAGGTTCATCGGCACCGGCACGCGGCCGTCGGGCTCTCCGGGAGCTCCAGACCCGCCGATGAGGTCCGGGTCCGATGGGAGAGCGCTCCCCCGGACTGCTGCTCTGTCCACAACCGTCGCCATCGTCGCCTCTCCGCGGCGACAGGTCGATGTGATGCCGGCTGCCGATGCTCCGGTCCGGCTGGGAGGGAGCGGGGCGGGGCGAAGGGATGGAGGGAGGAGGAAGAGAAGGAGGAGGAAGAGGAGGGGGAGCTCTGGAGAGCTGATCCTGGATCAGAACACCAAAGGAAAATAGTACAGCTATTCTCTTCTTGTAGTTCTACTGACGCACACTCACAGGTACTGGAGTATTTTCCAGATGAAACATTTTCTGTGAGGGACTGTTCTTTACTTGTCAGAGGGTGAAGCTCCAAAGATTTTACCCTGATCCTCCCTCTGTCATCAATCAGTTACTAAATTATTAACTTTGATGTTTGAAAATTAAAAGTTGAAGACGAAAGAATAAAGTGATTTAAATTAAATATCTAAAGCTAAGATTTATTTTTTTTGACTAACTGACGTGTTCACGGCACATGGTGACCGCCGGAAATTTTAAAGAACAACAATAATTTCTGTTTTTACAGTTTCTCGCTGATAAATAGAAGAATGTTTGGTGATTTTCAAATAAATCGTGCGTCCCAACACGCCTCAGGTTTGAAAGGCACAGTTTATTCTAAAATTGCCAAAAAAGACTTTTGCTAAGAATTGGCAGCAAAAAGAAATCTAAAAAAAACAACCATTTAAATTTCCCCTCAGCCATAATAAGAAACATGAGGCCCTGCCAGTGCTTGAAATAATTATTTCACATGCCTCTCAAACTGACTTCAACATCCAACGTGTGCTGCCACCCTGTGGTCAAACTCCTGAACTACAGCTTCTCACTCAGCAGCTGATCGATGATCAATGAGCATCAGTGATGTCGTTACAGAACACTTCAGTCTCTCACAGACTCCGCCCACAAACACAGGTTTGTCTTCTTACCTATTAAATGATCATTTGTTAAAGGATCCATGACAGACACATGTACGGCGTCATGACGATAACAGACAGAATTACACGTTATATCTGTTATTGACACACAGTCAGATCAGAGTCATTTCATGCAGCGCTGTGCACATTCACAAGCTCGTACAAAGTTCACCTCACACACATTCAAATCACACTTTCTGTAATAAAATAAAATCTTTTGATTTTATTTTCTTGTGTTGTGACCTGCACAGATCATCATACACACAGAGAACACAGAGCATCCTAAAGATTCAGTCCATCCTGCTCATCACCTGTGTGAACTGCTGCCTTTTAAAAACCGCTGCAAGTCCCTCAGAAGACCACAAGATTCACCAGCAGTCTCTGCCTCAAAGCCATCACCACACTGAACTGTGAACTGAACTGTGAACTGAACTGTGAACTGAACTGTGAACTGTTGTATGTTTGTACAATGACAATAAAGAAATCTGAATCTGATCGTTCATTGGCAGATATTTCCAGAGACAGGCCGGACGCTTCAACTCCATGTGTGGTTTCAAATCTAGTGTCGATGTGACAAACGTTTGGACTCATTTTATCAGACCCAGCTGAACAATTTGCGTAAAAATATCAAATCAAATCAAACTTATTTATAAAGCAGGTTCAAAAACTCCAAGAGTGAGCAAAGTGCTGAACATAACAGAACATGGTATCAAAACGTGACAGAAATAACATGACAAACCCAAAATCACGTAACGTGTGAAAAGGAAAATGAGGCTCAGAATAGTGAGATCTGAACATAAAATGTGAAAGATAAAACAGAAACCTGCAGGACAATCAAAGGTCTCAGAGAACATGTGGGTCTGAGTCAAATAATCCACACACTGTTAATCAGCGCTCCTTATTATAAATGACACGTTTGGTGCCGTAAAAGTTCAGACGCACCAAACTGACATCAAAGAGCAACCGCTGCGCCGCCTAATGTCGCCTGTGTCTCTGCCTAAGAGTTGCACTTGAACACACCACAAAGACTGCAGCTGACCAGCAGACTGTGGCGGTCTGTCATCTTTCAAAAAGGGGAAACAGGAAGACCAACTGGATGCTAGTTAGCCAGTTAGCACATGAACAACACCTGATGTTGAAGGAACAGAACGTCTTCACCGTGTGCCAGAGAAAAGTCACACAAACAAATATGAACTGTTTGAAGAGTTTTTAAGACTTCCTGAAAACTTGACGTTTCTTCTCCTCCTCCTCGTGAGTCGAACACCAACAGAGTCCTGCTGTGATGTTTTTCTGTAGTCCGACCCTGAAGTTAGCGTCGCCCTGGTTCCCTCATCAAACAACCGATTGGATTTCTCCACTGGATTTTGGATTATTACAGAAAATAAACAAATGTTTCCGATCCTTCAGATTCTGTTCAGACAGATAATCTTCACTGATGAACTTTATGATTATTGAAGAATAAATTCAATCAACAGAAGAAACAGTTAAGGTTAGGCTGTAAACAAACTACACCACGGTCACATGACTTAACGTCATCACCACAGCCGAGCTGTGTTCGGCGTGATGACGTTCTGTAGTCTCATTTAGATACTTGCTAACAACCGTCTTTTTTAAAAGCTTCTAAACTGACAGTGGGTTTTTTGAGAACAAAATGTGAAAGTCTCTGCAGCTTGTGTTAACGCGGAGGAAACCCATGCTGACACGGGGACAAGCGGCTCTGTTCAAAACTCTGAACCTCACTGCCTTTTAGCGAATCAGCACACTGATCTGTAATGTTGACAGGAAGTGACCACCATAAGACGGTGCATCATCTCTAGTCAACAACTCTCTGTGCTTCTGATCTGTAACGTTGACAGGAAGTGACCACCATGAGACGGTGCATCATCTCTAGTCAACAACTCTCTGTGCTTCTGATCTGTAACGTTGACAGGAAGTGACCACCATGAGACGGTGTATCATCTCTAGTCAACAACTCTCTGTGCATCTGATCTGTAACGTTGACAGGAAGTGACCACCATGAGACGGTGCATCATCTCTAGTCAACAACTCTCTGTGCATCTGATCTGTAACGTTGACAGGAAGTGACCACCATGAGACGGTGCATCATCTCTAGTCAACAACTCTCTGTGCATCTGATCTGTAACGTTGACAGGAAGTGACCACCATGAGACGGTGTATCATCTCTAGTCAACAACTCTCTGTGCTTCTGATCTGTAACGTTGACAGGAAGTGACCACCATGAGACGGTGTATCATCTCTAGTCAACAACTCTCTGCACAGTCAGTAAATGAGAATGTGTGTGTGGGCGGGGCATAAGCACATACAGCCAGCAGCAGCAGCGACCCACCGTCTGACACCGGCACACTGTGAGGACAGAAACAGAGGCTCTGTGGGGACGGAGCACCTGCTGCAGCAAGCCAACACGCCGTCTGTTGTCATTCTGACTTGACCAGCTGACTTCACTACAAGCTGATTGGCTGTTGAAACAGGTGACGTGCTTTAAAACCAGCCGCCGGTCATTTGACCAGCTGAGTGTCAGGTGACACCATCAGCCGGCTTGAGTCCAGCTCAGACCGGCCAGTTCGCACCGCTGACACTTTTCTCTGCAACGTTCTAAAATGGTTTCGTCTTGTCGTGAATCTTTGGTCTGAACTGGTCTACAGGGGTCGGACTGGAATGCAGCTGTGCACCCAAACGTCTGCTGTCAAACAGGTCTGTTGTTTGGTTGTTTTGGTCGTCTTCTGCCTTCATGTTGTCCTCATGTTTGCTGACACCTGTCACCTCCTGTCACCTCCTCCTCCTCCTCTTCCTCCTCCTCTGGTATGGTGGTGAAGTCCTCGATGACGACTCTGGGCAGCACCACCTGCTGAGTGTTGGATATCTCAACATCTCCCAGAGAGTTCTTGTGCATCTCGGCTCCTCGATCTGCGGGGGGAGAAGCCGGCTGATGTTTCCTGTACTGCACCAGACTGCAGCTCTTCACAACGATAGCGATCACGTTCTTCCCCATCATGATGGCTGACACTTGGGTGTCACCATAGATCAGCAGGTTTCCCCCGCGAATCAGGAGGGTGATGACGTTGATGGTGGCCAGACTGAGGATGGGGTAGAGCATCATCTTGTGTGGAACGATGTTGATGCCCTGCAAGCTGATCTCGCTCAGGGAGACGCAGGGCAGCACCAGCAGGAGGATGTAGCAGTAGAAGAATGTCAGTCCCTCCACCCACAGGGGTAGCCCCTCCCTCTGGAGCTCCCACAGGTTGGCCTGGACGTCCACCACATCCAGCAGGTCCACCACCACCCAGAACAGACGACTCCGTATCTCCTCCCTCTTCTTATACGGCCGTAAATACTCCAGATGATCTATGGCCGCCAGGGTTACGAACACGATGGGCATGCAGACAGACAGCAGCAGTGTGAGTGCTCTCCTGGACACGCCTACCTCCATCACCTCAGCATCTACGCTCACATCCTGAGACTTGTAGTTCTGATACACAAAGTAGACCTTGATCTCCAGGATGAAGATGTAGAAGAACCAGAGGATCATTGCGTAGCCTCGCCTGGCCGTGTGCACCTCCGAACCGGCCCAGACGGCGACATATCGCAGCACGATGAGGAAACACGCATCACCTGCCAGCACGGTGACGCACACGCCGATCCTCCTGGGCCCTGGGTTCTGCTTCACCAGGTAAGCGTCCATCAGCGCCAGGCTGGTCATGATGAGGACCACCGTCAGGAGAACGTGGGGTCTGTTAGCAGCATGTCGCGGGGTAACCATAGCGGGTCCGTTTGTAACCAAGTGAGGTAACCAGGGACAGAATAAACACCTCAGAGCTGCAGTTCCTCCAATGGCGACTAGATGCTGCTCCGAGAAGACTCTGCAGATTCTGTCTGAGAAGAGTTCAAGGTTCAGTGTGTGTGATTCAGGGCGATATAGCGTCAGACATGGAATATAACCAGTATGTTTTCATTCATGTGAAACCCGGCTAACACAGAACGTTTTCATAACATTCCCAAAACATTCAAATAACTACGTGAGGCAACGATCCCCTGAGGTTCCTGCTGGCGAGCCTTTTAGGTAACCCTCTCACAACGTTCTGGCTACAGTAAATAACGTTAGTTCCACATCAGGAAAACTTGCTGTTTGCTGTCATCTTGGGAACGTTATGCAGGAATGTTCAAATAACCTTCTGGAACATTTGACTAACCTTTCAGATGTTCTGGGAACATCACAATAACATTAGTTTTACATAAGGAAACTGTTTGCTGTTTTAACGTCTATGCAGGAACATTCAAAAAATGTTCCCAGTCCGCCCCCAAAAAAACATTTCTACAAGCTTTTGGGAACCAAATGTTGCTCGCTGGAAATCAGCTGAAAATAAGAATAACTGTGTTTTCGCTCCCTCAGAATGAGCTGTTTATATCTCCACAGGGAGCAGGTCCTCGTCTACAGAGATCACCATGTTGCACCGCCATGTTTCTACAGTAGCCCAGAACAGACAAACCAAACACTGACTCTGTGTGGGGACATTTGCATTTTGTGTCTGTTGCTGTGGTTAGAAAACTCCTCTGTGACGAGTGGCGTCAGAAAAACACTTTATACTTTATTTTTCCTGGTGTAAATCAGCTCGTCTGTTTGTCTCTGAGAGGAAGAGACCTGCTGAACAATGAACACTGAGGAATTCTAACCAGGAGAAGTTTCAGCTGATTGTAATCTGTAATCCTCACTGATAGACGACAATGAATCTGACACACTGGACCTTTAATGTCACCGCTGGTTTGAGTTGATTATTGCTCCGTTGAATTGATACGTCTTCTTTCAAGAGTCAAGAGTCCCTTCATCAGTCTGTCTTTGTGCTCCTGGTGTGAATCAGTGTTTCAGAGATTCTGAGGTGAATTTGTTTGATTGACAGCAGCCTCAGCTGTGTTAGCTCCTCCTCACAGCTCCTGTTGTGACTGTCAGACTTCAGACTCTGCATCTGTTTTTCACACTGGACGATCTTTAAACATGCTCTGCATCACTGGTTTTGGACGTGATCGTTAATCCCTCCTCATGGATTCAGTGTTCTTGTCTCCAAACTCAGGTGAAACGAAACATTTTCACGCAGCATATCTTCGCACTCTCCATTCAAACAGTCAGAGCCTCAGAGATCTTCGCATCATTTCGAGCTCTGGAAATCCTGATCCAGCCGATCCCCCTGTGGCCTCAGTCAGGACGCAGTTTGGTGTTTGTGTTAAAAAACCGACCCTGTGAATCTCCTGTGACCTCCAACACAAGGAGACTTGAACCAGATTAGGAAACGTGCTGATCGTCCTGGAGCTGGTGTGCGACAAAAGTTTCTCAGAATGTGTCTCTTAAAAAGCGTCTTCCTTCCTTTCACAGATATCAACAAAAATACAGACGATGAAACTGATGAAGAGTCTGTGAGTTCAGCATTGACTCCACTGCTGAGAAGTGAGTCCACATGTGGTTCATCATTTCCTCTTCGTTCCATTTACAGCTGCAGACTGTGATTTCATGAACCACATCCCCTCTTCCTCCTCTTCCTCCTCCTCTTCTTCCTCCCCTCCTCTCTGTGTTGGAGGTTCGTATTCACAGAGAGAACTCAACTCTCCTCCTTTCATCCAAGAGTTCCAGTATTTTTTTCTCAGCCTCAGCAGTGTGACCTTGTTTCTGTATGTACACACACACACAGACACGCAGGCATAATGGTTACATCATTTACAGCAGCATGAACCAAATCTTTAAAGCAGCTCTAACGCTTATTTTAATAACCTCACTGTACGAGAGGATGTTCCTCTGAGCTTTATATGGTGTCAGCTCATTGGTATGGTGGCTCTGAGGGTCAAAACACAACAAAATTTCAGATGTTGATATAAAATGACATTATGATGCTGCGTGTGTTATGGTCGGAAGTAACGTTATGATGCTACGTGTGTTATGGTCGGAAGTAACGTTATGATGCTGCGTGTGTTACAGTTGGAAGTAACGTTATGATGCTGTGTGTGTTACAGTCGGAAGTAACGTTATGATGCTGCGTGTGTTACAGTCGGAAGTAACGTTATGATGCTACGTGTGTTCCAGTCGGCCATAACGGTATGATGCTGCGTGTGTTACAGTCGGAAGTAACGTTATGATGCTACGTGTGTTCCAGTCGGCCATAACGGTATGATGCTGTGTGTGTTACAGTCGGCCATAACGGTATGATGCTACGCGTGTTACAGTCGGAAGTAACGGTATGATGCTACGTGTGTTACAGTCAGAAGTAACGTTATGATGCTACGTGTTTTACAGTCGGAAGTAACGGTATGATGCTACGTGTGTTCCAGTCGGCCATAACGGTATGATGCTGCGTGTGTTACAGTCGGAAGTAGCGTTATGATGCTACGTGTGTTCCAGTCGGCCATAACGGTATGATGCTGCGTGTGTTACAGTCGGCCATAACGGTATGATGCTGCGTGTGTTACAGTCGGCCATAACGTTATGATGCTACGTGTGTTCCAGTCGGCCATAACGGTATGATGCTGCGTGTGTTACAGTCGGAAGTAACGTTATGATGCTACGTGTGTTACAGTCGGAAGTAACGGTATGATGCTGCGTGTGTTACAGTCGGAAGTAACGTTATGATGCTACGTGTGTTACAGTCGGAAGTAACGTTATGATGCTGCGTGTGTTACAGTCGGCCATAACGGTATGATGCTGCGTGTGTTACGGTCGGAAGTAACGTTATGATGCTGCATGTGTTATGGTCGGAAGTAACGTTATGATGCTGCGTGTGTTGCTGTCGGAAGTAACGTTATGATGCTACGTGTGTTACAGTCGGAAGTAACGTTATGATGCTGCGTGTGTTACAGTCGGCCATAACGTTTTGATGCTGTGTGTGTTACAGTCGGCCGTAACATTATGATGCTGTGTGTGTTACAGTCGGCCATAACGTTTTGATGCTGTGTGTGTTACAGTCGGCCGTAACATTATGATGCTGTGTGTGTTACAGTCGGCCGTAACATTATGATGCTGCATGTGTTATGGTCGGAAGTAACGTTATGATGCTGCGTGTGTTACAGTCGGAAGTAACGTTATGATGCTACGTGTGTTACAGTCGGAAGTAACATTATGATGCTGCGTGTGTTACAGTCGGCCATAACGGTATGATGCTACGTGTGTTACAGTCGGAAGTAACATTATGATGCTGCGTGTGTTACAGTCGGCCATAACGGTATGATGCTGCGTGTGTTACAGTCGGAAGTAACGTTATGATGCTACGTGTGTCACAGTCGGAAGTAACGTTATGATGCTGCGTGTGTTACAGTCGGCCATGACGGTATGATGCTGCGTGTGTTACGGTCGGAAGTAACGTTATGATGCTACGTGTGTTACAGTCGGCCATAACGGTATGATGCTGCGTGTGTTACAGTCGGAAGTAACGTTATGATGCTGCGTGTGTTACAGTCGGCCATAACGGTATGATGCTGTGTGTGTTACGGTCGGAAGTAACGTTATGATGCTGCATGTGTTATGATCGGAAGTAACGTTATGATGCTGCGTGTGTTACAGTCGGAAGTAACGTTATGATGCTACGTGTGTTACAGTCGGAAGTAACGTTATGATGCTGCGTGTGTTACAGTCGGCCATAACGTTATGATGCTGTGTGTGTTACAGTCGACCGTAACATTATGATGCTGTGTGTGTTACAGTCGGCCGTAACATTATGATGCTGCATGTGTTATGGTCGGAAGTAACGTTATGATGCTGCGTGTGTTACAGTCGGAAGTAACGTTATGATGCTACGTGTGTTACAGTCGGAAGTAACATTATGATGCTGCGTGTGTTACAGTCGGCCATAACGGTATGATGCTACGTGTGTTACAGTCGGAAGTAACATTATGATGCTGCGTGTGTTACAGTCGGAAGTAACGTTATGATGCTACGTGTGTTCCAGTCGGCCATAACGGTATGATGCTGCGTGTGTTACAGTCGGAAGTAACGTTATGATGCTACGTGTGTTCCAGTCGGCCATAACGGTATGATGCTGTGTGTGTTACAGTCGGCCATAACGGTATGATGCTACGCGTGTTACAGTCGGCCGTAACGGTATGATGCTACGTGTGTTACAGTCAGAAGTAACGTTATGATGCTACGTGTGTTACAGTCGGAAGTAACGGTATGATGCTACGTGTGTTCCAGTCGGCCATAACGGTATGATGCTACGTGTGTTACAGTCGGAAGTAACATTATGATGCTGCGTGTGTTACAGTCGGCCATAACGGTATGATGCTGCGTGTGTTACAGTCGGAAGTAACGTTATGATGCTACGTGTGTCACAGTCGGAAGTAACGTTATGATGCTGCGTGTGTTACAGTCGGCCATAACGGTATGATGCTGCGTGTGTTACAGTCGGAAGTAACATTATGATGCTACGTGTGTCACAGTCGGAAGTAACGTTATGATGCTGCGTGTGTTACAGTCGGCCATAACGGTATGATGCTGCGTGTGTTACAGTCGGAAGTAACATTATGATGCTACGTGTGTTACAGTCGGAAGTAACGGTATGATGCTGCGTGTGTTACAGTGATGCTGCGTGTGTTACGGTCGGCCGTAACGGTATGATGCTGCGTGTGTTACGGTTGGCCGTAACGGTATGATGCTGCGTGTGTTACGGTCGGCCGTAACGGTATGATGCTGTGTGTGTTACGGTCGGCTACAGTCTGACTGAAGCTCTAAGCTCTCTCCCTCTGAACACTCCGAGGACGTCACATCAGTGGAAATGATCCGGTGTATGTAGGTCTTTCCTGATTCTCCTGCAGCGTGACGTATCAGAGCCCTTTTTAACTCCGTCTCCACCTCAGCGTGCACATGGAGGGTTTATGTAACTGTGGTAAATGTACATGACATCAGGAAGACAGAACAGATAACATGCAGTGACTTCCTGTGTTTGACATCAAAGTAAAAAGCCGTCCTTTCGCATCAGCATGATACACAGCTGGTCGCCGTTATTGTTTTACAGTGCCTAGCGGTGTTAGGGGGAAACGTGATGGGACAACAACGAAAGTTTGAGTAAGGCAGGTGGGAGGGAGGGGTCGCAAACAATAATAATAATAATAATGATAATTATATAGCGCTTTTCAGGACACTCGAAGATGCTTTACAGTGCTGAAAAATGTCAGTGATAATGAAAGAAAAGTGAAAAGTGAAAAATGACTGGTAGAAAAGAGGGAAAAGCCAGTTTGAACAGATGGGTTTTTAACAGTGATTTGAAAGTCTCTGAGGAGTCTGCATTTCTGATATTGAGTGGGAGGGAGTTCCAGAGGGTTAGGGCAGTGGCGGCGAAGGCTCGGTCCCCCAAGGTCCAACAACTTCCCACTTTCACAGAAGTTCAGCAGAAGGACGTATTAGGTGCAGCAAACCCAAAATGTCCTCATATGAGGACGCAGGGTCTCAGGGGGTCATGAATCTATGCTGTAAAGCCTTGTGAGGCAAATCGTGATTTGTGATATTGGGCTTTATAAATAAAATTGATTGATTGATTGATTGATTACCTCAGGTGCTGTATCGTAGGCAGCTGGACCTGCTTGTGTTTCATGAAGACGTTTCACCTCTCATCCAAGAAGCTCCTTCGCTTCTAAAGGTCTGGTGCATTCACAGGCTTTAAACACTGTGTGGGCGTGAACCCTGACAGCGTCGTTAAGGTCACAGTGTGAGTCTTTGGGGTCAGGTGGGACCAGGGGTGAATGGGTGTGAGGTCGCCTGGGAGGAGAGGAAGAGACACAACAATAAAACAACATGGTCATTCCTTATGTTGCAGGAGTATCTGAAGAATCTCAGGAGGATATTCAACAAACACCACATCCCTGTGCACTTTAAACCCACAGAGA
Organism: Epinephelus awoara; assembly: GCA_035609425.1. NCBI lineage: Eukaryota > Metazoa > Chordata > Actinopteri > Perciformes > Serranidae > Epinephelus > Epinephelus awoara. The sequence goes on from CM069295.1 coordinate 47,684,660, forward strand.
CAGACACTTGTCCACCCTGAGGACAAAACACCCAGACAGGAGCAGAGTAATAGTGGGAGCAGCTCAGTGCAGCCAGGAGGGCACAGATTTATACTCTGGTGAAACTAAACAACCGCTCCACACGCACATGGCACAAAACAGGAGAGCCAGCTCGCAGGTCAACACTCAGCTGGCCATTTACATCTACAGGAGAAGGGACACTCCTTTGAGGACAGCAATGTGCACATCTTGGCCAGGGAGGAAAGAGGCGTAAAAGAAGCCATCTACGTCAAGCTGGAACGACCATGGTTAACCAGAGGGGGTGGCTTACGACACCACTTATCATCCACCTACAGCGCAGTCCTGAGGTCCCTCCCCAAGTGACATCACACCCATTCACACCTGGTCCCACCTGACCCTAACGACTCACATGTGACCTTAACGACTCTGTCAGGGTTCACGCCCACACAGAGTTCAAAGCCATTAATCAATTTTTCAATCATCAGAACATTGATCTGAAACTGTCAACAGTCTGGACTCAGATGCTTGACTGTTTACCAGAGGAACAGTGAGGAGCTGCGTCGGTCTGAGCTGATCAGGTGATCGATCACTCATCAATACAGACAGTGAAGTGTCTTGTTTTAGAGCTGCAGCGGGGAAGTGCATGCTCTGATCTTACTGACCCAACTTTTATCTAGGCTAAGCTTTTTATGGGAAGAGCACATTAAAAAGTTATGAGAGGATGCTCTGGAAATACATGAGGATGAATCAAATTAGCCCCATTACTGGGTGCACTGGCTCCCCTCAGTGCTGCGTTCAAGAACACATCAGATGTTCTTTGAAGCCGAAGCCTTTTGTGAGACTTCGCTGCTCTCCTTTCCCTCTTGGCGTCTGTCGCTGCCTGGGGAGGACCAGCGGTGACACGGGGGGAAACCTGGATCCAGATCTGAGCAGCTGATCTGTGCTTCAACAGGTCAGCGCTGAACCATCTGGTGTCTTGGCACGCTGCTCTGCAGTATGTGTTTGACATAAAAAAGCATCTTTAAATATCATTCCTGGAGCTTCACTGGTCCCGATGATGGCACAAAAGCAAACTAAGATAAAGGTTCGTCCTCTTGGGAGCAGAAATAGCATCACTGAATCTCAGGTAAATCTGGTCCATTCAGCTCGTTTGGCCTCTGTGAGTGAGTGAGATTGTTTCACTCAGGCTCCGACGGGCCATCAGGTAATGCTGGCAAAACTGGTGGTGCTGCTGGTGGCCCCCTAAACATTTCCTAATTCACACTGGGGTTTTTTAATACTTTGAATATACACTAAAGTGCTGTAAGACTGCCACGTGGCAACCGCCCTGACACCCGCCTACCTGCAGGAGCGTTCCCCAAAAAAGCCAAGTGTTGTTAAAAGCAGCTGCTGCCACTACGGTCCAGGGCTGTGATGACGGGCAGGTGCTTCAGTGACCGTCTGAGTAGACTGCCAACATAGGCAACAACAAACTGTAACAAGACAATGGAAAACCAGAGATTTCAGCTGTGGGCGGCTGTTGCTCAGGTGGAGCAGGTTCGATCCCCGGCTCCTCCAGTCCACATGTCAAAACATCCTTGAACAAGACACTGAACCCCAAAGTGCTCCTGATGGCTGTTCATCTGTGTCTATGAGTGTGTGTGTGTGTGTGTGTGTGTGTGTGTGTGTGTGTGTGTGTGTGTGTGTGTGTGTGTGTGTGTGTGTGTGTGTGTGTGTGTGTGTGCTTTAACCTGCAGGTGGTACCTTGTACGGTAGCCTCTGCCACCTGTGTGTGACTGTGTGAATGTGACTTTGGTTTCAGAATCAGCAGATGGATTTGTTTCTGGTTCAGCTGTTGTTAAAATCACAGACGTTTGGTTCGTTCACACCACAAACAAACAGAGTCAGCAGAGTCGGTTTGGAGGCGGAGCCAGACCCACCTTTTCGAGTAGTCTGGGTTTGGTTGATTGGTCCGCACCAGGGTTGGACTGACAGCTTTCAGCCCAAACGAACTGCACTAACAAACAGACAAACGCTGAACGCTCCTCCAGATGTTAATGTCACGTATTGATATGTCTGACCTGATTCTTTTTCTCTGCGGAGCTGATGCAGGTCTACCTGAGAACCTCCCTTCACGTGGTCATGTGACCTCGAGCATCTGATAAATGCCCCACCAGGCAGCGCTGCGGTCACCTCCATTTTGCCTTCTTCGTCTTGTCTTTTGTTCGATTCATTTGATAGTAAACTTTATTTGACTCAGCAAACTTTGTTGACTCCTCTGTGTTGCTCCCTCGAGCTGGGGCGTAACTGCTAAACTGTATCCTGGAGCCTGCTTCCTGTCATGTGACCAGATCAGACGTACAGTGTGTACGTACCCAGAGTGTCCACTGGGTTTCACATTAAAGGTGTTCAAACGCTAACAGCTGGGTTGTTGCAGTAAACAACAACAGACATAATTAAAGCAGATAAATATACACTGTGGCACTGATTAAGTCAAATGAAGAAAAAAAGTGAGTCTTCATCACATTTGAAATCACTAAAAAAGGAACTGTAATTAACTCAAAGTGTTACTCCCTGATCGGCGCGGTACATTAAACATTAGCATGCTATTAACAGCAGGTCAGATCAGCAGCTGTGTCTCACTAAGGCTTCAGGGCGAGAGGCTCACAGCTGCCTCAAGCAAATTGCTCCTGACGCAAGAAGTCCACGTTCCTTTGCTTCACTTCAAAGCCAGCGAGACGGAGAGAAGGTGCTTATTAGCATAGATTAGCATATACGTACAGACACACTTTCCAGCAGCAGTGGTTTAAAGTCTCCACAGTCGGAGGGGAGACGGCTTCTTCCACCTCATCCTTCACTTTCTCGTGAGGCAAGTAAATGTCAGTACTGCTGCCACTTCCTGTCATAATAATAAACATTAACGATGACTCTTTGCCTCTCTGACGTCCTGTATTGCGTTACCCAAACTATTCCCCACAAACATGCAACACTGTCTTCTCAGTGTGTCCTACCGACGTCTCCATCGCACTCGACCCGGTTAAATGGTTACAAAGTAATTTAATACGTTACCAACAGGAGGGGTGTAATATTATCACATCTGCAGTGTCACATAACATGTAACATTAATAATAATAACATTACCACTCGAAATAAACAGTTTATTGTTTTCATTTTTCAACCCGACTGATCCACTTTGTGTCACCAGAAAAAAATAACACCCGAAGGTTGCTGTGTGTTGTCACGTCGTTATACGCTACATTTTAGTGCTCAGCTCCTTCTTCACCACCACGGTTCAGTGCCGCGCCCGCATCACTGCAGACACTGCGTCAAACTACCGATCCATCTCACTGTGAACAAGACCCCGAGACACTTAAGCCACCTCGGTTGAGGCGGTCCACCATTTTCCGGAGAACCATGGCCTCAGATTTGGAGGTGCTGACTCTTGTCCCGACCGCTTCACACTCGGCTGCAGTCCGCCCCAGGTCATACAGAATAAAATAAAAAACAGACAATTTAAATGATGAAATCTTTCAGGCAGTTTTCATCCTCATTGTGTCTTTAAACATTTCACTGAGTTAAAAGAAGAATATCTTCAACATCCAGGTAAGAAACAAAATATACAAGAGGAGGTTTCTTTATTTTGTAGAAACATTCGTGCAAAACTACATAAATCGTACACTGTTGATTAAAAACGAGGTTCATTAGAAGTCTGTTTGTGTAGAGTTCAAACAGCTGCAGTGTCTCCGTAGTCTCTGTTCCAGCGGACGTAGAGCTCCAGAGTCTGAGCACCGACGCTTCTCTTAATCTTCTTCAGAGATTCAACAAAGTCTCTGAAACAAATGTTTCGGATCTGTGAAGAAAACAGAAGAATTAACGAAAATATTCACTCAAGTGTCGTATGTTTGTGTTCGCACTGAGGAGGTCCGTTACCAAAATAAGAGCATCAGCACTGAAACATTTAAAATCTGTACGGCAACATCTTGATGTTGAAGACCGAAACAACTTGAGAGGATTTCGAGACTTTGAGGAGTCAGTTCAATTAATAATTAATCAGTGATTGGTCGATCACGTAATTACATCATCTCACCTCGCTGGCGTCCATGTTCCTCACTTGTTCTGGACACAACTCTGCAGAAACAGACAAACACATTTTATCTTGAACAAGCAAACACATCAGAACAGCAACATTCTCAGTTCTTCAAACAGCAGATATGAAAGGGTTAAGTTTCATACTTTATAAAATCTTTTTAAGACGACTGGAACGTGTAGAGACTGATGACACTGTATGCTGATGATGTGTCATTATATAGTTCTAACCCAGATGTCGGCCTCTTTCCTTTCAGGTCTCTTTGACATATTGGGGGCATTTTCAGTCAATAAGCTACAAATATATTAAACAAAAGATATAACCACTGCAACGAGCGCTGACTGGACTCTCCCTCCAGGACTTTGCAATCGCAACAATTAACACAAATTCAGCCAATCCATTAAACTCTACCAACTTTGTACCTGGCGACGACCAGGTTTAGCTGGTCCTGCAAATACCTTCTTTGCTTAAATTATTGTTAGGTCAAGGTGACACATTTCCTTATCTTCCTCTCTACCAAGAGAGATATGTATATATTTTGTTTTATATTTATATGTGCAAATAAATAAAAGTAAAAAAAAAAAAAAGTCAGAGGTCACTGATTGCTCATAATCATAAGCTCCAAATCTCAGACAGCATCACGACCACTTTTTCACTTGCCCCCAAAAATTCTTTGCAAAAAAGCACCTATAAACATCACAACATGCACTATTGTTTTTTAGAAAAGCTGCAGTGAAATCAGGCATTTCAGGCCACAACAGTCCTGCAGTGATGTGGGCACTGTGTCGGCCCGTCGTGGTTCAGAGGGAGCTGAGCCAGAAGGCGAAGGTTTTGATTTCCTGGTCCATCTGCATCCCAACCCTCACCTATGGTCATGAGCTCTGGGTAGTGACTGAAAGAATGAGGTCACAGATACAAGCGTCTGAAATGAGTTTCCTCCGTAGAGTGTCTGGGCTCAGCCTTAGAGATAGGGGGAGGAGTCAGACATCTGGAGGGAGCTCGGAGTAGAGCCGCTGCTCCTTCATGTTGAGGTGGTTCAACATCTGATCAGGATCCTCCTGGTCCAGCTGGTAGGAGGCCCCGGGGCAGACCCACACTGGAGGGATTATAGATCTCATGTGGTCTGGGAACACCTCGGGGTCCTCCAGGAGGAGCTGGAGAGTGTTGCTGGGGAGAGGGACATTTGGAGCACTTTGTTCGGCCTGCTGCCCTGAGATCCAGCCCCGGATAAGAGGAGGATGAAAATGGATGAAGGGATGAATAATCCCAAACACTGCCAATAGATTGACGGGTAATAACCTACCAGGACCACTGAGTGCTGACCTCATTTCGTTCTGATATTTTTACACAAACACTGATTCAAAAACTGTGTCTCACCTCTGATTGGTCCCAGGGAGGCGTCTTTAGCCAGTGAGGTGAGGTCACTGCCGGAGTAACCCTCCGTCATCCTGAACCGATCAGAAACAGACACAAAGATAAAGTTCAGGTGGTTTTTAATGTGTCGCCGCCCTCTGCAGCATCCCTGTGTGATGGCACAGATACGGTACACATCCACAGAAGATCAACGTCATCTGTGAAGTAATGACGTGTTTGATGACGAGGTGTAGATGGCGCACCTGCTCAGCTGGCGCAGCTCTCTGTGTGTCAGCGGGTTGCTGTGTTTCTCCAACAGGTTCTTCAGCAGCTTGAAGCGAGTCTGACAACGACAGCAGCGTCACGTCAGTCAGACAAACCTGCACAGATTTCATATTTCTACCTGAAGGGATAAACTCACCTCCTCAACTGGCAGAGCGACGTACACGCGCTTAGCAAAACGCCTGCAAACACAAAATAAAAGATGAGTTTGGCTGCTGATGTACAAAATGTAGTGGAACTTCAGATTCAGTGACGGTGAAGATATTTTAATCAGTCTGAACTTCAAACAGCCGCTCTTCATCTCCTCTAGACTACATGCTGAGGTTCAGTCTCACATAACGACCACAGCGTCCGTCCACACATGAACAGTCCTTAAAATGCTCGATAAAAGTGGAAACATCTTTAGCTCGATGACAGCTGGACACTTGTTGATCAGGATGATGTGACACTGAATCTGACCTGAGAACAGCCTCGTCCAGCTCCTGAGGCCTGTTGGTGGCTCCCATCACCAAAACCCGGTCATCACCTCCTGACTGGACCTGAACAAGTGTTCAAACATCAGTGTTTGTTAGTGTCACACCAAGAACAGGCGCAACGTCAGCTGGGCAAATAAATATAAATATATTTCTATGTGTACGTCACCCCGTCAAACTCAATGAGGAATTCAGTCTTGAGGCGTCGGCTGGCGTCATGCTCGCCCTCCCTCCGTTCACACAGCAGACTGTCCACTTCATCTGGACACACAAACATCACGACTGTCATACATCATCATTCATCACCAGGATGGAAGTCAGAGACGTCAATGAGATCAACCTGCTGCCGCTGAGGTTTGTGGGTATTTTGACACGTCGTGAAAAAATACTTTACTTCAGTTGATCATCTGAATAAATTGTGTTCACCTGAATACTGTAATACCTGCTGCCATCAACTCCCCCCCCCCCCCCCCCCCCCACTCATGTGCGACCCCCTGCAGTGACTGTACGGCCACCATGGAGCGGCCCACCCACTGATGGAGAAGAGGAGGAGTTACCAATGAAGATGATGGAGGGCTGCAGCTCTCTGGCCACAGAGAACAGAGCTCGAACCAGCTTCTCGCCTTCACCCACCTGCAGACAGACAGACAGACACACAGACACACAGATGTCACTGCAGCACGTCCTTCGTCTCAGCGCTCAGTGATGTCATCTTAAGTTAGGTTAACACGTTTCTCAGAGCGGCGGTACGAAGTGAACTGTTTCCAGATTCACAGCTACTTACGTATTTGGAGGTTAAACTGGCGGCGCTGATGTTGAAGAAGGTGGCGTTGGATTCAGCTGCCACAGCTTTCGCCTGGAGGAGATAAAAGCATCACACAGTTACAGGAAACATTAAAATCCTGTGTGACTGTGTGGCGTAATATGTGTGAATGTTACGATGTTTATTTCCTGACGCTGGTTTTGATGCTACGTGTTCATGTCGGACGGATTTTTTTTTTTTTTTAAATAGTTGAATGTTGAAAATATTAGTGCGATAAAATGTAATTGATTTAATGATTTTATTTGTTATATGTAAGAATTGATCAAACTAAATTATTAAATTATCATCAACGGGAACAAATGAAGTAAAAACAGCCCTGAAATCAAATCCAGGTCATCAGTGACCTCTGCTGCTTCTTCTGGTTTCTCAGACTCACCAGCATCGTCTTGCCGTTACCGGGCGGACCGAACAAAAGAAGACCTCTGGCTGGAGTCCGCAGTCCTGTAAACAGCTAGAGAAGAAGAATCTGCTGACAGACGTTTAAATCTAAAATCTGGATTTTTTATTGCTGCATGTTTTTCATTGTTTCATCTGAAGACGCCAGAAAACTTGCTCTAAACTTCAGTAAACTGACTTTTCAGTTTCTTCGTTCTAAAACACTGAACCTTCAATTTGGAAGAGTGTAAAACAAAAAACAACAAAATCAAAATCAAAAAGTCTTTAAATTAAAAAAACTCATTAAAATGAAAACAGTTGGTTAAAACAACAACAATAAAACAAAAAAAGGCAAAAGGGGTCAAAGGTAAAATAAATCAAATCAATAAAATTTAAAGGCCAGTGAATCTTCATTTCACTGTCGACTAACTTGAACTCACCTCGGGTCTCAGCGCCGGCAGGATGACGATCTCCTGCAGCGCCTGCTTCGCCAAATCCTGACCGGCAACGTCCTCAAACCTGACGGATGAACCGCTGAAACAGAAACCATCAACACAACCAATAAACCAACACAGATACATGTCAATACCAGTTAACCAATGACAGCATCACGTCACTGCCGCTGACACAGAGTCACAAAGATCCGATGCTTCTCTCTCTGGGCTCTCGGAAATTGTGACGAAGTTTTTTAACCTTTTTCCCACAGACACGTTCACCAGCACATCAGTACAAAGCAGCGTTGTCCACATTCAGCCACAAAGATGTTTCTATTCTGCAGATTCAGACTCGAGCACGCCGCGCCCACACAGCCAGAAACTGCTTCCTGTTCCACACACCTGATTCTCTTCACCTGGAGCTTAGCTGTAAGCACTTCCTGTATTAAAGCTCCGCCCTGTGTTCAGCATCAGAACTGCAGACCTAGAACTAAGAACAGGGTCCAAGAAGAAGCTCTGTGCTGAGTTCTGGTGTCTGACAAAAAGATCTGTTAGTCTAACTGGACTTCCTGGGTCAGGTTTCATGTCTCACCTGTACCTGAAGATCAGTCAGGTTTCAGTCAGACCGCCGTCCTTCGGCCTCGACGAGCTCCTCAAAAATTTCAGACGGTTTCATAGCGAGTAAAAAGCTCCGTGTAGTTCGTTCTCTCACCTGTCAACGATCTCGTTCAGGATGAGGTTGGCGAGTTTCTCGTCTACGTTTTTCAGGTTCTTTGTGTGTTTCTTCTTCAGCGGCGTCGACGTCGGGGAGCTGACTTTAACGGCACAGCGACTGGTTCTACCCTGCAGGACCAACACAGGAAGTGTTTGTGTTAATGAGCGTGCGACACCACAGCCCTCAGTGCACGTGACCTGCAGCGATGGAGGGCGACCTGGAGGTCACCTTAAAAGTAAACACACCTTACTGTTCCTGTTAGTGTGGGCGGGGCGGCGCTGTGAGCTGAGGTTTGATGAGTGATGGAGGCCTGCCGAGGAGGAGGAGGAGGAGGAGGAGGAGGAGGAGGTCTTTAGTCGGCTGGATGCTGCTGGATTAACAGAGTCTCTCTTCCTTGGGACAGTGCCACCTGCTGACCACACACACACACACACACACACACACACACACACAGAGCAGTGTGGACATTTTCAGCAACCTGACCTAATGAAGCACCTTTTTTTCTCCTCAGGAACATGAACATGTACATGTTCAACATGTAAAATATCTTTAACAAGTTTCCATGTGACTATGGACGTGTGGTTTGTTGGCGCCTCCTCTAAAGCTGGACAGGACGTACCTGAGCGCAGGTGGGCGTGGTTAGTGCTGTCAGTGTTAATGTCCATCTGAGCTCTGGACCCGGAGAGCACTGTGGCTAAAACAACAGGAACAAAGGAAAACTGTTCACAGAGTGAAAAAGGAAGAGAAGAAAGAAAGGACGCAGGTCGAAAATATACCACATAGAGATGCAAAACATCTACTAGGGATGCACCGATCTGATATCTGGATCGAATATCAACCCTGATATCATCGAAACAGACGGACTGGGTATCGGAAAATACAACCTATACCTGAGTCGATCCTTTCCCTTTGAATCTACTGTGACGCGAGCTACGTCACACGTCATGGTGCGAAGGAGAGAATCTGCTGTGTGGAGGTATTTCACACTATTTCACCTGCTGCTGCACAGTTGTTTATTTTTGTTCAAAATAAACAGTTCATCATTAATTAATCTGTTTCATCTTGTTTCATTTTATCTTAGGAAAGAACTGTGTTGTCATCAGTGCCTGATGCCTCTAGTCTTTTCTGTCCTACATGTAAAGGTCTACAGCTTTTTAGGTCAACCATGGTATCGGATCGATATCGGCTGATACAGCATTGGGATCAAAACTGAAAAAGCTGGATCGGTGCAACTCTAACAACTACATAGCGATACAAAACAAAAACAAAGTGACATAAAACCACCACAAAGAGACGAAGAGACATAAAACCACCACAAAGAGACACAAACAGAACAGACTCTCTGTCTCTGAGACACCTCCGTTGGACACTGAAACCTGGCTAGAGCTGTGACTGAGCCTGAAGCAGTCCAGTGGACTTTGACCATCAGTGTGAATCTTACCTAAAGACTGCAGTCGGTCTTTCGCCAAGATCAGGTTGGTGGTCATCTTGTTCTGCAGCCGTCTGTCTCGCTCATATTTCTCTCCTGAAAAGGGGACAAACAAAAACACATGTAGATACTCAGAGCAGCTGAGATTCAACCTCTCAAAGAAAACCAGCAACAAAATGAAATAAATCAGGATGAAACAAACTGAGACTCCAGTTACAGCTGTTTACAGTTTTATAAAGTGTAGACGTGTCCTCCCTCCTGCTGGTCACGGACGGAACTGTGGACTCACCGCTTCCTGAGATCTGGAGGGCGATACCTTTCTCCAGCTCGCTGATCGCTTGTTGGTACCAGCCCATGGCCTGCTGCTTGTCACCTGACGACACATCAGCCAATCACAACGAGCCGCACACTCTGACATCACTCACAGAGGAGCAGCTTGATTCTCGTTCAACACCACAAAGTAAAAGTTCACAGTTAAAGTACGAGGATCAGTGACGCAGCAGCGCACGGACTGAACTGTTTCCTAGAGCAGAGCAGCAAAGAGAAATATGTGCGGCTTTGGTATTCTTCAACCAGGACTCAGTTTTTCAATAAATGTCTGATGAGTCAACAGTTAATGAAATGTGTCCAGTACTGACAGAGCGCTGCAGCAGTGAAACAGGAAGTGATGTAACCACTCTGTCCATATCATCAGTGTCCATCCACTGACTGTTTCTGTCTCTGACAGGCTCAGATTATTATTCTGAGTGTCTGACAGCATTATGAAAGGATCCCTACAGAGATAGAGCTTTGTGTTTAACCAGCAACAGCCTCAACATCACTGTCATCAAACCCACCAGACTCCATTTAAATAATCTTGTTTTCACATCTAACTGGTGAATTAAGGGTTAATTTCAACAAAACCAGAGTTGGTGATTGTTGGAGCAGTGGAAAGACAATCAAAGGAGGTTTCTGTGAGTTTTATTTTGTTTCTCTCGACTGTGAAGTGTTTTTAACGATGATAAATTGACTAAAAGCCTGTCTCTGTCCGACACATACAGTCCATTGAACACATACAGTCCATTGAACACATACAGTCCATCGGACACATACAGTCCATCTGACACATACAGTCCATCTACAGTCCATCGGACACATACAGTCCATCTGACACATACAGTCCATCGGACACATACAGTCCATCTACAGTCCATCGGACACTTACAGTCCATCTGACACATACAGTCCATCGGACACATACAGTCCATCTACAGTCCATCGGACACATACAGTCCATCGGACACTTACAGTCCATCTGACACATACAGTCCATCTACAGTCCATCGGACACATACAGTCCATCGGACACTTACAGTCCATCTGACACATACAGTCCATTGAACACATACAGTCCATCGGACACTTACAGTCCATCTGACACATACAGTCCATCTACAGTCCATCGGACACATACAGTCCATCGGACACTTACAGTCCATCTGACACATACAGTCCATCGGACACATACAGTCCATCGGACACTTACAGTCCATCTACAGTCCATCGGACACATACAGTCCATCTGACACATACAGTCCATCTACAGTCCATCTGAAACATACAGTCCATCGGACACATACAGTCCATCTACAGTCCATCTGACACATACAGTCCATCGGACACATACAGTCCATCTGAAACATACAGTCCATCTGACACATACAGTCCATCTGAAACATACAGTCCATTGGACACATACAGTCCATCGGACACATACAGTCCATCTGAAACATACAGTCCATCGGACACATACAGTCCATCGGACACATACAGTCCATCTGGCTCTTTTGATAATAAAGGTTAACGCCCCCTGATTTAGACGTACAACAATAAATGAAAAATGTTTTTAAAAAAAACAACAGATACTCATTTCCAGATTATCACGTTCTGTCAAAGCCGACTCCTGACCTGGATGATGCAGCTAAAATCCTGACATGTTTGGACTGTTGATGGTGAAGCTAATGTGGCTCCATCTTGTGCAGTACGACAGTCCGACGCCCTGAGGTCTGGACTCACCTCAGACTCTCAGACTGTGGACACCTGTTCTTCATAGTTATAATGAGGATAATTAATAGCTGTCTTCTGCTCTCTGCTGACAGGCTTCAGCTCATCAATCAGTGATAACACAGTGTGTGTGTGTGTGTGTGTGTGTGTGTGTGTATTTTCTTCACTGTGTGTAATAATTTATTGTATTCTGCTTTAATGCCCCGCTTCACTGTGGTTGTGCTTTTGTCTATAATCTGTAATGTGTGTTTCCCTGTGTAGCACCAGAGAGCCCTGACACAGCAGTGACAAGAAAGGCTCCGATTGACTGATTGATTGATTGATTGACTGATTGATTGATTGATTGACTGATTGACTGTGACCAGTCCCAATAAAGTCACCTGACCTAAAAACCGCTGTTGCAGTGCTACAAAGCTTCTCTCTGTCAGACCAGACTCCACACAGAAATCATCTGGTTTAATTAAGCTCAAAGCAAACACACACAGCTGCCATCAGGAGCCCTGAATGTGCCGATACACAACCTTTACGGTGTGTGTTTGCACTCGGGTGCATCACACACATCCAGCAGCGAGTATTTATCGACTTCGAAAAGCCCTCAGACATTTCCACCATTCAGCGGAGCGACGGTGAAAACGGTTGATTTTCTAACGGAGCTCGGTGTTTTAAATGAGCGTCGGGTACCTTGCTCATCCTCATCGATCCTCAGCGCCGCAGAGATGAACTGGAAGGCCCGCCCGTGGTGGCTCCTGACCCGCTGGCCTCGCTCCGGGCTCCCGCTGCCGCCGGGCTGCTCCGCGGCTCTGACAGCGGCCACGGTGCGGCTCCACAGCCCGCAGAGGAGCGACCGGAGCAGGGACAGCGCGGCCAACAGCGGGGAGGACACGGACCACAGCGCGCCCAGCTTCCCGGTACCGGTAACGGCGGCACCGTCACCGGTGGCGGAGCTGCCGGTCCGCTGCCTGCTTCCCCCGGGACTCATTCACGGCCATATCACAGCATCCCGGTCCGGTTCAGCCCAGAGAGCCGCTGCTCGGTTCAGATTAACGGCTGCTGCTGCTTTGTGTTCAGGGGCTGCTCCGGGGGGGGGGGGGGGGGGGGTAATAATAGCCTCTCTATTAAGTAATGAATTTTATGATAAAAAATAAATACCTGTATATCTGTCACTGATCTGGGGTCCAGTAACTGAGAAAAAATAAAAGAAATAAAAAACCTACTTTTTGTTTTTGTCTCCGGACACTAAACGTGAGGCTGATGAAGCCACACTAGAGGGCGCTGTGACGTGATGCTGATATCAAACAGTGCTCATTTTGGCGAACACAGGAGACACTTTCTCATTTTTATGTGTCACAGTCATTTTTTTTACGTTGGTGTTGTTTTTGTATTAAAAGCTTGTGGTTATTGGTCATTTAAAAATCAAAGACTTATTGAAAACTCAAAGGTAACAGCTTTGATTTGAGTCAATATTTAGCTCGTAGGCTAACGCCATGTGGTAGCTAGCTTAAAATGTTTGAAAGGAGGTCAGCTGGGAACGGTTGTCACGTGTGACAAACACAGTCAGCATGGCAGATGTTAAAGTCTGTGTCTGATTACACACACACACACACACACACACACACCATGTTGCTTTAGTTCCTCATTAGAAAACAGCGTTATATCTAAACAGTTACAACCTTCAGCCTCAGCTGTGTGATGAAGATGAATCTGTTCTTGTCTCACTGTTTCATTTAATATTATATTCAACAACAGCTTTAATAAAAACTAGATTTTTTTTCAGAGCTGTAAAATCCTTCATTTTACTTTAATTACAGAGGATGATTCAAACAATCACCTGGTTCAAATTCATGGTTTAAACACAGGGGGCGCTGATGAGCAGGCTGCTGTTATAGAGGAGGTTTTCACTTTACAACTTATTTGGTGTTTATATCTTAAAAAACTAAAAAGTTGCACGTCATTTTTTCCCCTGAAACCTCATTGATAACGTCCGGGACAACCAACCTCCTCAAAGCCTCGTCTCCACAGTTCAGCTCAGTCTCATACTTTCTGTCTCCACAGTGTAAAGTTGTGGATGGTCCCAACAGCAGCGTCCTTAGCGTCCCCATGTTTGGTCCCCCCTCTGTTGGGGTACCTAGCACACAGATCTGGTACTAAAAGGTGGAGCTAGAAACCCTGCAGTCTGATTGGTCAGTAGAGGACGGTCACTCTGGTTTTATGTAACCTCTGTTCATACATCAGTAAACTACAACTATAAAATGAAAGAGAAAAAATAACTTCATTCACTGGGCCGACTGCCGGCAACTTTTAAGGTGGAACGTTAACTTGTAATGTTACTCAATGCATGAGTTGATGACGTGAATCCATCAGCACACCTTAAATTTCACTGTGACAACTTTGAGCATCACTTTAGTTTTTATATGACACACACTTTTAGTAATGACTTTAAAAATATAGATTAATTTGGAGCGGATTATGTGAAGGTCATATATTCTAATCCTCACTTCCTGTGGGCTACAGCAACACTAAACCCCTGAGCTTGCCTGAGAAGGACTAAATGCACAAAGCTGATATTTTTAAACATCCCATGGAGAGAGACTCTCACTGCAGCCTGTTCTATTTTGTTGTGAAAATGTGGGCGTGCAGCCTCGTTCTGTGGACGATAAACCAGGTGCAGACTTCCATCTGTGTCACCGCTGATGAGGAAATACAGCGAGTGCTGGACGGAGCAGTGAGTGACAACAACCCCGCCCACATTTAAGAGGACTGTCTGAACACACCGAGGGTCTAGGTACCATGTCTGAAGGCTCACTGCTGGTTCCAAATGTGCTGTGAATGACAGTGAATTATTTGGACCGGTCACTAGGTGGCTGTCCTGTATTGTTCAGGTAGAAAGGAAGTAATCAAGTTGTATAGTTTCCACCTGTGTGCCGCTTCCTCACCACCTGCACTGCACACACTTTGTTTGCTTCGGTTTGGCGTGGCGTCTGTGCTGCTCCGGTTCCCTGCTGCTGATTCCTGATTTCCTGATTTATATAAAGTAAGTTTACCTCATGTGTTGAATTTATTTCCATTATGGCAACTATCACTGCTGTTGTTTTGTTTAATGGTAGGAAGTAGACAGTCCCGACAGACGATATCTCCTTGGTAGTGGAACGAGGTACGTTTTGCTTGGTGTATTTGTTCAGATTTGGGGGTGTTTATTCGGTGTTTTTAATCATAATATAAGCTTTGTTTATAAATGTATTTTTTCTGTTAAACTAGCCTACATTGCACTTCAGTTTTTGCTTTTTTTGTATTTTGAATTTGGATTAAAATTGTATTTGGTAAATTTTTTCCTTTGTTTGTGTATTCTGTGATCATTTAGTGTATTTTTTTTTGTGTGTGTGAAATGTGTTTGGAAATTTACCTTGTAATTCATGAGCGTGTAAATTAACCCTTTTTTTGTATTTCAATTTATAGTTTTCACGGTGCATAAGGAGAAATAAAAATTTAAGCACCAGTACGAGACTCTCCGTTTTATTACGGGTACCAAGGGCCAGCTACAGGTACTGGACTGACAGGGTTTGGTGGAGACGAGACCTGTTATAAAGGTGATTTTCATCTTAAAAAACTAAAAAAAACATTTTTCATTTTTCCCCCTGAAACCTTTTTGATAACTACTGTGACGGCCATCACTGTGATGGGGTTGGTTGTCACACCGACTGTCTGAAATCACTCACCACTCTTTATAGTCCACTTTACAGTGAGTTCACCATGCACCGGGAAAAGTCGTGTGCAACCGATGGTCACAGTTACTGTACAGAGGAGGCTAATAACATGAGCTAATGTCAGCGAGTTGAGTCGCTGCCAGCTGTGATCTGTGTCGTAACGTCATAATACATAACGTTATACATTAAATTCACACTTTATTACAGGCTGATGGTGAAACAACCTTCAACACAGCAGAGATTATACAGACATTTAGTGACATCAGTGGGACAGGTCGCCATCGTGCTGCTCTCTCTGCTCTGATCTGTCTGCCAGTGTGATGGGTTTAATATGAGTAGAGCAGCAGCACAACAGTAACAGCCACAAAGTACTTTGTAATGTTACTTATTCATTTGAGAAAATACATTCATCATAATTTCATGTTTTTATCATAAGGGTCATTCCTCACTATTGGTAACATTCCAGTCCCTGGGACAGAGCCCCTCATATCTTACTTTACATAAACCAAATTTTAATATGAAATACATTTTATTACAGATAGAGGTCTCACATGTAATATTAACACAGAATATCGCCTGAAAAAAAAAGTATATTTATATACCTCTTTTTAGGCACAAACACACGTTTTTACCATGTCCCCAAGGCAACTTTTCATATTTCAATGAAGAATATTTCATTAAAATAATAAATAATTACAAAAATAGCTTTATTATTGTATATATCAAGATTAAATAATGAAAATTCTAAATATATGTTTGTGGCTATATGACTGTTATTTAGGTGTTCCATTGAATTCACTGAGTGTCCCCCGAATTGCGTTCCACCCTGTTACATTGAGGTTTTTAGCCTGCCAAACCAAGTAAAACTACAATTCCCATGATGCAACACGCAGGATCAGAGCTAAGAATCAACATCTCTTGCCGTTTTTGCATGTTTTATAGTGTAAATCCACATGTACTACTCTTAAATTTCCACCCTGTTACACTAAATTGTTGAGAAAGTAAAAACAAATTTGAATTTTTTTTAAATATGTTTGATGTCCCTATTTATGTACTGTTTAAATCTGGAGTGCTAGCTGGTCAGGTCTACTTTGGTTGGATGGAAAATATCTAATAATACAGAATATGCACTCTCAGATGATGATGATGATGATAGTAATAATAATAATAATAATTATACTAATAATAACAATAACAATAATAATAGTAATAATTATAAGTAATATTATTATTATTTATTCTTATTATGACTATATTAGCATAACATCGTGATTATTTAATAAAAATATGATATATGTACATTTCATTATCATTATTATATATTATGATATAATGAACTAATTTGTAATGAATCTGTTCTTTGCCAATATAAAGCCTATAGAATATTTTTTTGCGGAATGTGGGCATTAATTGGGCTTTACAATTTTGTTAATTAAAAATACTGAATGAATTACTCTATGGTTTTAAATAATGATATAATGAGACCGTTCAATAAATAGCAAGTTAAAGCTAATCATTGTTGGTAATTCCACCCTGTTACGGTTCTTTCCACCCTGTTACACACAGTTTCTTTTAAAATGATCTAAAAACAATGGTATTTTTTCGGAATGTTCTTATGTTAATTTGCAGTCCTGAAAGAGACAATGAGAATACATGTGTTTTATTGTGCACATATCTATTTATCTTGAGCATTTTGGCTAAATTGGGTGTGTACATGTACATTTTCTAAACAAAAAGCCTATATTCTACACAATAATTCCTGTGTCTTCATTATTCAAATTTAAAAAACATATGTTATGAAATAAGGGACACATAAGGTATAAGTGCTGATAAATATTGTTGAATATTTACATTATTAACATTTAGCAATACTTATGTATATGTCTGTAACAGGGTGGAACTCTAGCACGATCCATGTCTCAGCAATACATCCATAATTATTATCATTTAAGTGCCTGAGCTCTAAAAATACAAATTCCTCAAGGTTAAACATGTCTTCTACCTAATGACATGTTAAAAACATCAAAAATTCACAATATTATTTTCAAAACTTAAAGCTTAAAGTTACCAATAGCGAGGAATGACCCATAAATATTGATGTCAGTATTTGTTGTGATGTTGATGCAACATGTGTGTGAAAGTGTTTTGTCACGTTGCAGGTGAGCTGCCTACGTAGTGACTCAGTGAATGATTTCGGCAGAGTGTCTGTGATGGTTTATTACGTAATGGTCACAGTGTAACAGGAAGTCAGTTAAACTTCAGTCCTGAGAAAACGATCAGCTGCTCGACACAAAACAGATCGACCACTGTTTCAACTGGACTGAGGTCGCGCACCACGTCATCTCGTGACGTTCTCGCTAATCACGTGGTGTGCCAGTCAGCTGACTGCCGTCTTCCGGGTTGTCGGTCGGTGTTTACTTTGTGAGCGGCTGCTGTTCGTGATTTGTGCGGCTGAAGTCGAAGGTAAAGTCTCAGTCTTACAGTTTTCATGTGAAACAAACGGCTCCGGTTGAAATGTCTTGACTTTTATCCGGTCTGACGTCATTCAGACTGTCTGAACACGTCAGCAGACCAGCAGGCAGCTGAGCAGAGACTCTTGACATCATCAAGTTTCAGCTCATCGTATCACAGATGTAATGGCGGTACTGTGTGTGTGTGTGTGTGTGTGTGTGTGTGTGTGCGTGTGTGTGTGTGTGTGTGTGTGTGCGTGCGTGCGTGCGTGTGTGCGCGTGCACTAGTCAGGGGCGGATTCAGTGATTGTGGGGGCCAAACTGTGAGGCATGGGGTCCAGAGGGGAGGAAGAGCTCAGGTCCGTCACTTAAAGGGAACACCAGCTAAATTAAAGGGACAGTTCAGGTGTTTTGAAGTGTGTGTTTGTGTGTGTGGGGGGTCTTTATCCACAGTGTGTTTCCTACAGTAGTCAGTCAGTAAGTCTCCAGGTGAGTCTGACACTGACGCTCAGTGATGTCCTGCTGTGGGCGGAGTCAGCAATCAGGCCGAGTCACATGAACAAAAATTCATAACTCTGTCTTTACAGGCTGCCGATACACAACATATATCTCAGTGTTTTCAGCTGCAGGTCAACGACACGAGACGTCACAAGCAGTTTTATAAAAACAGACTGTGATCAAAATAAAATACAAAGACAGGAGTCAGAACCGTTACACCTCCAGAACACTGTGTGAAGTTTAGTTGATTCTCAACACACAGTAAACACACAGTAAACATGGCTTAATAGAGACAGTTTCAAACACAATCCAGCTCCATCACAACTCACAAGGTTCACTGGCAAAACACGTTTTCCAAACAAATACAACATGCTAACATTATTAGCACAAGCCTATGGCATTTTACATTGTATAAATTAGCCTAGCAGCTAGCAGAGATTTCCTCTGCTCATATTTCAGCCAGGATAAATCACACACAGTGTGTGGAGGCTTTATTGTCTTCACTATTTATTGTTTCTTATCTGTGAAATTAAAGTAAATGCTTTGTTTCCACTGAGGGAAATGGTTTCAGCTCACAGAGACAGACAGGAGGTCTGCGTCACTGTCAATCAATCAATTTTATTTATAAAGCCCAATATCACAAATACAATTTGCCTCACAGAGCTTTACAGCATACAACATCCCTCTGTCCTTTGGACCCTCACAGCTGATCAGGAAAAACTCCCCAAAAAACCCTTTAACGGGGAAAAAATGGTAGAAACCTCAGGAAGAGCAACTGAGGAGGGATCCCTCTTCCAGGACGGACAGACGTGCAGTAGATGTCGTACAGAACAGATCAGCATAATAAATTAACAGTAATCTGTATGACACAATGAGAGAGAGAGAGAGATGCAGGACATCCTCGGTAATGACAGTAGCTTACAACAACAATCATGAAAGTAATAATATTGTCGTTATAGTTCTGGCTACTGTGGTACAATACGTTGAAAGTATATATTAGTATCAGGCAGTATACATGTATGATAATAATCATATGTCTATAATAGCAGTAGAAGTATGACTAATGATTAATGATGGCAGCAGCAGCAGCAGGAGGCATCTGGCAGGACCACGGCAGCAGCACAACCACACACGTCACACTATCCAGGCACCGCTGCAATACAAGTTAACCTGAGAGACAGTGGAGCACAAAGGCTCCGGAGAAGAAGCCGAGTTAGTGACATCCAGAATGGCCGAGTTAGCAAGATGCAGTAATAGGATGAGAGAGAGAGAGAGAGAGAGAGAGAGAAGGTGCCCGGTGCATTAAAGGTGGTCCTCCGGCAGACTAGGCCTAAGTCAGCCTAACTAGGGGCTGGTACAAGGCAAGTCTGAGCCAGCCCTAACTATAAGCTTTATCAAAGAGGAAAGTCTTAAGTCTAGTCTTAAATGTGGAGACGGTGTCTGCCTCCCGGACCGTAACAGGAAGATGATTCCACAGGAGAGGAGCCTGATAGCTGAAGGCTCTGG
The DNA here is from genome assembly GCA_035609425.1 of Epinephelus awoara. Lineage (NCBI taxonomy): Eukaryota > Metazoa > Chordata > Actinopteri > Perciformes > Serranidae > Epinephelus > Epinephelus awoara. Next base: position 47,704,808 of record CM069295.1, read on the forward strand.
CTCCTGATCTACTTTTGGAGACTTTAGGGACCACGAGTAACCCTGCGTTCTCAGAGCGCAGAGTTCTGGTGGGATAACATGGCACTATGAGCTCTCTAAGATATGACGGAGCTTGACCATTTAGAGCTTTATAAGTTAACAGTAGGATTTTAAATTCAATTCTGGATTTTACAGGGAGCCAGTGCAGAGAAGCTAAAACAGGAGATATATGATCTCGTTTCTTAGTTCCTGTTAGTACACGTGCTGCTGCATTCTGAATTAGCTGAAGAGTTTTTAATGATTTACTAGAGCTACCTGATAATACAGAGTTACAGTAATCCAGCCTCGAGGTAACAAAAGCGTGGACCAATTTTTCTGCATCTCTTCGGGTCAGGATAGGCCTAATTTTCACAATATTACGCAGATGAAAAAATGCAGTCCGTGAGGTTTGTTTTAAATGAGAATTAAAAGACAAATCTTGGTCAAATGTTACTCCGAGGTTTCTTACGGTAGTGGTAGAGGCCAGAGCAATGCCATCGAGAGAAACTATGTCATCAGATAAAGAGTCTCTGAGTTGTTTGGGGCCAAGAACAATAACTTCAGTTTTGTCTGAATTTAACATCAGGAAATTGGTGCTCATCCAGGTTTTTATGTCTTTAAGACAATTATGAAGTTTAGTTAATTGGTTACTTTCTTCTGTCTTCATCGATAAATACAACTGTGTATCATCCGCATAACAATGGAAATTTACAGAGTGATTTCTAATGATGTTGCCTAAAGGAAGCACATATAGAATAAATAGGATTGGTCCAAGCACAGAACCTTGCGGAACTCCAAAACACACTTTACTGTGTGGTCACATTTCTGGGGAAGTGCACGTCAGGCTGTGGTGTCGATGCAGAAGTATAAATCCCTTAAGACTCTGAGGTCTGCTGTCGTAACAAAACACTCGGCTGACATCATGTCGTCATAGAAACACTTAAATACAAAACAAGATGAGGAGGATTCTGCACTTCGGCACTACAGAAATCACACAGGACAGTTTGAACAATCACATTTAATATTTTAATGTTTTTATTTCTCCATTTCATTTTTCTTTCTTTTTTTATGTGCTAACTTGCGTCTTGAGTCCATCCTGTCGGACTTTCTGTTTCCCTTTTTGAACGACTAATACAGGCTACTGCCGCCTGCTGGCGTGGAGAGTTATCTCCTTGTACGTGCTGGTTGACAGTCAGCTGTCTGCGGTGCGTTCAAGTGCAAGTGGCTGAGATGGCGTACATGAGGCGACGCAGCAGTTAACCTTTGTTTGGTGTGTCGGGGTCCTTATGTGTCTGTGCTCAGGGGTCACATGGTCGGCCATCTTTGAATTAACAGCTGTGATGGTTGTTCACAGTCAGTGAAGTGTGGAGCAGCCATGAACGCCTCGGACAGTGACGAGGACTCCTATAATGAGAGGACGGCGTTGGTCCCGTCTGAGAATCCAGTGGTGCCATCCTACAGACCAGATTCTGACCTCACGCCTCCCAATGACGCCCCATCCAAAAAGGTAAAGGTCCATTTTTATCTCTTACACAGAATCAAATGAAAATCTGTAACGATCAAACTGTGAACCGTTGCTGCTGATGTACTTCCTGCTGCACTGACACTGAATGTCGCCCTGTGGTGGTACAGCCTGTGGCGAGCAGGAGAGCACGTCCGGCTGCTGTGGACAGCGGCGGTGGCGGCGGCTCGGATCAGGAGGTGGACGCAGACGATGAAGAGCTGACTCTGAAGTATGGAGCCAAGCACGTCATCATGCTGTTCATCCCCGTCACCCTCTGCATGGTGGTGGTGGTCGCCACCATCAAGTCGGTCAGCTTCTACACTGAGAAGACCGACCAGCAGCTGTAGGTCTGCACTTCAGCCGCCACAACGCTCCACTCCTCCGCCCACAGCTAACCATGATTTTTCCCCCCACAGGATCTACACTCCGTTCACGGAGAACACGGCGTCCGTGGGACGCCGGCTCCTCAACTCCTTCCTCAACACCATCATCATGATCAGCGTCATCGTGGTCATGACCATCTTCCTGGTCGTCCTCTACAAGTATCGCTGCTACAAGGTGAGTGGTGAATCATTCACAGCCAACATTTGAATATGTTCAGCTAACACAGAGCCGGTGTAACGGAGCAGATCTGGGAACAGTTACTGTGTTAACATGTGGAAACATAGCGCCCACTGCCCACTCTCCGGTCTCCACTGTTAGCCTTGGCTGCTCTGCACTGCGCACCACCCAGGTGGGGTGGGAGCTAGCGAGCGGCGCTGCTTTATTGGTGATTACACTGTAACGCCATCCTGGTGAATGCACATGTTGTATATGGTGGCCGCACTCTGATCTCCCATGAGGTCGCCATGGTGAGTAAGTGCCTTGATTTTAGCCGCAAAACCCCTTTAGCTTTGTTTACCATGTTAGCACCACTAGCTATGCTGGCACTGCTAACAGTGCTAACATAGCTAACGGTAGTAAAAAAAGGTTTAAAATTGAGCCACAAACCCCTGAAAGAACAAAAACATATTCCTGAGACCTTTCTCTGTTTTTCTCTCGCAGATGGTCAGATGGCGACTAATTTTGTTTCCAGTTTGTAACCTCTTCTTCTCCTCGCGTAGTCAATAACATGTCTGTTTTCTTTTTGGGACGTTTTCAAAGTTTGATTAAAATGTGCTCGACAGTTGAACTGCAGCACGACTGAAGTGACGTGTTGATGAATGGATCCACGGAGTCGGTTGGGCCGACAGGACAATGTTTAATAATTGGAGCTGAGTCGTTGAAACTCATCATATAAAAATATCGTCTATGAAGTATGAAGAGTTTGTCAGGTGTCCACCTTGTGCATGGCTGTAGTTGAACTTCCTGCTGCCCGACAGCGCTGACGTCATGTGTTTCTGTTGTTCAGTTCATCCACGGCTGGCTCATCCTGTCCTCCCTCATGCTGCTCTTCTGGTTCAGCTTCATGTACCTGGGGTGAGTCCTGCACCTGAAAGAATCAGAGCTCCAGGTGTGTCTCTACAGGTGTGTCCTGAACACATTTACACTGGTTCTCTGATTCACAGCGAGGTGTTTAAGACGTACAATCTGGCGGTGGACTACCCGACAGTGGGGGTGATCATCTGGAACTTTGGGACGGTGGGGATGATCTGTATCCACTGGAAGGGCCCTCTCCAGCTGCAGCAGGCCTACCTGATCCTCATCAGTGCCCTCATGGCCCTCGTCTTCATCAAATACCTTCCCGAGTGGTCGGCCTGGGTCATCCTGGGAGCCATCTCCGTCTACGGTGAGTCGTGAGCTGGAGGGAAGTTAAAATCCCTGTGTGAAGTTTTGATGGTTCCTCTGTTGCTCCTGTCACATTCAGACCTGGAAGCATCAAGTGTCAGATAAACCTGCACATCAGGTCGCCCTGTTCAAAAGTTCACAATCAGCTGTTCCACTCATCTTCTTCTTCTCCTTCTGTTATAACAGAGGTAGAAACAGTACAAGGCACTTATAGTTTCTGTATCCTGCAGTAATCAGTGTGTAGCTGCTGCCATGTTGAGGCAGAGGGTGCTGTCTGTAGCTGTGGTTGAGGGTGAGAGGCTGTCAGCAGATAAACAGAGATCTGTGTGGGTACATGAGACCCTAACAAAGAGGCTGGATCATGGGGAGAACCACCAGTTGGTCCAGGAGCTTCTCCTCCATCATGGACGTTTACAGTACTGCACTTATCTGCTGTTTTCTATTGACATGGTGCTAACTGTGCTTTATAAAGTCGTACAGCTCTGGGTATCCAGCAACCACTACCACCAGTTTCTCCTCCATTGTTTACCAACTGTAAACTTGTTGTGGTGACCACCACAGAAGCCCCGCCTCTCACATCATCCCATTGGACAACTGGAATACAAGCAGAGATGACGTGAGGCGCTTTTCTGCTCTGAGTTGAAGTTTTTTCAACTCGAGGAGTTCAAAGCGCTCCGGCAACAACAGCAGGCGCCTAGAGCCAGAAACATGAGGCGCGTCGCAAAAACATAGAGCAAAAAGTTTCATTCACATTAAAACTGTGACAAAAAGCCGCCTCCAGCTGCTGAAGCACTTCCTGTTTGATCAGTGTCGTGCATTATTGACATAATAGAGCTTGAATTTGTTTTCAGTGACCTTCGATCATCACAGAACCACAGTAATATTGAGCCAAGCGGTCGATGCAGTGTCAGATTAAAGATCAGCTTCGATTTGTTTAGCTGTTATTTGACAGTGCTAACTGTCGACTGACCTTCTGTTATCACTGAAGAGTTCAGGTACCGGTGTTTGCACCTGAAGGGTTCAGTGTAAATACACACACTTCAAGATTCTTCAGAAAATGAATTAAAATAAAAAATAACATAATGAAAATAAAATACAATAATAGAAACTCAGTCAGACACATTTCTAAAACAACTATTGATAAAAACTTTTGCATGACAAACATCCAGACAGAACTGCTCCAAAAATATTCATACTACAAATAACATATAATTCCTCTCTGATATTTATTTTATATCTCTTTGAAAACATTTCTCCTTCAAACAGCTGATTTATTCAAGCTTCTCACCAAAAACTACAATTTACAAGATGACACTGAACACATCACAAGAACATTATAATTTACCTTCAACAAGTGCTCGTGTTTACTGAATGTAACTCAATACAACCTCCATCCAACGGCTAACAGCTAATGTTAACTAGCAGCTAACAGCAGTTGTTAACAGATAACTTTAACTAGCTGTTAACAGTCTATGTTAACTAGCTGTTAACAGTCTATGTTAACTAGCTGCAGGAGCGTATCTATGTTTCCCGGGTTCTATGTTCCCCGCTCAACCAAGCGGGGAACATAGAACCCGGGAAACATAGGGATGACCCCACTAGCTGCTAACAGCTAATGTTAACTAGCTGTTAACAGCTAATGTTAACTAGCAGCTAACATTAACTAGCTGTTTAAAGTAGGGGTGTCCCCAACTAAGAATTTTCATAGTCGAATCTGATTTGACAGATTTGTCCTTTAGCCGACTAATCGTCGAATCATGTTGTTTTCTCCCTCATTAATTAATGAGCTCATTTGCGTCAGTTTCCGCTCCAGAGAAAAGAGCTAAAACACCCAAATAAACAAATTTAATTCTTCAGTTGGCATAATAAGATAATAGTAAAAAAAAGTAAAAGGGTTATCATTTTATCTTTTACTCTTTAACAGGAGTTGTTTCTGACTATATCAACTCAGGTTCATACAAGTTCATCCACACGGACCGTGCGTCACCGCTCTCAATTGTTTTCCCACGTCAGACAAAAAACAGCCAAATAAATAACCAGAGTGTATCAAGAAAACAATCAGCGGTGAAATTTGTTTCAAGACACTTCAGGTAAATGAATAATCCTTCTCCAAAGTGTGTGTTTATGCGCTCCACCACCGTAAATCACCGTGGCACCGCTCCCTCAGGGAATGGGTCAAATGCGGAGAACAAATTTCACACTCAGGTGTGTGACAATCAGGTGGACTTTAACTTTAACTTTAAATCACCGTAGGCCTCCATGCTGCTCTGATGGTCCTGCAGCGCACTCACTCACCTCAGCTATTTTTGGATCGAGCAACTGGGTGATTTATTCATGCGGAGTAATGATTATGCCTACTGATTAAACGCACGCGTCATTTTCAGTTTTTTTATTAACAGAAATTAGGCTGATGTTTGTATCAAAATAGGCTATATGTCATGAATTATTAGAAAACAAATACATTCTATGTCAAATCAAGATGTTCAGCAGCAGTGAGCACCCCCATATAGTCAGAATGGCACGGTCTTGTTTCATAACCACATTTTGCGGCGATTCGACAGCGAGACTGGCAGTTGAATCAGACTTCTCCGAATTGAATCATCGAATTATCGACTATTCGGGGTCACCCCTAGTTTAAAGCTAATGTTAACTAGCAGCTAACAGCATTGTTAGCTGGAAGACCAGCGGTTGCTCCTGATGATGCTTCCTTCAGTGTGTGAGTGTGTCAAAAACTGAGTAGCAGGTGGCACCTTGTGTGGTAGCCTCGGCCACCAGTGTGTGAATGTGTGTGTGAATGTGACTCATATTGTAAAAAGCGCTTTGAGTGGTCGGATGACTAGAAAGGCGCTGTACAAGTTCAGGTCCATTTACATCATCGGGGAAACAACAGGCTGCGTTCTCTGACACAACAGATAAACCGACCCCCGCCATCAGTGATGTCATCTGATGTGCTGAAAGGCTGGTGGCGGTCAACATGGAGAAAATTAGTGCATCCTGTTTTAGATGTTGTAACTTTTAATCTTCTGTGTTGTTTTACTTTTGCTGTGTTTGTTTGTGTTTGTTGCAGACCTGGTGGCCGTCCTGTCGCCCAAAGGTCCTCTCAGGATGTTGGTGGAGACGGCTCAGGAACGCAACGAGCCCATCTTCCCCGCCCTCATCTACTCCTGTGAGTCAGAGGAAGAAACACTGAGGCGGTGTTTCATCTCCGCCTGTCCGACAGCTGTGGACACATTTCAGTCCGAACACGCCGCAGAATATAAACATCATGTTTATGACAAATAATAACGAGTTTCGTTTTTGTTTGTTTGTGTTCAGCTGCCATGATGTGGACGGTGGGGATGGCGAGCCCGGCAGACGCTCAGCGCTCGGGACACGAAACAGGTCCAGCATCGCAAACAGCTACTTCCTGCAGGGAATCATGGGAAAAAGGGGGCAGGACACAAAAACATGAACACCTGTTCAACCTGGTGGTCATTTAATCACTATATTCAGCTGTTCATACGTTTCTGTTATTTTGTCCACTCCTTGTTTCTGTAATGATGTGATGATCACGGAGCATCTGTGACTCATCACTTCATTTATTCTTTAAAAGAAAATGTTTACACTACCAGCATAAATAAATAAATAAAAATCTATAACTTTTACAATTTTCTTTTTCACTTTTGTGAATTAGTTTAAAACATATTTATTTTTAGTTTCTTTCAACAAATGCATATTAATTAATGCAAATTAAATTACCAACTTAATGACATATTTTTTTCTCTAATAATAATAATAAAATCATATTAAGACTCATGAGAGAACAGCTGTTCTTTAAATCTTCATATTTGTCTTTAATGCCAAATAAATTAAATTAATTTTACAATTTCCATCATTTTACTACCTGCTTTATAAATAATAAATAACATGGTTTTTTTTATCATGTATTAATTGAGCTGATTAGTTTTTGTGATGACTCTTGTGTCACACAATGGAGGAATTTATCCTCATTTTGTTTTTCAGATGAGGAGGCGGAGCAGAGCAGCAGGGGGGCGGAGCCTGAGAGCCGTCAGTCACGGCCGTTTCCTGAAGACGACCTGGAGGAGGAGGACCGTGAGTTCACGTTTTACGTGTCTGTGAGATTAAAGCTGCGGGCAGCAGAAAAAACTCTAAGAGAAACACGGAGAAACTGCAGCTGCTGACCGTGAGTCAGTGTCTGGAGCTGCTGCACGCTCTCCTCCCAGAGGTCTGTAGCGGTGAGCAGTGAGGCCGAGGACATAGTGTGATGCGAGCCTTAAGCTAACGTTAGCTACATAAACATGACCTTAAAGCTGCAGCCTTCAGCGCTGGTTAGCAGAAGGCTAAACTATTAGCAACAGGAACGCCCTCTCCCTGAAATGACCTGTGATTGGTCAGAGTTTCCCGTCTCGGGTTATATTTCTTGAGGCCTGAGGACAGAAGCAAGAGGAGGAGCAGAGTTTCTGCCCAGTGACGTTAAAATGAACCTACCTGAGCTCTAAAGGTGTGTTTCATGTGTCTGTAGGAGGGGTGAAGCTCGGTCTCGGTGATTTCATCTTCTACAGCGTTCTGGTTGGAAAAGCCGCAGCGACGGGTGGAGACTGGAACACCACGCTCGCCTGCTTTGTCGCCATTCTTATCGTAAGTTGTACTTTAATACGGCCTGATGGAGCTGCTGATGGAGGAGTGACGCTCTTTGTTCCTCAAAAACACACCAGCGACAAAACCTGCAGTAGCTCACAGAAATGATCTGAAATGATTTCACACACTGTAAACAGACTTTGTCTGATCGACAGCAAACTCTGAAACTGAGATTTACCTGTATACACACCTGTGACACACCTGTATACACGACACACCTGTGACACACCTGTATACACTACACACCTGTGACACACCTGTATACACTACACACCTGTGACACACCTGTATACACTACATACCTGTAACACATGCATACACTACACACCTGTGACACACCTGTATACACTACATACCTGTAACACATGCATACACTACACATCTGTGACACACCTGTATACACTACATACCTGTGACACATGCATACACTACACACCTGTGACACACCTGTATACACTACATACCTGTAACACATGCATACACTACACACCTGTGACACACCTGTATACACTACATACCTGTAACACATGCATACACTACACATCTGTGACACACCTGTATACACTACACACCTTTGACACACCTGTATACACAACACACCTGTGACACACCTGTATACACTACACACCTTTGACACACCTGTATACACGACACACCTGTGACACACCTGTATACACGACACACCTGTGACACACTTGTATACACTACACACCTGTGACACACCTGTATACACTACACACCTTTGACACACCTGTATACACTACACACCTTTGACACACCTGTATACACGACACACCGGTATACACTACACACCTGTGACACACCTGTATACACTACACACCTTTGACACACCTGTATACACTACACACCTTTGACACACCTGTATACACGACACACCGGTATACACTACACACCTGTGACACACCTGTATACACTACACACCTTTGACACACCTGTATACACTACACACCTTTGACACACCTGTATACACTACACACCTGTGACACACCGGTATACACTACACACCTTTGACACACCTGTATACACTACACACCTTTGACACACCTGTATACACGACACACCGGTATACACTACACACCTTTGACACACCTGTATACACGACACACCTGTATACACTACACACCTTTGACACACCTGTATACACTACACACCTTTGACACACCTGTATACACGACACACCGGTATACACTACACACCTGTGACACACCTGTATACACTACACACCTGTGACACACCTGTGACACACCTGTATACACTACACACCTGTGACACACCTGTAACACACCTGTATACACTACACACCTGTGACACACCTGTAACACACCTGTATACACTAGACACCTGTGACACACCTGTAACACACCTGTATACACTACACACCTGTGACACACCTGTGACACACCTGTATACACTGCACACCTGTGACACACCTGTATACACTGCACACCTGTGACACCCTTGTGACACACCTGTATACTAGGGCTGTCACTTTTTATTCGAATTTCGAACATTCGTTCGATGGAGGGGTGAAAAGTTCATATTCGAGCTGTAATGACCTGTTCGAAATGCAAGCTGCAGTCTCTATAGGCGCATCAGACCGTTTGATGTAGTTCGCCGTGTGATCCAACAGAGGGCGCTCAAAGAATTCACTATCATCTTGACCTATTGCATGCCCTATTGACCTATCACTAAACTAAGCTAATGTTAATGTGTTGTTTTGCACTGAAAATGGAGGACAATAGCGAGCAAAGCCGTCCTGAGCGGACAATCACGACACCAAAACATCTGAGAAGCAGCGTGTGGAAGTATTGTGGGTTCTACGCCGTGAATGGCAAAGTTACGCACAAAGATAAGGCTGTTTGTCGACTTTGTAACCCCCAATTTCCACCAGATGCGTGTTGGTTGCGTCTCCGCTCCGGCACGGCAACGGAGCCGATTAGATTCAATTCTAGTCAATGTGTGTGTTTCCACCGGCTCCGGCAGTGCTGCGTTCCGGCTCTGTCTCAGCTCCGGCAGTCCGGAGGCCTCCGCAACAGATACGCAGCACTTCTATTTTTGCCGGACGCCGGAGCACAACGCAGCAATTCAGCATAGAGCAGATCGTGCGGGGCAGGAAGTCGTGCAGAGAAATACAATAAAACATCCGGTTAATTTTCAAAATAAGATACACAGTGTTCACGGCGGATCATATTTCCCTGCACTACACCTTGAAAACCACATAATGGGCAGAGGCAGGCCTGAAGTCATCAGGTCAGAGGTTTTCAGACGTCATTTCACCCCGTTGACACCGTGGACGAGGAGATGTTAATCATGGAGGTACACAGAGATGTCTTCCGGCGGAGTGGTGCAGAAAATTAACCGGCGTTGTGCTCCGGCGTCCGGCAAAAATAGAAGTGCTGCGTATCTGTTGTTGTTGTAATTCGAATATATCTGAACGAATTACGGGTCATTTCAAATTCGTTCGAACTTGAGTTTTTGAAAAAGTGACAGCCCTATGGTATACACTACACACCTGTGACACACCTGTATACACTACACACCTGTGACACACCTGTATACACTACACACCTGTGACACACCTGTATACACTACACACCTGTATACACTACACACCTGTGACACACCTGTGACACACCGGTATACACTACACACCTGTGACACACCTGTATACACTACACACCTGTGACACACCTGTATACACTACACACCTGTGACACACCTGTAACACACCTGTGTGTCGCTCACCTGTCTCAGGGCCTGTGCCTGACTCTGCTGCTGTTGGCCATCTTTAAGAAAGCTCTGCCGGCGCTGCCCATCTCCATCACCTTCGGCCTGGTCTTCTACTTCTCCACAGACTTCCTGGTTCAGCCTTTCATGGACAACCTGGCTGCTCACCAGTTCTACATCTGAGAGGCCCCGCCCACCTCACCTGCAGCCTCCTCCCCACCATCGTCGTTGTCTTTATCTTTATCATGTTCGTCCTGCAGGGCCGCCACCATCTGTTGATGTAACGCACAAAGACTT